>QEPC01000978.1:1702457-1712645 GCA_003113815.1 Sphenodon punctatus | reverse complement strand
CAAGCCCTCCCCCCCATGAGGCTAGGCCTTGTTGGGCCCCACAGCCCACCACCACCACCAGGCCTTGCTGCCGTTGCTGGACCTGCCCCTCCCAGGCCTTCTCCTTCACCCTCCCCCCCTGGCCTGAACTTACCAAAATGGGGTCCCTGTCTCTCTGCTCTGCTCTCCCTGTGGCTGCTGCTGCCGCCACCCGCAGCTCCTCCACCGCTGTTGCTGCACCTCAGGTCCCGTCCCATGCCGCTCAGCCCCCATGAACCATGACCCCCCCAAGCATGGGGCCCTGGACGGCCACCCCGCGGTAAGGCCAGCCCTAAGTCTCCTTCTCTTTTGGTCAGTTACATATATTTCTATTACTGAACTTTCAAATGAGCAAATAAGAAACGTCTCACTTAATGTGACCCCTTCTGAAAAACCAAGCAGTCTCCCTTGGCAGAGGAGATTATTCTACAATAAACAAACAAATGGAATTGCATAAGCAGATTTGTGTTCCAGCCATGCTCATTGTGCATGTTTCCCATGTACTCTCTGCTTTTCCTGGAATGAGGCTGTAAACAGACAGGTCTTGTTATTTAAAAAGCTTTAAAGGAACTAGTTTCCAGTTTTCACTTAATTTGGTGTCCAGAGAGTAAATTTCTCTGATTCAAACTAACTCCTGCAACTGAGAGAAAAGGATCAGAAATCACTTTCCATTTGACCCTCCTAACCTTCATGCAATGGCAGTCATGTTTCTGTGTCTGTGGGAGATGGAGCTGAAATTAATACTTTTTTTGTATTTGTTTCAGTGACTGAATAATACCCACATTCATTTCTACTGAAATTCACATATTTTTTTCTGTTCTATAGTCCAGCTCCCCAGATTTTAGGCATTATGAAATACCAGAAGAAAAGACCAAAAGAGAGCTTCTAGGAAACCAATCAAAAATGCATATTAAATCTAATATACACATTTTGCTTCTGATAAATTTTCACTTTTAAGGAGAATTAAAAGACTCTTAAGGAGAACTTCAGGAGGTCCAAAGGCCAAAAGTCCTTCCCTCAAGAGGTACTTGTCCAGCAAGCAGTAGACAAGAAGCTATGCTAACAGCTTTGAATTTTGCCCTAGCTGAAGTGTGAGCCTCACCAGTAGAGCACTCAAATACTTTCATAGTGAATCCAAATAAACTGCTCTAAAGCAGAGTAAGGCGGCAGCAACGACAACTCTAAAAAAACAGAGGTCTCTAAAGAAATGGAGCAAGGAAAACATCAGGATTAATTTGAATAGCTGTCAGAATTAAGAGGTGGAAGAATTTCACCAAGGGAAGAAAACCAGATAATGTTATTTCAGATTTGTTCATGTAAACTTAACCAAATTTAAAATAGTCCATTGCCTGAGATTGTAGCTGAGCTAATAAAAAGGGGGCTGCATGGGCTGGGTGCAGAGTAGATGGGGGCAGGGGCATTAAGTGAAGATTAGATGAGGGAAGGGGCTGGGCCTGGGGGAGGAAATTGTTGGTATAGAACAGAAGGAGACAGAAGTTGGGTTATTTGGAGGCATGGGGATATAGGCTGTGGTGCAGGGAGTGGGTCCATGTAGGCTTGTGGAGGGAGGAGGAGTGGGTGCCTGGTCATGGGGATGCTGAGACAGATGGTGATGTCAGTTCAGGACTAGGGATGTGCGAACGTGGTTCGGAAGTTCAGAGTTCGGACCAAACTCGAATAGTTTGATTGACCGAACCGAACTTTTGAACCGAACTCGAATTCGACTGAACTGTTCGGTTGAATCCGAACCAGTTCAGAAGGCCAAAAAACCCGGTTTTGAATGTACAAACTCGGTTCAGAAGTTCGGAATTCAACCAAACTTGAATAGTTCGGTTGACCGAACCGAACTTTCAAACCAAACTTGATTTTTGAACCGAGCCGAATTTTCGAACTCGGTTTTGTTTGCACATCCCTATTCAGGACTTCACTTTCCAGATGGTTGGTCTCCTGGTCCAGACACTGGACATTTGGATTGTCCAGATTCAATTGGATGGGAATCCAGATATAAGTGACTCAGGATTCCACATACCTCTGCTCCAATATTCTCCCTACAGCAGGAGCCAATACATGATACCAATACATGATGCTTCCATGGAAATTAGCACCCATTCCCCTCTCTTTTAGCAATGCTAAAGGAGTAACTGTGGCAGAGCCAGTAGGCAATAGTAATCATAATATGATCACATTTGACATAATTTCTGTAGGGAGAAAGATAAACAAAAGTACAGCAGTAGCATTTAACTTTAAAAAGGGAGACTATGATAAAAATGAGGAAACTAGTTTAAAAGAAACTAAAAAGCCCAGTTGCAAGGGCTACAAGTTTGCAAGAGGCGTGGAGACTCCTACAAGATAAAAAAGGAAGCAGGAAGACCAAACATCTTCCACTGTGGTTAAATGGGATTAGACAGGCTACTAAAGTCAGCAATATAATAATAATGGGTGACTTCAATTACCCTAGTATTGATTAGGGCAGGGGCAGATTGGGAAATCAAAGTGGCCTGGGAAAATATAGTCTTAGTGGCCCTGTGCCAGCGGCGAAGCAGGCGGCGTGCCGGAAATGGACCAAGGAGGTGTGGCTTGGGGGCGTGGCTTGGGGCGGGCAGAGTGCACCAGATTTGGGGCCTAGCAGAGCTGAGTTCCCAGACTCAGATCCTCAGCAGCCTGGCAGGGGTGAGTGGGAGGTTATGGGAGGCTGGCAGGGGGGAGACTGCCACTGGTGGGGGTACTGGCCCTCATTTCAGTGCTCTGGCTCCCCAAATCACTCCGTTTTAGTGCTCAGTGGCCCCCAACCCAAAATCACTCTGTCCCTTGCTATGCATCCTACAGTAAGGCTTCTTCAGTCCTACAGCAGCTGCACTAGTATTCCACAGGTCCTGTGTTTAGCTTAGCAAAGGGAAGACTAAGGGCAGAATTGATACCAAACTTCAAATATCTACATTATANTTATTCAATTATTCAATAATCTGTTTAGGTATTCAATTATTCTAAACAGAAATATTCAGTTGAATATAAATATTCAATTATTCAGTTGAATATTTGATTAAATGATACAATACAGAAACAAAAATGACTGAAAAATCAGGAAAATTAACCCACCAAATGGAAGCAAATATCCAAACTAAGTGGCACAAAGTCTTTTCTACCTGCTTTGTTGGGCCTGAAATGAAGTGGGTGAATCCAGCAAATACAGGAATCACATCAAATTTTAGTTTCAGGTAGGGATGGGCAAACAGAATGCGGTTCGGATGTTCAGTTGTTCGGTTCGAAACCCGAGTTTGGGTTCGATGCTTTGGTTCAGCCGAGTTCAGGTTGGCCGAACTTGGCCGAACAGTCAAAAAATAGCGCTATTGAAACAAACTGAAACGAAAACCTAATTTTTGGCCCTGAAAAGACATTTTTCCTGCTCCCAAACTCATCCAAACTCATCCGAACATGACCGAACTGTTCGGTCAGTCGAGAGTTCAGTTCAGACGTTCGGTTCGGATGTCTGAACAGACCGAGTTTGGTCCGAATTCCGAACATCTGAACCGCATCCGCCCATCCCTAGTTTCAGGGCTAGTCTGGAGTCAGAGCAGGAGGAGCAGGTAGGGAGACAGTGGATCCACAGCTGCACAGATCAATATCCCTCCTATTTTTGAATTCAACAACAAGAAGGAATGGAGAGAGTAAAGAAGTGACATTGAGTGTTTTCAGATGGACAGCTGCTCTGCTCGTGCTTCACTCCATCCATAGGTGGCCCATCCGTGTAAAGGCGGGACACCCTGGGTGAGATGGAGCAGGAGTGGAGCAGGTGGGTCAGCTCCACTTGTGGTGCTCTGGAACATCCCGGAGTTCGGGGATGCTTGCCTGAACCTGGAGCACCACATGGGGGCAGAGCAGTGATCTGTCTAAAGGACGGACAGCCATTACAGCTTTTCTCCCTGCTGCAGGTTGTCCCGGCAGTGGCTACATAGCTGTGGGCGGCAGCCTAGAGTGGGTGCTGAACTGCTTGCAGCTCTATAGTGTGGAGGAGGGGTGGGTTTCGGGCAGGTGGACTGCGGTGTGTGGCGGTGGGCTCCATTTAAACCCGACGTCACCAATGCAGACCCGCGGGTGCCTCCCACCAGAGTAGTCCATCTGAAAACACCCATTGTCTTTTCATAGGTAACCAGAGTTAAAGTGCTGTATGGAGACTCAGCAGGGGTGCCAAGTGGTGTAATGGGCTTTATAAAGGAGACCGTTAACCAGAGAAAAAGAAATATTGTGGAGCAGCATTGATGGCCCAACCTGAAGAGGAAGACTTAGGTGAGGCCTCCTCCTGTAGCACCACCATTTCCTTCATAAACAGAAAGCAGAGATGCTGCTGGACTAAGCAGAGCCACCCTGTGCTATGGCTGTCACTGATTCACATAGCACACTACAATGCAGGCATGATTAAGGATATCAGAAAGACACCTCTTCAGTACTGCCCTCCCTTTCACACTCAAGACCCTTGCACCAGCATGCCACTCAAGGCCAAAGTATTTTCTCTCACATCCAGAACTGTGTCCCTCAAATCCCAAACCTCACCTCTGTCACACACATGAAAACTCTGCCCTCCCACTAATCCCTGCCCATACCACTCACTCTTATCTAGGCTGTTCCTTCCCTCTTTTTAGGACATGGCAGAAAAACACTCCTGATGCTTGAGAATTTATACAAGGCAAACAGCAAGTCCCTTTATGCATGCAAGATCCCCACCCCCACCAAGTGCCTGAAGCCTGCACAACCTTGCCCAGGATGGCGTTGAGACGTTCTGATTCACAGTCTACCACCACCAGTCGTTCCTTCTTCTTCGCCAGCTCCTGGAAAAGCATCCGGTAGCCTTCTTCTGTTGTTGTCATGACATTGACAGCTGTCACCTGCCAGTTCTTCTCAGCAGCTGTGTCCAGCACTTTCTGAAGGACTGATAATCCTGAAAGGGGAGAGGTGTGGACAGGAAAGAGGGGAAACAAAGAGGAAGCCTGGGATTAACTCTTGCATTAGATCCCCCCCCTTCTCATGACCTAAGATGTAGTCCATGCAAAGCCAAAAACATTTTAGAACCAGCATGTTACCTAACTTGATTAAAATTACTACATTTTCCGTCTAAAGAGAGAATCTGATTCCTGTGTTGGTCTCCATCTCTTACCTTTTCCAGACTTAGGAAAGGCAGTCTAGTCCTGTTCAGTCTTTACTTAGTCTTGCAAATTCATGAAATTATATCTACATTCTCTCAAGTGCTATATGCAACCTCCATGTGGTGAGGTGGTGTGAAAAGGCACCAGAAGCAACATGCAACAGGGGCTTTTCCTGTGTAGGATCCTAAGCAGAACTCTGCTCAGTCAAATCTACTAAATCAACTCTGCTTAGTCAACCTACCCATGAAGGGCACAAGGTGAGCTGATGTAGGAAGTGACTTGTCAAACCATACTCAGCTCATTTAAAGGCTAATCCCCTCAAGATGCACAGGCTGGCACTAAGATATGGCAGCCTAGACAGTCATCTAGGACAACATGCCCCAAAGAGTGGAGAATGGGCCGGGCTGGAGGGTAAGAGTCCAATTTAATGGATTGGGGTGGTAGGGATAGCTGCCATGACAGCAAGCTGTGATTTCTACAGTACATTTTCTGGCAAGAGCTGCTGCTGCTGCCATTGCTGCTGCTCTGGTCCTGTTGGAATAGGGCTCCGGGACAAGAATAGCTTTGCTCTTCTGGTTTCCCTTCATTTCCCTGGTTGCAAAACGTGGCTCTGCTAAAACCTGGGGACACAACAGCAACCACCAATTTACTAAGCACTACATTCCCTGCTGGTTCCCTTTCATGCCCAAAGTCCTGCCCCTATCGTGCCCCACATGGTCAAATCCTTTTTCCCTGTGCCTGCAACCCTGCCTTGTTATACATGCCACAGTCCTCCCTTACCCATTCTTTTGGTAAAAACCAACAGATCATCCTTCCTTCTATACGTTTATTTTGTCAGCAGAGTATTAATCATTCAATTTGAAAGTATTTAACAGACTGCATTAATAAAAGCAGGAAGCTCAATTAGGTAATTGATTCCTAGAGCTCTAATGACATTTTTTACTAATTGCCTGGAAGCTCCCTTAACACTGAGATCTCTGAGAGTTTTCAGAACTGACCACCTTGACTGGCCCTTGAAACTTCACAAATGTGTGTGCAAATGTATTCCTGATATGGACTTATTCACTGTGCACTAAGTGTAAGGTGATCAGACTCCTACTTTAGGTGGGTCAGTGGCCCTTTTTACATTAGCCGTGGCTGCATAGGGGGTGGGTGTGCGCACTGCAGCATGGGTGGCACTTGGGTGCAAACCTACTCCCCACTCACTGAGAAACCTCAATTTCCCCCGGTTTCTCCATGTGTGGGGATTCAGGGGGTGGTTGTGAGTGGGAATGTGTGTTTTGCGAGAGCATGCACACACCCCCACTCACTGGCCACGGGATTTACACGAGATGGTACCATTTATGCCCATGCATGGGCATGAGTGTCTTGTGTAAAAAGGGCCAGTTATGCCTGGGGTTGCTCTGTCAGGCCACAACTGGCAACTAGGCGGGGCCATTTAAACGTCCCACCTCTGCATCTGAGCAGTGTGATGGGCCCAAGCAACATAGATGAGCCTCTGCCTGCCCCTTTTGCCACCGGGGAATGAATGTGTGAATCTACAGGTGTTAACACATGGGCTGGGAGCCCTCTGGATCCGAAGATGCTCCATGCCACCCCCCAGCAGCCAGCTCACGCAGTCTCTGTGATGACCTCAGAAGACAGGCCAGTGGTTTTCCATCATAGAATTGCAGTTGCTCCCATGACTCTATGGTGGGGAAAGCAGCCTGCCCCAGCCCCATGATGCCTGCATCAGATGGAAGGTGACCCTGGGACAGCGTGTTACCCTGGTTCGGGCAGCGTTATCCCACACAGCATGCCTCACCTTTGGGGGGATGACACCCTGTGGAGCAGTCCCAGCCCAAACCAGGGCAAACATCTGGCGGCCGCCCTTCACATAGGTAGGTAAATCTGGAGCAAAGGGGTTAACGTGGGGTCTGGCTTGTGTGATAACACACTGTGAGTGTGTGTGTGAGTGCAGGTATTGTGAGTGTAAGCACGTATGCACTTTGTGAAATCTGCGACAGTGTGAAATCTGCTATTTTATTTTAAATTTTTTTAAAAAATTCCCATCCAATTCTCAAAGTTAGGGAATGGGCTATTTTAATGGATATGAGTGACCTCGCCAATATAGTGTATCTGAATTTTCAGAAAGCATTTTATAAGTTCCTTCATCAAAGACTTTTGAGAAAACTAAGCAGTCATTTTTATTTATTTAAAAAATGTATACCCCGCCCCTCGTCACAGGCAACCCAGGACGGCTGGCATGGAATAATAGGGAAGGTCTTCTCATCCATTGGTAACTGGTGCTTTCACAACTTGGGTGAGGCCATAGGAGTCAGGGAGGCGAGGCTACCTGCTTGTGTGGCCAGCGCTGCGGGCTGTCCTAGCTGGGACAGAAGCTGGTTTCCTCAGGGGGTGGGGGTGCTTCTCATGTGCCCAACTCCCTGTGCTGGCCCCATGATGTGGCAGTTGCAATTGCCTGCCACAGGATCAGCCCCCTGCAGCTCGTCTGGCTGCACCCATTGACTATTGTGTGCCACTCTGTTCTCCCCACCTCAAAAAAGACATAGTAGAAATGGAAAAGGTGCAGAGAAGGTTAACAAAGATAATTAAAGACATGAAAAGGGTTTGGTATGAGGAAAGGCTCACTGCATTAGGACTCTTCAGCTTACAGAAAAGATGACTGAGGAGGGATATGATTATGGCTGAACTGAATAGTAAACATTTTATTCGCGAGTATTTTTAGGGATGGATGAATGCGGTTCAGAAGTTCAGAGTGCGGACCGAACTCAACCAGTTCGGTCGACCGAACTGACCTTCTGAACTGAACTCGATTTTTGAACCGAACCAAATTTCTGAACTCGGCTCTGTTCGCCCATCCCTAAAAGATAATATTCCATTTAGTTCAATGGGGTTTGAATTTCCAAACTTTGTTCGGAAGTTCGGAGTTCGAACCTAACTTGAATAGTTCGGTTGACCGAACTGAACTTCTGAACCGAACCGAATTTCCGAACCAAACTGAAATTCTGAACTCAGTTCTGTTCGCCCATCACTAGTGCAAAGTGATGCACATAGGGAAAAATAATCCAAACAATGCGTGCACAATGCTGGGTACTAAGCTAGGAGTTACCACTCAGGAAAAGGATCTGGGGGGTTGTTGTGGACAATACAATGAAATCCATAGCGCAGTGCTCAGCAGCAGTCAAAAAAGCAAACTGAATGTTAGCAGGGCCGGTCTTGGGGTTTGTGAGGCCATGTGTGAAGTCTTGGTGTGGGGCCTAATTTGTATAATTAGGCCACACCTAATTATGCAAATGTGTAAATTTACATAAAATGTACTCCCTCCGGACAGGAAGGATTCCCATTCTCCACCCCTCCGAGTGGCCATAGACAAGCATAGCCTCCCAATGCTTCCCCCTCCCCACCTCCCCAGCCGAGCGTCTACCACCACACCAGGAGTGGTTCCATGGCAGGGGCAGCCATGTGGGCAGTGAGGCAAGCACCAAAGAGACTGACTGCATCCACTGCCTTACTGGGGGGGAGGGGGGAGCTTAGCCAGCCTGGCCTCCAGGGCCTGTTGCTTCTTGCTGCTGGTGCCACCTGTGCCTTGTGCACGCACATGATTTGACTGGTCCAGAAGTGCTGCTACCAAACACACAAGATGCCCAAAATGCAGCTAGCCTATTAAGCGCATTATGCCATGAAAAGAGAGAGAGAGAGCACAACTCTCAAGGAAGCTCTGGATCCCAGGAGGATGCAGTCAATCAATAATTTAAATTTTTTTTGTAGATGTAGATTGATAAACAGGTAGATGGAAAGCTAAAAAGCTGATGCTGGAGCTGGATCTAGACGTTTCGACTTCCGCCTTCGTCAGTAGCACACTGAGTTTCAAATGGTGCCCAGAGATAGGTGACAGTTAGAGGAATGCTGTGGTCTGAAAATTCCAAGGCTAGCTAGGTGACTCCTGCAGAAGTGGCAAAAAGCAGAAGGCAAACTCTTCTTTAACTATTATCTTCCAAATTGGGGCCATGAGGTGTTAAGGTGTTAAGTCTATAGATCCAGAAGTTCTCCCTTTTATCCAGCATCACAGGGTTTGGTAGGTGTTCAGTGGGGAATATTTCTAAATCTGATAGCTCATGATCTTCTCTTATATATATAACCAGTTCAGTTGTGCCCTCATAATAAATTCACGCTGCCCCCCACCCCATAATCATTTAATTTGTGCCCCCGGGGCAGCGTGAATTGATTATATGGGGGCGCAAATGAACTGGTTATGGGGTGCGGATTAGCAATAACTTCATTAAGAAAAGCTAGTGAAATAGCAGCCATAATAATCTCAGAACCATATTTTCAGTTTTTCCAAGAAAGAATAGATATTGCTTTACATCCTAAATTCCTGCCTAACTTAATATGACAGTTGTGAGAATGTGGCCCTTTTTACACAGGCCTCTCCCACCCATGAGCACACAGATTTCTGCGTGTTTATGGGTGGGGGAGCCCTGTGTGAATGACGTGGTGCATGAGCCCATTGTGAGTGGCGGTGCGAGCACGCTTGCCTAACATGCATTCCCACTCAACCCCCACTTAACACAGGGAACCTCCAAGAAGGCACCACCGGCAGACCGAAGGAGCTGCTCCAGGGCGCGGAGGGTGAGGTGGTCCCTGAGGTACGAGGTACACAGACTGTGAAGGGCTTTATAGATTAACACCAAAACCTTGAACCTGGCTCGGCATGCTATCGGCAACCAGTGCAGAGCCCGAAGCACAGGTGTAATATGCTCCCGACGACCCATCCCCGTAAGGAGACGAGCCGCCGCATTCTGCACTAGTTGCAGCCTCCAAACCAGGTACAAGGGAAGCCCCACATAGAGCGCGTTGCAGTAGTCCAGCCTCGAGGTGACGAAAGCATGGATGAGGGTGGCCAGGTCCGGGCCGGAGACGAACGGACGCAGCCTACGCACCAGGTACAACTGGCGGAAGGCAGTCTTAGCGACTGCCTCCACCTGACGCTCCAGGTGGAGGTCTGCGTCCAATATCACCCCCAGACTCT
>QEPC01000978.1:1684284-1699450 GCA_003113815.1 Sphenodon punctatus | reverse complement strand
AGAGGTTTGGACAAGTTTCTGGAAGATAGATCCATTAGCAACTATTAGCCAGACAGGATCAGGGAACATGATGGGAGCTGGGGGAAAACAACAGGGAATGGATCCCCCATTGTGACCTGTTGGGTGCTTCTCCCAAGCCACCGTGATTGGCCACTGTTGGAGACAGGATGTGGGCTAGATGGACCATTGGTCTGACCCAGTATGGCGCTTCTTATGTTCTTAGGTGTGCTTTTGTCCTCTGTGCTGTGCACAGTGCAAGGACTCAGGAGTAGACACTTCCGTCTGAAGACTGTCTGAAGCATGAGATTAGTTGTTCTGCCCTTCTTGCCTCTTGCCTTGCATGGTTCCATTCATAGAGACGATGGATTACCTGTGGTGTTTGACATGAACCCCATCAATGCCTCTCTGGGTAAGAGAACAGGCCCCTTGATACGTTTAGTATTTGCGTGTCCCTTTTGTTGTTTTGGGAGTGGTTGGAAAGGTGTGAATATTTCCTGTTGTAATAAGAAAGCTCCTAAAACCCTTCCCCTCCTCAACAAAAATAATTTTTTAAAGCAGGGGCTGCCCCCTGCATTCCAAACTCAGCTGGAGGGGGGAGGGGTGGGGGACAGAAGCACTTTCCTTCCACCCTTCCTGTTTAACTCCATGGCTGTGACACAATATAAGGAGTCATCCTCTCAGTCACTGATACACAAATCGCTCCTGTTACAGCTGTCAGGGACCTTGGTGCAATCTTCTGTTATTAAAGTCAATGGCAAAACTACCATTGACTTTAATGATGGAAGGTTGTCTTGCTCATTACAGTGCTGCATGGAGAGGCTGTTGAATTTTTTACTCTCTTAAAATTGTTAGCCGCCCTGAGCTGTTTTTACAGGAGGGGCAGGGTATAATTTGATATATAAATAAATTAAATTAAATAAAGCCCAAGTACACCTTTATGTCCTTGGACAGTGCAAGCATCATATCCAGATTGTTCAGATGGCATAGCTCTTCTTAATTCTCTTCCCAAGGCTTTGCAGCTCTGTAACACTTCTGCTGTGGAAGATGCACTCTGGCTCATGATGCTCATTTTACCAGGACCATAGTGCAGACCAGCTCTTGAGGGGTTATTAAATGCCACACCCCCACCCCATCAGTCAAGAGTGCTGTTGTCACCTGCAAAGGCTAACATTACCCAATTATGTTTTTTATGTAAGTTAATCGCTAATTACTGTGAATCCATGTGAACCAAGTGCTGCTTTTGTCTCTGGGCATACCTAATGTTGAGAAAAATGCCAGAGAAGCTTTCCCATACACAGGCAAAATGGCACTCAAGAGAGAAGGGTTCAGACAACAGCTGTTTCACGGTAAGTAAATCCAAGCCCTCTAATCCAATAGTAGCCTGACTCTCTCCTTGGTATGTGCTAGAAGAACAGTAGTTCCTAAGGGTGTTAACAAATAGGACAATAGCACGCTGGAGTCAGGGTTATTATTAGCACTTGTATAGCGCCAGCTGTGTACCTGGCACTTTACAGAACAATGATATGGACGTGATCCCTGTCTACAGCTTACAATCTAAAAGACTCAGAGGGGGGAGACAAGGAGAGGGCACATAGGGAGAGACAAGGGACAAAAATTCAAGTGGATGCGAAGTCTCAGGTGCACGCGCTTGGCTTGGTTGCAGTCAGGGGGAGGGCAGACAGTAAATGTTGAGAGGAAAGTTCTAGCAAGCGTCAGGAAAGGCAGTGAGGAAGAGGTGGGTTTTGAGGAGGAATTTGAAGGAGCGGAGGGAGGGGGCAAGGCGAATGTGGGCAGGGAGGGAGTTCTAGGCATGGGGGCAGGGAAGGAGAAGGGACAAAGGCGGTTAGGGGAGCAGGGGAGACGAGGGAGAGCGAGGGAGGGGGCAGAGGAGGAGCGGAGAGTACTTGCAGGAGTGTGTGAGGAGATAAGGGCTGAGAGGTAAGGGGGAGCCAGGCTGTGAAGGGCTTTGTAAGTAAATGGACAGCCCCTTTTGTGCAGTACTTGTACATTCATGCAGCCCCCACTCACTGGCCACTTTCAGGTTTGGCATGACCAGCCTAATAAAGAGGCAGGCATTCTTCCCCACCATGCTTGCCCCCCACCCCATCCTCTTCTCAGTATCCTACTCCCATCATGACTCATAGCCACGGCGAATCATGGGAAGAAGAAGCTGCCCCAGCTGTTTCTTTCTTCCGGGCTATGAATCTGGAAGGTGGTCCAGCACCTGGTATCCCTGCCCACCCCCAGAGGTTCATACCAGGATTTATACCTGTGAGCACACAGAGTCATAGAGTTGGAAAGGACCTCAGAGGTCATCTAGTCCAACCCCCTGCTCAGTGCAGGAAATTTGCGTCTCTGGCATCCCTGACAGATGGCCGTCCAGCTTCTGTTTGAAAACCTCTAGTAAAGGACAGCTATATGCAATTTTTTCCTTTGTCAAACAACTCTTACTGTTGCGTAATGCTTAACCAAAATCTGCTTTCTTGTAATTTGAACTCATTATTTCTAGTCTTGCCCTCAGGGGCAACAGAAGCCTTTGGCATCTTCTGTGTGACTGTCCTTCAGGTATTTGCTCCCCATTTCCTCGGGGCGGCCGGAGGCCAGCTGGAGACACCAACTCACTGGCGGCCGGGGACCCGGGTGAGGCAGATGACGGCGGCAGAGACAGCATCGACGCAGAGGCCAGCAGCTTCTCTCCCCCCCTCTAGAATTTTCAGCTGTGCTGGTATTGGGCACGGGGGGGAAGACCCATTGAGACCAGCTGGGGCACGAGGGCTGCTCTGCTTTTTTTCCCCCCCACCCTTGATGGGGTGGGGCTGCGGGCGAGAGACTTATATACCTGTCTCTTATACACATCTAGATGTGTATAAGAGACAGCGGGGGGGAAGACCCATTGAGACCAGCTGGGGCACGAGGGCTGCTCTGCTTTTTTTCCCCCCCACCCTTGAAGGGGTGGGGCTGCGGGCGAGAGACTTCCGGCCTGCTCCCCATTTCCTCGGGGGCAGCCAGAGGCCAGCTGGAGACACCAACTCACTGGCGGCCAGGAACCTGGGTGAGGCAGATGGTGGCGGCAGAGACAGCATCAGCGCAGAGGCTAGCAGCTTCTCTCCCACCCTCTAGACTTTTCAGATGTGCTGGTATTGGGCGCAGGGGGGTGGACCCATTGAGACCAGCTGGAGCGCGAGGGCTGCTCTGCTCTTTTTTTCCCCCACCCTTGACGGGGTGGGGCTGCGGATGAGAGACTTCCAGCCTGCTCCCCAATTCCTTGGGGGCGGCCGGAGGCACATGCCGAAGGGGCATGTCCAAAGGGGCCTGCCCTTTGGCCGTGCCCTTCGGCGGGGCCCTGCGGTGGAGGTGGAGGGGGTAATGTATAGTAGGGGGATTGTGAATTTGTTTATGTTACAGTTGGTTAGAATATCTCCCCTCAGTGAGAGGGAGGAGGAGATAGAAATAGGTGGCCTCACCTGGTGGCAGCAGGTGAGGAGGGAAGGAGATACTCATGCTGGACCCGGGGTGTCGGGAGCCAAAGTGAGGAGCTGTGAAGGTACTAATATGTAATAAGATTGTGAATGTGGGGATCTCTTTTTTGGTGTTGTATTTTTGAGATGATAATATTATGTATATGTATATGTATATTGATGTCCACTGCGTAGGACTTGTTAGATTTTGGATAGCATGGTCCTCTGTGTAGGGTCCATGCTTAGAGTGCATCGATTTGTGAGCTTCCTCGAGCTGACTTGTCAGGAGAGAGCGGGATATAAGAATAAAATAAAATAAAATAAAATCAATTATCACGTCTCCTCTTAGGCCCTTTTTATACAAGACAGTGGACATGAGTGGGTGCATCCTGTTTGAAAGTGGTGGGTGGTGGGTGGACGTGCACCCTCATGCACCCTCACCCACCTCCATCCATCGCCCCCACATGGATCAACCAGCAAAAACGCAGGCTGTTCCATGCGGGGGCATGCGTGGGATGGGTGTGTACCCATGTGCACTCTCCCCACACTGCCCTGCAGTGGCATGCCCACGGGCCACACACCCCAGCCACAGCCCATTTGAAAAGGACCTTAGTCTTCTCTTCTCTAGGCTAAACATACCCAGTTCCTTCATCCTTTCCTCATAGAACTTGGTTTCCAGACCCCTGACCATCTTCGTTGCTCTCCTCTGAACCTGTTCCAGTTTGTCAATGTCCTTCTTAAAATGCAGTGCTCAGAACTAGACACAATACTCCAGATGAGGTCTGACGAGCACAGAATAGAGTGGTATTATTACTTCTTGTAACTTGGAAATTATGCTGTAGCAGATTTCAGTCTAAAGCTAGATTGCAGTCTAAAGACATCCTCTCCCGTGAGTTAGTCCGGGGTAATTCGACCCTGTTGATCTTGTTAGATCTCTCGGCTGCATTTGATACCGTTGATCATGAGTTGTTGGTGACTTGGTTGTGGGACCAGGCAGGGATTTGTGGGACTGTTCTTGAATGGTTCTGCCAATTCCTGGCCAGGAGAATCCAGCATGTGCTGCTGGGACAGTTTTCATCTTCCCCCCCAGGGCCTCATGTGTGGAGTACCGCAGGGTTCCAGCCTATCCCCTCTCCTATTCAACGTGTACATGCAGGCTCTGGGAGAGGTTGTTACGGAGTATGGAGTGAGTTGTCATCAATATGCTGATGACACCCAGCTATATCTTTCATTTTCCTCCGACTCAGGCCCTGCAGTCTCGGTGCTTACTCGGTGTTTGTCAGCTGTAGGGGATTGGATGAGGGCGAGTCGCATAAGACTAAATCCTGACAAGACGGAGGTGATGGTTGTGGGGAAGGCTGGGGATGGTGGTGGCCCCCATCATTGATGGGGTCCACCCCCCCTGGTTTCTCAGGTCCGGAGTCTGGGGGTGCTCCTGGACCCACAGCTCCACCTGGATGCTCAGGTAATGGCTGTGGAAAAAGGAGGATTTCACCAGTTACATTTGGTGCATTGGCTTAGGCCGTATGTCTCAGGCTCGGATCTGGCTGCGGTCATCCATACTTTTATTACCTCGAGACCGGATTACTGCAACACGCTCTACATGGTGCTACCCTTGGTATTGATTTGGAAACTGCAGCTGCTGCAGAACGTGGTGGCCTGTCTCTTAACAGGGACGGGCCGATGCAAGCATATAACACCAGTGCTACGCTCTCTGCACTGGCTGCAGGTAGGTTTCTGGGCTCAATTCAAGGTGTTGGTGCTGACCTTTAAAGCCCTAAATGGCTTGGACCCTGCCTATCTGCAGGACCGCCTCACCCTCCTGGTCCTGGAGCAACCCCTGCGGTCAGCTGGGGGCACCCTCCTCAGGGTTCCCTGGGTTTCCCGGGTGTCTACTATGTGGAGGGCGTTCTCTGTGGCTGTGCTGCGGCTGTGGAACTCCCTCCCATTGGAGATCCACTTGGCTGTTGACCTCCCCTCTTTCCGCAGATGATGTAAGACCTGACTATTCCGCCAGACCTTTCTCGAAGGAGATGGGGTGGGCGGGTTGGGTTAGGGAGGGGGGGGGGGCGGATGGGGTTTTATATTGTTTTAACTGAAATTAATATTGTTTATTTTAATGTTTTAATGTTCTAAATGTTTTAATATATTGTGAGCCACCCCAAGATGCCTGAGGCAGGAGGGGGCAGCATATAAATTTTAAAAATAATAATAAAAAAATAATAATAAAGTCAGAGGGCCAAGCCCCTAAGCATTGTTGCCCCTGTAAGAGGGCCGAGCCCCTGAGCATTGTTGCCCTGCAGACAGAAAGTGGAAGCAGCTGAGAACTGGGCATGGTCAAAGGCAAACCGGGTGATTGTTGTAACAGGATTAAGTTTATCCAGAGGCTGATTGCCTGTCTGAAAGGGACTTGTGGACTGTATGTGTTTTGAGCTTGGGGCTAGAGTGCCCTGGAAACCAGAGGAACTGCATAATCGGCATCTGGTAGTACTCAGAGAGTGGGAGAACTGTGTGAAGCTTAATAAAGACTCTGTGTTAATTTGGAGCCCTGATCCTGCATCAGCTTACACATGGGCAAAGCCAAGAATTTACATGTATGAATGGTTGGGGGGGGGGGAGTGTATGCTTTGGTTTCTGGAAAGTTGATCTGATGAACAAGGTCTTTTAACACCACAAAAGGAGTAACATGATGGAAACCACAGTATGAAACAGCTCCTTAATGACTCAGATATTGTGATTTACTTTTTCAAAGGAAGTGGTTATCTCTGTATGAGGGACAGAATATTTTAATTGTTACATGAAACTTTTAAAATATGTTTTCAAAAAGTGGTAGGTTTTGGGCTGCACTGAAATCACTCTGTATTGCCACAATGGTGCAAAATGATATCTTAGTGGGCTATTGAAAAGCTAGCATTTTATGCAAGTCCCTCCTGGTCTCTCTTCACCATGGAGGAACTCTCCCGAAGAAGCCTGACTAGACCCTTTCCCTGACTCAAAGGTCGGTACCAGATTAGCATCTCACAGCCCCCCTGGCCTGTGTCTTAAAAGGTTGACATAAGGGGAACCATTCCACAAGAGCAGCTCCGACTTATATCACAGGACTGGATTTGCTGACCCAGAAGCGGGAGATGTCTGTCTCCATCTATTTTTTTATTTTTTATTGTTTTGGGAGGTGGGGTGTCAACATGGTAACCATACTCTCTTTCTAGGCTTTTAAAGAAACACATCAAAATAAAAATAGAACAAATGAAAAATATTTAAAGCACAGCCACTCTGCTGTGTTTAATGCTGCTAGACCTAAAATGAGACCCACTAGGCCTGGTAGGTTTTCCATCTTAAGTACCTGCATGCAGGCTGGCAATTTTCTTGTGCACCTGGAAGATGGGCCTCTGGGGGTCTTCATATCAGCAGCAAAGGCCACTCTCAGTGTTTCTTAACTGTGTCTTTCTCCCTCAGTCTTGTAGGCAGGTAAAGAATAGAAATATACATGAACTTTTGTTTTATGAAAGAAAGAATAATCCTTTTTGGTTCTTTGATGATTAAAAACACTTTAAAAATACTTACTTTGCTGATTTTGCATTCAGCCATGTGTGGTTTTAGTGGTTTTGAAGGAGGAAATAGCCATGTTAACCACTTTGAATTTTGTCCCCCACTCTACTTGGAATTTGAGATCTTAGGGATTTTTCCATGTATTTTTTTCTCTTGTTCACTGGTCTGGGAGCTTTCATCTTGTAGGAAGGATATTGAAAATGCTATATTAGAGGTGGGGAACCTTTTTCCTTCCAGGGACCAATTGAATAATTAGTACAAGAGCTTCCTGTCTTCCCCCATCTTGGTAAGATTGGAAATTGCTAGGGTATGTGTGAACAGTTGCGGTTCGGGTTCAGCCGTTTGGTTTGGGTCGTGTGTTTGGTTTGTGCATTCGGTTTGGTCGTCAGGTTCAGGTTCGGCCGTTTGGTTCGGTCATGTTCGGTTTGGGCGATCAGAAAAGTATCGCGATAGCTGGAAACCAGAAATTTGAGTGCGTGCATAGCTGTGTGGTGAGAGAGTGTGTGTTTGGCTGGGTGCCTATTCAGTTGTGTGTTTTGGCTGTTTGTGTTTGGTTGGTTGGTGAGTGTTGGTGGGTGGTGGGTGGGTGACTGTGTGTGTTGGGCGTGCTGTGTGCTGCGTGATGTTTTTTTAAAAAATGAAAAAGACTGCAGTGATGATTCCCCAGATGGGGTCCAACTTTGTGGTCTTGGAGGAGGAGGAGGAGGAGGAGGTCGCTGCCCCTGGACCTTTGGTGGTGGTGGCTGGATCCTTGGATGAGAAGCAAGCAGCGGGAACAGCCGCCAGGTTTGTAAACTGTTTTTTACTTTGAGGACAAGAAAGGCTCTATCTGTTAGAGTGAGTTCACTGGTGTGCAGGTGGGTGTGTGGGTGGTGGGCATCAGTCAGGCACAAACAGTGGGCATCAGCGGGTAGCCAGGGTCTCCCCATTGCCATCCCTCCCCAGCACCCAAAGAAGGGCAGGATTTGCACATGCAAGCCAGAGTCTCCCCCCTGCGCAGCACCCAAAGAAGGGCAGGGTTTGAACGTGCCAGCCAGGGCCTTCCCAGTTGCAATCCCAAGCACCCCAAGGAGGGTAGGGTTTGCATGTGCCAGCCAGGGTCTTTCTAGATGCAATCCCTAGTATCCCCTAGCACCCCCGGGAGGGCAGGATTTGCACGTGCTTTCTAGTTGCAATCCCTAGCACCCCAAGGAGGGAGGACTAGAGGCATCATCATAAATGCATGATATTTCTTTGGTGTTCTTAATGTGTTCCCATTTCAGAGAGGAATCAGATGCCAGCCCCAGTGCTGCTGCCAGGACCAGGCCAAGTCCAAAAACTCAGCAGACCCCTAGGCGGAGGTCACCAGTGGTGACACCTCCAGACATTTGGTGCCACACATCAGATGTCTGGAGGTTCTTCAACAAGGGCAACAGAATCTCCACATGCAAGGTATGTCACAGGGACTAGAACAACAGGGAATGAATTGCCCTATGACCTTTTAGGAATGGAAGTCCCCTGCAGAGAGAGATTGGATGGTCACCCAGTCCACCCACTTGTGGAGACAGAATGCAGGCAGGGCTTGACAGACCATTGGTCTGACACAGTTTGGCACTTCTTATGTTCCTATCTTTTTCTGTTCTTTTTAGATCTGCAATAAAGTTTTCTGCCAGCAGAGAGAGGGGACCACGTCGGGGCTCATTACTCATATTGAGAAGATCCACAGCCTGAGAGTGAGGCGGCAGGGTCAGGAGTCTTGAGTGACAGCCATGGAGCCTCAGCGCCAGAAGAAGGGGGGAAGGCAACCCGCAAATGGCAGCATATAAGGCCTTCCCCTTCCCCCCTCCAGCCCCGACATGGAGACCCCCCGGGCCCCCGGAGGATGCGGAAGCCAAGGCCCTTTGGGCCAACTTGCAGCGGGCCACCCGGGACCATGTTGCGGAGGCCCAGTGCTCTTCTGCTGATCTGGAGAACCGCCTGGTGGAGCAGCTGCAGGCGGTCCAGGCGGAGCGGCAGAAGGTGGAGGCATACGGGCAGTATGTCTCCGCCGAGCTGTGCCGCATGCAGCTGTACCACCAGGTGGTATCTCCAGGTGGCATAAGGACATGAAAGAGGGGTTGGAGTTTGCCATGGTCAACGGCATGCTGGACGAGTCTGAGGTCGCCCGCCCTCAGTCCTGGGAAGTGCCCCAACCTCTGTTGCCTTTCCTCCAATTCCCGGGGGACAGGCCCAGTGGCAGCAGAGCCAGAGACTCTTAGTTTAATTAATAAGTTTCATTTACATGTTTGGTTTTGGTTTATTAAATGTTGTTGTGTTGTTTTCTTGTTATCTAAATAGTTTTAATTAAAGTTGTTATGTTTATTGTTATGAGCCTTGTTTGACCTGACCAATCTTTTATCCCTATGTGCTGAAGTTCTGGCTGGCAGGTGGCAGACTATCATACAGCTTGTCGATCCCTTCCAGCAGCACCTGCCACCTCATGTAGTGTAGTTATTAACCCAAAGATGTGCTGTGCCAGCTGCAGGGTCTCAACTAGCAGAAAGCCCCCCAGGAGGTGCAGGGCTTGTGTTTGTGTGGGTGGGTGTAACAGAGAGAAAGAGAGACAGGCTCCTCGGCAGCGGGCAGCAGGCGGCGAGAGCTGGTGGTTGGAGGGGCTTTTAGTTTCAGCAGCCAGTTTCAGTGGGCATCTGCGGGTGGGTGCAGGGGAGTAGGCTTTTGGGGAGGGGGGGCAGACTGGCGTGCGGGCGCCAGGCTTCTGGATGCAATGGAATGGAATGCAGCCCCCAGTGACTGGAATGATGGTCCCATAATCTCATTGATGGTCCCTGGGATGGGCGGGCATGAATGAATCAGCAATAGTGGAATGACAGCCTAAACCCTATGGGGCATACTTCATTTGCTGCCCTGCTACCCCCTCCCCACCCATCTAGACAGGAGCAGTGGGAAGGAATCTGTGTTAGATCCTGGGGAAGATGGTGGCCGCTTACCTGCTTCTCCCCATAGAAGGGATTGGGGGGGCATAACACCCCCCACCCCACTCTTCAGATCTCACTGCTTCCCCCCCCCCCCGCTTTACAGACAAGCTTCTTCCCTCATGTTGCAACCACAAGAGTGAAGTAGATACCTCTCCCGACCCTGAGCTGGGCTTCTCCTCTCGTCCTCTCGCCACTTGAGAATGTATTTCCACTCCCCTTGGGGTGGGTGGGATCTCCCCACACCCGTCTCTGCTGAGCTCCCTCTCCCCTGAGCTGGTTTGTATATAACTGTTCCGATTCCTCGGTTTTGTGAGTGGTTAATTTTTTTATTTTTTTTTAATACAGTGGATAGACAGCCCTCCCTCCCTGTAACGTAGGCCCCAGAACCCTGATGGTGGGTCCCAGGGCTGGAGAACTTTGAAGGCCGAAGTGGAGTAGGGTTCCATTTAAACATCAGTTGAACATGTGTCAGTCAATCCTAATAGATAGGCAAGCACCATTCGGTCTTCAAGGCCCTCACAGATAATGAATTGAGACCCATGACGATGAGTGCTGGGGCTAGAGTAGCAGCTTGTAGATATTGGCCACAGCCCTCCCTGCCAGTAATGAAGTCCCCAGAACCCTGATGGTGGGTCCTGGGGCTGGAGTGGCTGTTTCTTGGTGTGGTGGAACTACATCAGAATGTGCGAGGAATGATGGCCCCAGACCCATCACAGTGGGTGCTGGGGCTAGAGTGGCAGCTTCTGGATTTTGGCCACAGCCCTCCCTGCCTGTAACTTGGCCCTAGAATCCTGATGGTGGGTCCTGGGGCTGCTTCTTGATGAGGTTGTAAGACATCAGAATGTGCGAGGAATGATGGCCCCAGACCCATCACGGTGGGTGCTGGGGCTAGAGTGGCAGCTTCTAGGTTTTGGCCACAGCCCTCCATGCCTGTAACTTGGCCCCAGAACCCCAATGGTGGGTCCTGGAGATGGAGTGGCTGCTTCTTGATGTAGTTGAAGATTGGTTCTCTGTGCGAGGAAGGATGGCCCCAGACCCATCACGGTGGGTGCTGAGGCTAAGGTGGCAGCTTCTGGATCTTGGCCACAGCCCCCCCTGCATGTAACTTGGCCCCAGGACCCTGACAGCGAGTTCTGGGGCTGGAGTGGCTGCTTCTTGTCATGTGGTGGAATGACATCGGAATGCACGAGGAATGATGTCCCCAGACCCATCACGGTGGGTGCTGGGGCTAAGATGGCAGCTTGTAAATCTTCGACACAGTCCTCCCTGTAGAGGTGTTATGTATAATGCTTTGTTAAAGAACCCCTTTTCCATGCCTCCGGTGAATAGGGATTGATGAGTGGGAAGAGTTGTGTCAGACCTGCAAACCTTCTCTGGGTTCTATGGAAGCGATCCTATGCAGAAGGAAAAATAAAACCAGAAAGTGTCTGAACTTCCACAAGCAACTTTAATTTTATTACAGTGATGGCCTTGGATTGTCTGACCTCATTAGCTGTTATCAAGTAACATCTATATCATGCCCTACCTAGAGAATACAGCTAAGTGGGAGAAAACAAAACTAAGATATACATGCCTGTTAATAGTCATGAGAGTGAGAGAGATAAAAAACAGGAATTAAACTTAAATTAACAGTAATTCAGTCAGTGAGTGTCGACGTTGGAGATAGAGAAAGTAATCGGAATGTTTTGAAGAACTTGTACCTTTGCCCCAGGACCCTGATGGCGGGTCCTGGGGCTGGAGTGGCTGCCTCTTGTCATGCGGTGGAATTACTAGTGCCAGTGGCACTAGCAGCATCAGACATTGGTTGCCGGGGCAGGCAGTCAGATGGCATGGCATGAGCGGCAGTCAGGCAGACTGAGGCAGGGTTCAAGCTTCACAATCTGGGCGGGCAGGCAGGAAGCATGGCGTGAGAGGCAGTAGGGCAGGTGGTCTTGCGCAGTCTTTGAGCTAGGCAACCTGGGTGGGAAGACAGGCACCTTGGCATGGGAGGCAGGACTGATGCATGCTTTAAGCTTGGCGGCAAGCAGGGCGGGCAGACAGGCAGTGTTGCATGAGAGTCAGTAGGTAGGCAGGCTGGGACACTGGCAGCAGGGCACTCAGATAGACTAGCAAAGACTGTGCAGCACAAGAGAGCGAGAGCCAGTCAGTGTCACATAGGCGGCGTGCCAAGATCGTGTAGCCATAGGCTGGCTTGCAGGCTTACAGTTTGTTTCCTAATGCCACCCTGCATCCTGAGGTCAGTCAGATAAGGAGGCCGAGGCCGTCTAGTATGAGAGAGAGAGAGAGAGAGAGAGAGGCAGGGCGGGTGCCAGGCATTGGGAGGGAGGGACAGTACCTCAGCAGCACAGGAGCAGTAGCCCTAGCCCAGATTGAGGAGGAGGAGGAGGAGCCCTGTCCCAAGAGTGCCCCTGGCATGGGATGGCGTGTGCAACTGCACCATCACTCCTTGTCCAGGGGCTGCTCGGGGAATCCCAGCAGCGGAAGGTTCACCTTCAGAAAGAGCAACTGCTCCACCAATTTGGCCCCCATTCTCAGGCGGTACGGAGCGCATATGTCCCCCGCGATGGAGAACACCCTCTCGTTGGGGACACTGGTTGGTGGGCAGGACAGGATACCCTTGGCCACTTTGGACAGGGCCAACCACATGTTGGCCTTGCTGGCCCAGTAGGCCAAGGGATCGCTACTGACATCTTTGCATGGCTCCTCCTCCAGATAGGTGCCATCATACTCCCTCTGGTAGTTCTGGGTGAGCACCACCTGCCCCACTGCCCTCAGCCACGCTGCTTGCCCTTTTGTGCTGGGCCCCATGCTCCCCAGAGTGGACTGCATGGACGAGGAGCTGCTGGCAGTAGGGGTCCTGCTGCTGCTGCTGCTGCTGCTGCTGCTGCTGCTGCCGCTAGGGCTGGGGTCAGGGATAGACCCAGATGACTGGAAGGGGTCGCTGCTCCCACTCCCACCATCTCCAGGGGCGTCCTGCTGCATGGTCCGCTCTGCCTTCCCGACTTTCTGCACCAGCGTAACCTTCCAGAGGCCATAGACCACAGTCTCACATGCCATGCTGTCCCTGATCCTGAGGTCCAGCATGGTTGCCAGGACATATTCATCACAGCGCAGGAGCTCATTGAAGGGGACGCTCAGTCCCGCCTTCAGCTTCCGCGCAAGATCAGTCGCCTCATCGGACATTGTCCTGGCCTGAGGGCCACGATCCCGCCCCCCACCCCTGAATCTCATCCAAGCTGCTGCGGAGACTATGCACCAGCGGGGTCCCCTGGCTGAAGGTGGCGGTGGAGCTGCTCAATGTCTCCGTGATGGCCAGGAATGGTCTCAGGACAAAGACAGTTTGGAATATAATCTCCCATTCCTCCCTGTTGTACCCTGGAGGTGCCTCAATGTCTGTCTCCAGTTCCACCTGATGCAGGGTAGCTTTCTGTTCAAGAAGCCGCTCAAGCACCAGGAAGGTGGAATTCCACCTGGTGGAGACATTCTGGATAAGGGTGTGCACCGGGGGCACTTGCTTGGCCTGCTTCTCCCGAAAGAGCTCTCTGCCCTTCACGCTGAGGTTGAAGAAGCCTTCCAGCTTCCTCCCCCGTTTGACCAGGGAGCTAAGGGTACCTGGCCCAATCCCCTTCTCCCCCAAGCCCAGAGCATCCTTCACCATGAGATGGAGGGTGTGTGTGGCACAAGGGATGCTCATGAAGCCCCCGTCATGGATTGCCTCTAGGATATTGGCCGCGTTGTCCATGACCACACAGCCTTTGGTGAAGGTCATGCCTAGCGTGACCCACTCCCTCACCATGGTGTCCAGGGCTGCCTCGAGGTTCCTCGTGGTGTGGGAGCTGTCCATGACTTGGGCCTGAAGCAGGGCCCACATCTGCCCTGCTTCAGGTCCCCTCCTGCCACTGCCAAGTGCTGCCTCTGGGTCCTGCCACCAGTGTGCGGTCACCGCCAGATAGGCGTGCTGGGCATTTCTGGTGGACCACAGATCTGTGGTGAAGTGGACCGTTGCCCCCCCATCCCCTGAAAGTTGCTCCCTCACCCACTCCTTCAAAGCCCTGTAGAGGTGTGGCACCACAGTCTGACTCAGGGTGGAGTGGGAAGGCAGCTTAAAGTTGGGGGTCAGGAACCCAATCAGCCACTGGAAGCCCTTGTCCTTCACAATGGACAAAGGCTGGCCATCCAGGGCAATCATCTCAGCAAACAGGCACTTGGCTTTCTCCTGGAAGCCTGTGCCACGGCGCCCTGCCAATGGCCTTGAAAGATCCCCCCACCCCATCTCCTCCATGGTGGACTGATGGTGCTTCTGGGGAGGCTCCTGCTGCTGTTCTGCCCCCATACTGCTCCTGCTGCTAGAGGCAGCAGCAGTTGGTGCAGGACGCTGTCCCGTTGAAGGAGCCAGGCAACTGGCTGCTGGAGTCGGGAACCCGCTGGCATCCTCTTCCCCTGCCTTCCCACTGAGCAACAGAGCACTGTGGCATGTCTTGAGCTGCCTGGCCATTGCAGTTGTGCCAAATTTGGCAAGCACCTGCACACGCCTCACCACTTTATTGCACAGCATGCACTGCACCTCTCTGGGATCATCTGTCCGCACCTGCTTAAAATGATCCCAGACTGAGGATTTCCCCTCCCCTCCTGCCTTCTTGCCTGCCCCGGCAGATGAACTGCTGCCAGAGCCACTGGGAGGGGGAGAAGTTCGTGGCACTGGCAACGCAGCTCTGGGAGGAGAGTCAGACATCGCCTCGGGTACAGACATCTCCTCTGTGGCACTAGTGTCTGCCTCTTCCTCACTGTCTGCGATCACAGTGATGTCCTGTGAAGGGGAGTACTATGACCCTGAGGCTAGATTGCCCATGCCCGCCATGCTGCTGGCACTTTCCCTCTGCCCCCCTCTGTAGCTGCTAGTGCTGCTCCTGCTCCTCTTCCTACTGACAATGCCCGGGTATCGGGCCCTGCCTCTAGCAGCCGGGGTGGGATCCACCAGCTCTGGACTGCTGGGGATCCCTCGACAGTGGGGGACATTGGTGGCCCTGGAGGAACATCGGAAGCAGCCCCAGCACCTGCTCCAGCACCACCAGCAGCAGAGACAGATGCAGCCTCAAGTTCTGCAGGCCTTCCAGTGCCCTGTGTGGCAGTGGAGGAGGGCACTGCCAGGAGGCAATGCAGAGCCACTGAAGCCTGTTGCCCTAAAGCAGGCCTGCTGAGTTTGGG
>QEPC01000978.1:1670967-1683823 GCA_003113815.1 Sphenodon punctatus | reverse complement strand
GGGAATCACAAACAACACAAACAACACAAGGAGGGGTACAAAACTTAAATGAAACCTAAATCAATCTAATAATCCTACTCTAAATGAAATAACAGGGGAAGGGAATCAGGGATGGAATATAATATATGGGAGGGGGAAAGGATTCAATGGAGGGGGGGAGGGAGGAAGGAATATTGAACACAGGGAACACAGGGGGGTAAAAACAAAAAACCCACTAATTCTATCTAAGCTAAGCTAAATAAATGAATGAGAATATGTGGGTAGATGGGTTGGATGGGTGAAATGGGATGAGGATGGCTGGATCGGGGAGCTGGGAAATGCTGAGAGAGAGGGAGCCTTCTGAAACGCCTGCTGTTCAGGAACAGTGACTAGCTCAGAAGGTATTGGGAAGGGGGGAGGCAGACAGGGTTTTTTCTTGCTGCGTCCACCTCACCGCAAGCCCCATTGGCTCCATGCAGTCTAGCCCGTGGCCAATTGCAGACTGCCAAGCCAGTGGTCTGAGACGAAAAGGGATGGTGATTCAGCAGGCTGGCTGCTACTCCAATCCAGTCTCCACCCTTCACCCCTGGTGCCTGGAAGTCTGCTCCTCAGCTGAGTCAGATGACGCCCCCTCCCTGCTATGTTTGGCTTTCCAGTGACCTGACAATAGACCATGTTTTAGCTACCCGAACTCAACTGAACGCGATCCAAACTGACCAAAGTGTTCGGCCATTTCGATGTTCGGAACTGAGTTCGGTTCGGTATGTTCGGGTTTGAGATCGGGTTCGGGTTCGGTCAACTGAACAGGCCACGTTCGGGCCGAACTCCGAACTTACGAACCGCGTTCTCCCATCCCTACTGGATGCACCTCTCCCCTTTTGTCTAGCAGCGGGCAGCCTATCTCTCTCTCTCTCTCTCTCTCTCTATGTCCATGCACTGCAGGCGACAGCATGGGTGGGGGCATGTCTGTCTCTCCCTTTAGCAGTGGGGAGACTTTCTCTCTCTCTCTCTCCTTAGCCTAGACAGGAGCTCAATGCCATCAGGATAGGCATGCCATGGAGGTGGGCAGTTGCTTGGCCTATGGCCACGAGCAGCAGGTTGCTACTACCTTGTGGAAAAGGTTTTTCATGCTGGTTCCCATCATTCATTCTGCGTCACCCGGCATCCCATCCCCACATGGACTTGTCTCATATCCCTAGAAAGGGTTAGGGTGGAACTATCACTCTCAAAGGGGAGAGTGTTGCTTCTTAGCTTAGTGAGGAGCTCAATGCCATCAGAGCAGGTTGTTGCCTTAAACGCTACAGGGTGGCTTAGTTTTATGGAAGAAGGAGACCCTGACCCTGACCAATATATCCCAGAAAATTGTTTATATAACACAGGTCTGCACAACATGTGGCCCACATATACATAGGCCTGCCTATCCACTGTATCAGGAAGCAGTGGAATGACGGCCCAATAGAGTGTCAGCTTCTTGATGCAGTTGAAAGATGGCTCTCTGTGCGAGGAATGATGGCCCCAGACCCATGACTGTGGGTCCTGGGGCTGGAGTGGCAGCTTCTGGATATTGGCCACAGCCCTCCCTACCTGTAACTTGGCCCCAGAACCCTGATGGTGGGTCCTGGGGCTGGAGTGGCTGCTCTATGATGCGGTTGGAAATTGGTTCTCTGTGCGAGGAATGACGGGCCCCAGACCCATCACAGTGGGTCCTGGGGCTAGAGTGGCAGCTTCTAGATACATATTGGCCACAACCCTCCCTGCCTGTAACTTGGCCCCAGAACCCTGATGGTGGGTCCTGGGGCTGGAGTGGCTGTTTCTTGATATGGAGGAACAAGAGCACCTCTGTGCGAGGAATGATGGCCCCAGACCCATCACGGTGGGTCCTGGGGCTAGAAGAGTGGCAGTGTGTAGATATTGGCCACAGCCCTCCCTGCCAGTAATGTAGGCCCCAGGACCCTGATGGCAGGTCCAAGGGTGGAGCAACTGCTTCTTGGTGCAGTTGAAAATTGGCTCTCAATGCAAGGAATGATGGCCCCAGACCCATCACGGTGGGTCCTGGGGCTAGAAGAGTGGCAGCGTGTAGATATTGGCCACAGCCCTCCCTGCCAGTAACATAGGCCCCAGGACCCTGATGGTGGGTCCAAGAGCTGGAGTGGCTGCTTCTTGATGTAGTTGAAAATTACATCAAGATGTGAACATGTTAACATCAGTTGAACATGTGTCAGTCGGTCCTAAGTGATAGGCAAGCATCATTCTGTCAGAGCTGGCTGACTTTTTCTTCCTCGCAGTACTTGACGAATAGAAAGTTCATCACAGTACCCCAAGCGATCTTCTTTCCATGTGAACATCAGTTGAACATGTGTCAGTCAGTTCTAAGAGAGAGGCAAGCACCATTCTGTCAGAGATGGCTGAGTTTTTCTTCCTCGCAGTACTTGATGATTGGAAAGTTCATCACAGTACCCCAAGTGATCTCCAGGAGAAAATCTGCCACAGCAAGATGCATTGCTCCTTATGTGACAAAAGGCTTGGGGTTGCTTATCCAGGGGATTTGGGAGTGGGGTTTTGTTCTGGAGTACTTCAATTTCCCAGGCAGCAGCCTGAGAGGTTTAACTGTGCTTGACACTTGGAGCTAAACAAGGGCAGCCCAGCAGGACATGTGATTTCAGCAGCCTTTGAGTGGGCAGCATTGCTAAGTTATGGGACAGGAGTCAAGAGAGCCCAGTTCTAATTCCTGGTTTGGAATAGTCTGCATTTCAGCTTTCCCAGTTCTAACCCAGAGGGCTACACTTCTTGGAGCTCACAGAAGTAAGAACTTGTATAGGAACAAGTGGGGGAACTGGGTTTGGGGCGCACAGCTAGCAGTGCTCTTCTGCATTCAGCCTCTTTACAGTGTGACCTTGGGCACTTAAATGCTTCCCCATCTCTCTGCAAGACTCTGTGGGGCTTAATGAGGCAGGTCTTCATCTGGTGTAAACCCAGTGAAACTTTACTAACTTCTAGCTGAGGATCCGGGCAGGGTAAACTTCTTAATTTGCACAATAAGTGCTCAGTCTGCGAGGCCCTTCTCAAATCAGTCTTCAGGCTACTGCTGTGGCTTGGTTCTCTGTTGCTCCCTGTCCCCGTGCCACAGAGAAGTGGGGCCAAGGGTGCTCAACACATCTGTAGCTGCTAAAGGTCTGAGCATTGAAAGTGCAGCAGTCCTCCCCAGGATCTGCTTTAGCCTTTGAAAATTACCTGTTCCCGTTTTAGGATGCCACTGAGAATTTTCCTGGGTTTATCTCCCCCTCCCCCCAATTTCTCTGTTGATTGTCTAGTGTTAGCTCCTGATGCATATTGGTAGGGTAAGTGCCCGAGATCCCCAGGTCCCCAAATTTCTTTTGGTGGACCTGGATCTAGTCCAGTGTTTGTAAAGGACTGAGACATGCATGGCATGATTTAGAAGGGCCTGATAATGAAATTGCCTGCAGTAATGTATTCACAAAGGACTTTCTTTTGTTCTATCTCCTCCTCTCCACCCGGAATAGAATTGAGTATGATTGTTTATATTGCAGTCGCACCTAGAGGCTGTGAGCAAAGTCTACGTCTGTATACTAGATGCTGTATCCAGAGAGAGATGCTTTTTCTCTCTAGATGATGTATGATGCACAATAAGAGGTGGTGCAGATGTTAGAGCACTGGTCTGGGACTCTAGAGGCCTGGGTTCTCTTCCCTGATCTGCCACAGATCACATCGGCCAGTGGTTCTCAAATTGGGGAGTGCATTCTGGGGATATGACTGCCAGACTCCAAGCTCTTTAGTGGGGAATTTCCAAAATGGTGGTGGCCAAAACCCAGTTGTGCAGCATGAGTTCTGATTGGTATAGAGCATGGGCGGCATTGGCAGCAGCAGCAGACATTGGATTGCTCGGGCACAGAGAGCAGAGGCAGTGTTGGAAACAGAAGCAGACATTGGATTGCTCAGGCACAGACAGAACCCATGGCACAGAGAGCAGGGGCAACGTTGGAAGCAGCAGCAGATATTGGGTTGCCGGGGCACAAAACCCATGGCACAGACAGCAGAGGCAGCATTGGCAGTAGCAGCAGCAGACCTTTAATTAACCAGGCACAGAACCTGTGGAACAGCGGAGACAGCAGCAGCAGGATTTGCCTATAAACAGCACCCATGGAGCCAGGATAGTTGGATTTGCAAGGGAATAGCTCCCATACAGCAGCAGACATCAGCAGCAGGATTGCGTGGGCACATTTGGATTGGCCAGGGTAGAGCACCCATGGACCAGCAGACAGCAGCAGCAGGATTACCAGACCAGTGGTGCACATCACCCAGGGTTGCCAGGGTAGGCAGACAGGCAGTGTGGCATGAGCAGAAGTCAGGCAGACTGAGGGAGGCTTTGATCTAGACTACCTGGGCGGGCAGGCAGCGTGACATGAGCAGAAGGCAGGCAGACTGAGACAGGGTTCAAGCTTTGCAACCTGTTCGGGTGGGCAGGCAGGCAGGCAGCGTGGCATGAGCAGAAGGCAGGCGGACTGAGGCAGGGTTCAAGCTTTGTAACCTGGTAGGGTGGAGAGGCAGGCAGCATGGTATGAGAGGCAGTAGGGAAGGCAGGCTGGGACCTTGGCACCAAGTTGGGAGGACACTCAGATAGGCTGGCAAAGACTGTGCAGTGCGCGAGAGAGAGCCAGTCAGATAGGTAGGCTGAGATCATCTAGCCGCTAGCCAGAGGCCAGCTTGCAGGCTTACAGTTTCCCAATGCCACACTGTAGTATGCAGTCCATCAGATAGGTCGGCCGAGGCCGTGTAGTATGAGAGAGAGAGAGAGAGAGGCGGGGGGGGAGGCAGGTAGGGTGCCACTGAAGCAGTGGGAGGGAGGGACAGCACTTCATCTCAGCAGCGGCAGCCCTTATTGACGAGGAGCCCCTTCCCAAGACTGCCCCTGGCATGGGATGGCATGTGCCACTGCACCATCACTCTTTGTTCAAGGGCAGCTCAGGGAATCCCAGCAGCAGAAGGTTCACCTTTAGGCACAACAACTGCTCCACCAACTTGGCCCCCAGTCTCAGGCGGTGTGGGGAGCAAATGTCCCCTACCACAGAGAACACGCTCTTGCTGGGGACACTGGTTGGTGGGCATGACAATAATCCCCTGCCCACTTTGGACACGGCCAGCCACACGTTGGTCTTGCCTGCCCAGTAGGCCAAGGGATCACTGCTGGGATCGATGCACGACTCCTTGTACAGGTAGGTATCAACTGCTGCTGAGGTGCCATCATACTCCCTCTCATAGCTGTCCCTGGGCACCACTGCCCCCATTGCCCTCAGCCACGCTGTCAGTCCCTTCCCTTATGTGGGCCATGCAGAGGAGGAGCTGCTGGTAGTAGGGGTGCTTCTGGCAGTAGGGGTCCTGCTGCTGCTAATCCTGCTGCTGCTGGTGCTGCTGCTACTGCTCAGGCTGGGGGCGGGGATAGACCCCACTGGCTGAGAGGGGCGGCTGCTCCCACCAACCCCTGGGGTGTCCTGCTGCTGATGCTGCCATGCACTCTCAAGAGTCCGCTCTGCCTTCTGGACCCTCCCCACAAGATCATCCTTCCAGAGACCATAGAGGGATGACTTGCATGCCACGCTGCCCTTGACCCTGGGGTCCAGCATTGTTCCCACAACATATTTGCTGTCAGGCCTGTCTTAAGCTTCTGCACCAGCCCAACCACCTCAGTCCCCAGCTTCTTGCTCCTAGGGCCACAATCCTTCCCTTGCATAATGATCTCCTCCAGACTCCCGTGGAGACTCTGGATCAGAGGGGTCACCTGGCTTATGATGGCTGTTGAGGAGCTTATGGTCTCTGTCACCTCATGGAACGGTCTGAGAACTAGGACCGTCTGTGCCAGGATCTCCCATTCTGGCCCTTTGAATCCTGGAGGTGCCCCGCTGTCCATGTCCAAATCCATCTGATGCAAGGCAGCTTTCTGCTCCACAAGCCGCTCAAGCATCAGGAAGGTGGAATTCCACCTCGTGGACACGTCTTGCACCAGCAGATGCCCTGGGGAGTCTTGCGCAGTCTGCTTGGCCCGGAGGATTTCACTGCCCTTCACGCTCCTGTTGAAGAAGGCCGTCAGCTTCCTCCCCTGCTCTATGAGGGAGCTAAGGGTGCCTGCCCCAATCCCCTTCTCCCCCAAGTCCAGAGCATCCGTGACCACCAGGTGGAGGGTGTGTGCGGCGCAAGGGATGCTGATAAATTTTGCATCGCGTACAGCCCTCACTATATTTGATGGGGGGGGGGCTCCACCTACCGGCTGCTGCGGCTCCAGGTAGCGGACGCAGGGCCGTGCTGTTTCTTCGGGCTCTCGGCAACCATCTGCGGAGAGACAACAAGCAGTGAGTGGCGGGGAGTGGGGGAGCCTAGAATTCGAACCTGGTGTTGCCACCTGTTCCCCCCCCAACCCGGAAGCAGCCTGAGCATTGAAAGTGCAGCAGCCGACCCTTATATATACTGGTGGTGCCTCCCATGTGGAGGGAGTTTGTGGGACCTCCCCCTCTCCCCGCTTGGCATTGAATACCTCTCTTTCTACCATCATGGGAACTCAATGCTTCCTAATTGGTGATCTTGTGGTCAAGTTGTATGCACAGCTGGAGGGGCTAAATTCCAGATTGGACTCCCAACTCTCTCTGCTAAAAACAATTGACCACAGGATAACCGAGTGTAGGGAAGCAATTGTAGGAACCGCTGATACCGCAACTCGCCAGGGAGTCTTGATAGCCAGTCAGACCCAGGAAGCAGAGAAGATCATGGAACAAGGCCCCACATTACCCAGATTAGGGGATGGGAGAGTTCCTTTGGGATTTATGCAGGATCAGCCCCTTAAACTGGAACCGAAAGCATTGACATTTCGAATAACTCCTCTATCTTGGGGGAACCGGCCTTCTTGGAATTCCAAGAACCACATTAGAAGGCATATTTCTGCTATAGTAGGGAATGTAGCTCCGCCATATGACATCCATTGGTTGGACTACTTGCCCACTAGGGGACCTTATCAGTGCCTGGTGATTTATTTTGGTTCCCCCCTGATAATAGACAGGCTGATTCAATATTTATTTATTTATTTACTGGATTTTTACCCCGCCCCTCCTAAAACAGCTCGGGGCGGCTTACAATAAAAATAAAATACACTAAAACATTAAAAAAATACCAACCATTAAAACAGGACTAGGGAACAACAAAAGTAAAACAATAAATAAAGATGAAGGGGAAAATAAAACTCCTTCCCCCTCCCCCCCTCCCTAAAGGCCTGGGAGAACAGCCAGGTTTTACAATTTTGCCGGAATGTTAAAAGGCTTGGGGCCAGGCAAGCTTCCTCTGGGAGGGAGTTCCAAAGACACGGCATGGCCACAGAGAATGCCCTTTCCATTGTGGCCCCCTGCTTAACACGGGGGACCTCCAAGAGGGCACCCCCGGTAGACCGAAGGAGCCGCTCTGTGGCGCAGAGGGCGAGGCGGTCCCTGAGATATGAGGGACCCAGACCGTGAAGGGCCTTATAGATCAATACTAAAACTTTGAATCGGGCTCGGCACGCTACTGGCAACCAGTACAAAGTCCGCTCCGGACTTTGTACTGGTTGCCAGTAGCGTGCCGAGCCCGATTCAAAGTTTTAGTATTGATCTATAAGGCCCTTCACGGTCTGGGTCCCTCATATCTCAGGGACCGCCTCGCCCTCTGCGCCACAGAGCGGCTCCTTCGGTCTACCGGGGGTGCCCTCTTGGAGGTCCCCCGTGTTAAGCAGGGGGCCACAATGGAAAGGGCATTCTCTGTGGCCATGCCGTGTCTTTGGAACTCCCTCCCAGAGGAAGCTTGCCTGGCCCCAAGCCTTTTAACATTCCGGCAAAATTGTAAGTATTGATTCCACTGGTGTTATGATTCCACTGGTGTTATGTGCTCTCGACGGCCCGTCCCCGAAAGGAGCTGTGCCGCTGCGTTCTGCACTACCTGCAGCCTCCGAACCAGGAACAAGGGCAGCCCCATGTAGAGCGCATTGCAGTAGTCCAGCCTCGAGGTGACGAAGGCATGGATGAGGGAGGCCAGGTCCGGGCTGGAGACGTATGGGCGCAGCCTCCACACCAGACACAGCTGGCAAAAGGCAGCCCTTTAAATTACTTCCACCTGCTGCTCCAGGCGGAGTTCCGCGTCCAATACCACCCCCAGACTCTGAGTCTGCTGAGTTATAGGAGGGAGAACCCCCCCAATCAGGGGGGCCGACACCTCCCTCGCTCTCCCCACCACCATCACCTCCATGTTATCAGGGTTGAGCTTCAGTCTGCTCTGCCACATCCAATCTGCCACAGCCTCCAAACACTGGGATAGCACCGAGACAGCAGGGTCTAGGTCCGTTGAAAAAGAGAGGTACAGCTGAGTATCGTCAGCATATTGGTGACACCGCACCCTGAACCCCCTCACGACCTCCCCCAAGGGCTGCATATATACATTGAATAACAATGGAGACAGAATGGAACATTGCGGAACGCCGCAGGATAAGGTGCGGGGGCAAGATGTCTCAGCCCCCAACACCACCCATTGGTTTCTCCCCGAGAGGAATGACCGGAACCATTCAAGAACAGTCCCATTCAGACCCCCCCAGGCCACGCAGCCATCTCAACAGCAGCCCATGATCCACGGTGTCAAAAGCGGCCGAGAGATCTAGCAGGATGAGAAATGTTGAACATCCTGAATCCATCTTCCGGCGGAGATCGTCAACCAAGGCCCCCAACCAATATGGGGGCTATTTGCCTCCTGGGGTGTCCACCTTAGTAGGGTTTATAAAAAGGTGGAGGTATACTCCCTGTTTCCTAAAACCATCCAAGATCACGACGGGTCACCTGTCCATTTGGACCCTGTTCCTCCTGTACCGCATGTTAAGCCACATAATGTCCATTTGTCTAAGAGGTCCTTTTTGAATGCGGTTGCCAATCCTATTGAGGTTATATTACAGGCCCTGGATGTACAGGGAACTAGCCAAACTCCCAGGTATCCTGACAGGCCATCTGGCACTGGGTCAGGTATATCACCTAAAGTGGTGTCACTCGATTTTTCCAAAAGGGGTACCCAGATAAAGGGGCCCACAGATTCAAATTCTTTCCCTCCAACTTCTTGTCAGGGTGCCAGTAGTACGATCCCACCCCCAGTTATTCTCTCCCCTCCATTAGATGGTCAAGTGGGGTCTGGGGGGACAGAGGGTGATGGAATTTGCCCTGTCCCTCCAACCTTGTGACTATCTTCTGCTTCTAGCTGCCCCCCCCCCAGTTGCCATATGTTCATGGAATATTGCGGGCTGGGCTAGGCATAAGGATGACATTGATTTCCTTTCCCACATTAAAAAGTTCCAAGTCATATTGATTCAGGAGACATGGTCCAGGGTCCCTTTGGAGTTAGATGGTTACATAGCCCTTGATTTGCCTGCTATTAATTACTCCACGAAGGGTCAGGAATGTGGGGGTTAGGGGTGCCTTGTGGCACAGAATTTGAATTGTAAGGATTTTGTTGTTATAACTGCTCCGCAATTGGCTCTGGGCTTTGTAGTCAAGTTAGGGACACTAATCCTCATTGTACTCACTGTATACACCCCCCATTTAATGCCGGCTCATGTAGAGAGGATATGTGGAGAACTTTGGAAAAGCTAGTGGAAGATCTTCATTATAAATACCCAGAGGGGTTATTTATAATTGCAGGCAACTTTAATGTTCGATTAGGGTCCGGTGACCATGCTATGGACCCTTATTGCGACATCCCCCCGGAAATGGTAGTGGCGTTACCTAACCCTAGGAGTTCCAAGGATACCCGTGTCAATTCATCAGGGATTAGATTGATAAAAATGGCCATAAGCCATAACTTTTATATTCTAAATGGCTCAGGATATGGTGACCCTGCTGGGGAATTCACCCACATTGGGATATATGGTGCCAGCGTAGTGGATTATATCCTGGTGTTGGCAATGGCTCTCCCCCATATAACAGATTTTGTGGTGAGGACCACTTTGGTAGGTAACCATATCCCGCTGGTACCCAACCTGTTTTCATGTGGACCTAATCCATGACAGGGGCGGGCTGATGCGGCAGCAGCTGTTACCGCGCCGCGATTCCGTTCCACCATTTCAGAATTGCCCGCGCCACACCGCGACTTTTCTGCGGACATTCCGCTAATTCCGCCGGAATTCTGCAAATCGTGGAATTGCGGAAAAATTGCGGAAATTGCGGGAAACCGCTATTCCGCTATTTTGTGGCACTGGCGGAATTGCGGAAGTAGCGAAAATGTCATGTTTCCACGATTCCACTAAGTTGCGGAATGAAATAAGCAGAACTGCAGAATGAAATAGCGGAATGAAATCCTCTGCCATGCCGTTCCACTAATTGCGGAAACACTGTTTCCGCCGGAAATAGCTACCGCTGCGATATTCCGCTACAGCCCTAGATGGGGCTCCACAATGGATTTTGAACTGACCCAGTTGGCCACTTGTAAGTCACCCATTTGGGATGACCTCCTCTCTGCTATGCTCATGGAATGGACTTCGCAGTCCCTTTGTGATGGCCTGTGAGAGAGATTTATCTCATTTGGAGATAGTACTGAGGCTGTGCTACTATACAATCAACTTAGCCTAGCCCTGAGGGCGTATATTCAGTCCTTGAATAAGCAATCAGGAACTGTTTATGCTCCCAAAGGGAAACCTTGGTTTAACCAGGAATGTCGGCTGATGAGAATTAGGCTTAAGAATATGTATAGGGAGTACAGAGCAGGTTACTCCTCTAGACCTCATCCCAAATTTCTGGCCCTGAAGGTGGAATACAAAGGGTTGCTTAAGTTAAGGAAAAGAGATTATGCAGAGATGCAGTGGGGAAACCTACTGCAGGCGGTAGATAAGAAGGATATTAGGAGATCCTGGCAGCTCATTAATGGTGTAAATACTAGGGAGTCGGGCCTGGCAATCCCCTCAGTTGACCCGCAAGAATGGGTCAGCCACTTCCACGAGCTATTTGCTGCAGATGGCAGGGAGGGATCATGGGATCCTTCAGACTTTGGCCAGGCAGATTCCCCTCCCTGGCCTCCCATCTCGGGGAGCGAGGTAGAAGCTCTGATAGAGTCTTTTCAAAATCATAAAGCCCCAGGCCCGGACCTTGTCTACATAGAATTTATTAAAACCCACAAAGAATGGTGGATCCCTCTTTTGACCACTTTGTTTACGGCAATTAACAACTCCGGAATAATTCCAGCAAAGCGGTCGTTGTGCCTATCTATAAGAAAGAAGCAAAGAGCAATCCGGCTAACTATAGACCTATTAGCCTATTATGCGTGATTGGTAAAATATACACATAGTTCTTGCTGACCAGACTTATAGAATGGATGCAGCGGGAGGAGGTTATAGCCGTGGAACAAGCTGGCTTTCAGAAAGGCCGTTCGACCGTGGAGCAGTGTTTTCTGCTGTACCACCTTGCCAGCAAATATCGAAGCCGGAATGGGAAATTTTATGTGGCTTTCTTAGACCTAAAGGCCGCGTTTGATTCAGTCGATAGAAGGATCCTCTGGGAGAAACTCCGGAGGACCTCTATTGACAGAAGATTGCTCAGTTTTATCCACGCACTATATTCCAATTCTTCGTTAGTGGTTAGGGTGGACCGTCAGGGCCATGTCACTCCCCCAGTTAATACCACATGTGGCGTTAGGCAGGGCTGTGTCCTGGCTCCCGCCCTTTTCAATCTATACATTAACGAGGTAATCCCGTTAATGGCGGACCAAAATTTTTGCCCCCCGCAGTTGGCCTCTAGGGCAATCGGATGCTTGTGCTACACAGATGACGTTGCCTTAATGTCACAAACGCGTATAGGGCTGATTAGACAACTGAATACCTTTGTCAACTTTTGTAAGACTAATAAGCTAACAGTTAACTATACTAAATCTAAGGTTATGGTTTTCTCTGGTAAGAAGAAGCTTCATCAGTGGGTCATTGAGGGACACCCTATCCAGCAGGTAAATTCCTTTAGATACCTATGATTACTATTCCATAAAAGTGGCACCTGGAAAGAGCACGCCCAAAGAGCAGTGGTAGTGGCGATGGGTTTTTCCAGTGCCATTTATGGCTTTTTCACATGACAGGGAAGGAGTGCAATAAGGCCAGAAGTCCAGGCCCATAATGGCAAGGTGTACCATCTTCTTTGACCATTCCCTGGGACTATTGGAGGAGGTTAGTGAGGACTCCTCTGTCAGCCCATGGGCTTCTAAAACAGAGGGTCAACTCAGGGAGATGGGATTATCAAAGGAATACCTTTCCCACAAACTTTCAGGGGCAGTAAAAAAGGAGGTCCTAACTAGAGCTTCTGACATCTCACGGCATCTGGAGCTTGGAAAACTAAACTACTCACCCCACCTTAGGGCATACATAGATTGGGTACCCAAGCTCGGACACATGACGGGATATCTAATCACCTCAATTTCAACAAGGACCAAACATCTTTTTTGTGCCCGGGTTAATGCCCTGTCCTCACGGGTGTTGGAGGGTCATTTTCAGGGAACCCCTTTTGTAGAAAGATTGTGTCCATTCGACAATGCTGAAGTCGAGACAGTGGCCCATTCCATCCTATATTGCCATTTGAATGACGTCCCTCGAGAAAGGTACCTGAAGGCGTTCCTGGGTAGGTATCCTGGCAGATCAGATGCTATGCTTTTGGATAAGCTTCTGAATGGCATAAACACCCAGGACACCAGGAATGTCGCATCTTTTTTATTATTATTATTATTATTATTATTATTATTATAAACATTTATATAGCGCCAGTCATGTGACCTGGTGCTGTACAGAACATAGAATTAGACATGGTCCCTGCCTGTGGCTTACAATCTAAAAGACAAAAAA
>QEPC01000978.1:1637879-1666425 GCA_003113815.1 Sphenodon punctatus | reverse complement strand
CTTCCAAGGGGGTGGAGCAGCTCACCTGGGTGGAGTGGAGTGGATTGGAGGCTGCCGTCAGATGGAACTGGGCTGTGCTGGTGGGGGGGGGCAGGGCAGGGCAGAGTGATCTCCCAAGAAGCTCGGCTTGGCCCGGCTCAGTGCATCCCACTTCAGGAGGAACTACCTGGACTTTAGAGGCCCTCCAGATGACCTTCTGGTAAGATCCCCGGAAGGGTCCTGCTAGGGCATGAGAGACCTTCTTAAGTTTAATATACTTTTGATAACTTCCCTGTTCAATTACCATTATAGATAAATTATCGCTCAATAAGCTAATGAGCTGGCTGTTGATAGGTGAGGGCCCATCTTTGAGGTACTTGACTATTAAGGCCAAGCGATAGAGTAATTTTGCCATTATTCGGTTCCTGTTTTCTGGTTATAGGTCTTAAGGCCTGGAGCGGTAGCATCTTTACATCTTTTGGGATGATATTAAGTTTGTCCAAAGTATATATTATCATATTTTATTTTATGTTTATTAGCAATCTAAACTCTGCTTATTGATTTGTATTATTTTACTCCTCCTTTTGCTGGAGTATGTTGTTAGTTGTTTTGTTAATATGCAATGGCTACGGTCACGCAAATTATCTATCTATCTATCTATCTATCTATCTATCTATCTATCTATCTATCTATCTATCTATCTATCATCTTTGATGCATTATCAGTCACCACACACCCCGGGGTGAACAATGCACCAGGCGTAACCCACTCCCCCACCACGGCGTTCAGGGATGCCTCAAGGTTCTTAGAGGTGTGGGGGAAGTCCATGACTTCCGTCTGAAGCAGGGCCCACCTATACCCTGCTTCAGAACCCCTCCTGCCACTGTCCAATGCCAATTCTGGGTTCTCCCACCAGTGTGCCGTCAACGCCAGGTAAACGTGTCGGGCGTTCCTGGAGGACCACAGGTCAGTTGTAAAATGGACAGTGGCACCCCCAGTTCCTGCCAGTGCCAGCTGCTCCTTCACCCTCTCTTTCAACGCCCTGTACAGACCTGGCACCACCGTATGGCTGAGGGTGGTGCGGCATGGCATCTTAAATTGGGGGGCCAGGAACCCCATCAGCCGCTTAAACCCTGTGTACTCGACAATGGATAAGGGCTGGCCATCAACAGCAATCATCTCACCCAACAGGCGTGTGGCTTTCTCTTGAAAGCCATGCCACCCTCCAGCTGCTGATGGCCTTGGAAGCTGCCCCCACCCCAGCTCCTCCATTGTGGGCTGACGCTGCTGCTTCTGCTCCTGCTGCAGTGGAACGGTTGCCCGATGGAGGATGAGTGACTGTGTGGATTGGGAACCCACTTGCGTCCACTGACCCAGCCTGCCCGCTTAGCAGTGCATCACGGTGGCACATTTTTAGATGCCTGGACATGGCGAATGTCCCTAGGTTGGTGAGCACCTGCCCTCTCTTCATCACCTTGCTGCACAAAGTGCACCGCACATCCCGGGGATCATTCACCTGCACCACCTTAAAATGCTTCCAGACCCATGATTTCTTAGCCCCTCCTGCCTTCTGGCCTGCACCAGGTGACGCACTCCTGGGAGGGGCAGGACATGGTGGCACTGGTGACACAGCTCATTGAGGGGCAGCCATCACCTTCACCTCAGCAGCACCAGATAGAGACCTCCTCCACAGAAATCTCTGCATCGCTGTCCCCATCCATAAAGAGAGTGACAGAGGCTGTTGGACTCCCCATGCTGCTCCCACTCTGAGCAGCACTCTCCCCCTGCCCCCTATAGCTGCTGTTGCTTCTGCTGCCCAGGGATCAGGCCCTGCCTCTAACTTGGCTCTCAACAATGGGGGAGTCGGGGGACAATGCTGGCCCCTGCTGGGATACTTTGTCCCCTGAATCACCTGCTGCCGCAGATGACACAGCCACCATAGCCTCTTCTACTGCCAGGAGGCAGCGCCCAACCCCCTGGCCCTTAGTACTGGGAGAGCAAGACCCAACATCACCAGGCCTTCGCATCTTGGGGCGTGGGAATGTGCTTGGACTGCTGCTTCTGCCCACTGCTGGCACTCTGATGGCACGGCCCCTGCCACATGCCTCATTGGCTGCCTTATGGGCAGGAGAGCGGCCTCGCCCTCTCATCACTCCCTTCTCCATTTATACAAAACACACACAATTATATTAAATATATATATATATATATATATATATATATATATATATATTATTATTTTACAATTTTTATCAAATATAATCTATCTATCTATCTATACTACACTAAATTTAACTGCTATTTAACTATCTAATAACTATTATAAAACCTATGGAACTAAATAATGTAATATAAAAAACACACTAAAACTAGATCACTATATGTCTATAAACTAAGCTAATTTAACAGTAATAGCTAACTATAATCCTACCTAACAACTACTATAATCTCTCTCTCTCTCTCTCTCTACAATATTACACAGGAATGGAGGGCGGGGGGACACAGACAGTTCAAAACAACACAGGGAGGGGTACAAAAACTGAAATAAAACCTAAATCAATCTAATCCTACTCTAATAAATCAAAAACCAGGGGAAGGGAATGAGGGATGGAATATGGAATATGGAGGGAGAGGGAAAAGAATGGATTCAATGGAGGGTAGGGAGAATAGATAGAACACAAGGAGGCATAAAAAATAAAAATAACTGCTAAATCTATCTAATATAATCTAACTCAATGATAATAGGGAGGTAAATCTGTTGGATGGATGAACTGGGAGGAGGATTGTGAATGGATGAGGGAAGCAAACTGCTGGGAGTCAGGGAGCCTTCTGAAAATGCTGCTGACAGGATCAGTGGCTGGCTCTGAAGGTGTTGGAAGGGGGGCAGGGCAAAGAGTTTTGTTACTTGCTGCTCCTGCCTTACCACAATGCCCGATTGGCTCTGTGCAGCCTAGCCACATGCCAATCGCAGACTGTGAAGCCAGTGTTCAGTCGAAAAGGAAAGGTGATTGGGTAGGCTGGTTGTTACTCCAAGCCTCTCCACCCCCCAGTACCAGGAAGTCTGCTACACAGCTGCCTCCCCCTCTGGGCCTTCACTCACGTTTTCCCCACCTGAACTCAATCGAATGTGGCCAAACACGAATGAACTGTTTGGTCGGTTTGTCGTTCGCTTAGAGTTCGGTTCGGTCGGTTCGGGTTTGGTTTGGGAGTTTGGTTCGGTTGTCCGAACAGACCGAGTTCGGTCCGAACTCCGAACTTCCGAACCACATTCTCACATCCCTAGAAATTGCCCCCTCCCCCCATCCCCTGATCCCTAATTGGCTGCTTTCTAATTTTAAGGGGAGAAGGGGAAATTCCATATTCATTTCAAAATTCTGGTTGGTCCTGCCTACCATTGTCTTGTCCATGCCCACTTCTGGAACTGCCCACTGCCCCACCAGCCTTAGAACCCACCAGCTGCCACTGGATGATAGAGAGTGGGTATAAGAGGCACATGTTTGACTATGGATTTTGGGGGACCCAAACATAATTTTTCCCCATAGCAATGAGTAAGGAGGTGTGCTTGGGTTTTTATTATCTCTTTGAGTCACTGCAGTACACATATCTTCACCATGGAGGAACTCTCCTGAAAAAGCCTGACTAGACCCTTTCCATGACTCAAAGGTCGGTACCAGCTTAGCATCTCACAGCCCCCCTGGCCTGTGTCCTAAATACATAGCCCAGAATAAGGAGTGGTTGAGATGGGATTATGAGTAGAAATTCTTTTTGTGTCACCCCAGTCCACACATTATCACCATGGGAAGACTCTCCTGAAGAAGCACGGGAAGACCCCCGCCCAACCTGAAGCTTGGGTTCTGCATGCCAGCCTGGCATTTCACAGTCCCCCAGCCTGTGTCCTGAATACATAGCTGTGAATAAGAAGCTGTTTTGGGGATTGTATTAAAGGCCAAAATCTTTTTCAGGTAACCCTAGTCCACACATGTTCATGGAGAGACTCTCCTGAAGAAGTCTGGGAAGACCTCTGCCCAACCCCAAGCTTGGTTTCTTCATGTCAGGCTGGCATCTCACACTCTTGGCCTGTGTCCTCAATATATAGCCCTGAATAAGGAACTGTGCTTGGAATGGGATTACAGGCAGAAATCATTTTGGGGTCATCCTAGACCACACATCACCACCATGGAGGGACTCTCCCAGAGAAGTCTGGACAGACCCCTTCCTGACCTGCCTGGCATCTCACAGCCCCCCCTGGCTGTGACCTAAATACATATCCCTGAATAAGGAACTGTGTTTGGGCTGGGATTATGAGGCAAAATCATTTTGGGGTCACCCCAGTCCACATGTCACCAATGTGGGGGACTCTCCTGAAAAAGCCTGCACAGGCCCCTGCCCAACTCAAAGCTTGGTTTCTCCATGCCAACCTGGCATCTCGCAGCCCCCCTGACCTATGTTGTAAATACATAGTCCTGAATATGGAGCTGTGTTCAGGTTGGGATTATGGGGCAAAAGCCTTTTTGTGTCATCACATTACATATGCCTCCATCACGGAGGGACTCTTCCAAAGAAGCCTGGGGAGATCACTGTCTGACCTGAAGCTCAATTTCTGTGTGCCAGTTTGGCATGTCACAGTCTCTCTGGCATGTATCCTACATATATAGCTCCAAATAAGGAGGTATGCTTGTGATGGGATTACGGGTAGAAATCCTTTTCACAGCACCCTAGTCTGCATGTCTCCACTTTGCAGGGAGTCTCCTGAAGAAGCCTGGGCAGAGTTGCCTGCCTGAATATGCCCCCCCCCATGAAAGGGGGGGGCCTGTGGTGGGGTAGTGGTGTTGCCATGGCCCTCTGGTGAGGGGGAATCTGGGTTGGGGTAGGAGGGTGGGGATTAGACAGGGGGTTTTAGGGGAAGGTTTCTTCCCCCAGCCACTGTTGAGCCAGCTGTGCTTCTGGGAATACTGGGCTTGGGCCACCTCTGACTGCCTGTACCCTGTGGGTTGGGGAAAAGATGTTGCTCTTCCTGGGGAATCAGTTATGATTTTTAGAAGCTGGGGTGTGTGGTCAGGCCCTTGGGGTGGAGGAAGTTGTGAAGGTTATTGAGACTGCGGTGGGTAGGGAGAGGTGTGATGGAAGTGGGTGGAGATATCACCTTCAATGGAAGGGGAGGCAACTGATGTGTCTCTATCCTGCTCCTCTCCTGTCCTGGGATCTTCCGGTGTTAGGGTCAGGGGTGCCTCTGCTCTCTCACTGGTGCTGCTTAATGCAAGGTCTCAAGAATTAAGAGGTGGGCCCCTCAAAACTCAGGTGTTCTCACCCCCCTTGAGTTCTCATGAATTACTCAAGGGACCAGGGTTTCAGGGGGGCCACAGGAGCTAGAGGCAAGCATGGGGCAAAGACAATCCTCCCTTGGTACCTCCAGCCCCTGCCTGGCCTCCCCACCTGGTGAGAAGAGAAAATCTGGGTAGGGCCAGGAGCAGGGGTTTGGGAGCCTATCAGGGGTCAGGTAGGGACGTACTCCTGGGGGGGTCCCAACCCCCCAGACTGTGCTGTGCTCCGCTCTGCTCTGCGCCAGGCCTCTTCCCAGCTTTGCAGTTTAAAAGAAGAAAAAAAAGCCTTGAGCATGCTCAGAATAGTTGCTCAGTCCTGGCTACCCTTTTCAAAGATGGCACCCCCATGGCTGAGCAGCATTTCTGCATATGCTCAGCCCTGCAGGCACTATCTTTGGAAAGGACTGAGCATGTGCAGAAGAGCTGCATGGCCCTACAGGAGCCATCTTTGAAAAGGGCAGCAAGGGCCCTTTTCATCTGATTTGGATGAAACCTGGCAAGATTGTACCCCCAATGGAGGGCATTATGTGCACAAAAATGTGGAAAGATTGGTTCATGAGATCCTGTTTTATAAGCAGTTAAAATTTGTTATTTTATGAAAATCTGCATACACAATCCTGGCTGTAACATCTTTGCCTCCCATCCAATTCAGATGAAACTTGGAAAAATTATATCCCTCCCCAAGGGTACTATCTCTGCCAAATTTCAGAATGACTGGATAAAGGGTCCTGATGTTATAAGCCATTTACTTTTAAATGCATTTCTGGCTGTAACATCTTTGTATTCCATTCTGTATAAGTGAAATTTGGTAAGATGTATCTCACACTGTCAGGATCATCTCTGCCAAATTTCAGAAAGATTTGATAAAGGGTTCCAATTTTATAAGCCTGCACAGCATCTGCAGAGAATGAGCCTTTGTCAACAAGGATTCTCTTATGTTTTTCACATTATTTATTATTATTATTATTATTATTATTTATTTTATTATTTTATTATTTATTATAAGCATTTATATGGTGCCAGAAATGTACCTGGTACTTTACAAAAAATAAGATAGACATAGTCCCTGTCCGAGAACTTACAATCTAAAGACAGGGGGAGGGGAGACAGGGAAGGGGGAACAGAGGCAGAGACAAGGGTTGCGACATTCATGAAGATGCGAGAACTCAGGTACACTTTCTTGGCTTGGTTACAGTAAATTGGGAGTTTACAGATAACAGGTAGGGGATAATCCTGGGTGGGGATGATTAGCAGGAGTTCGGAAGGGCGGAGCAGAAGAGGTGGGTTTTGAGGAGGGACTTGAAGGTGTGGAGGGTGGGGGCAAGGTGGACGAGGACAGGGAGGGAGTTCCAGGGGTGCGGGGCAGCAAGAGAGAAGGGATGAAGGCAGTTGGGGGAGCAGGGGAGGAGTGGGAGGGTGATGGAGGGGATGGAAGAGAAGCAGAGTGATCAAGCAGGGGTTCGTAGGGAGATCAGGGCAGAAGGGTAGAGGGGAGCGAGATTGTGAAGGGCTTTGTAAGTAAGGACAAGGAGCTTGTGCAGAATGCGCTCAGGAAGAGGGAGGAGAGGAGAGGCTGCACATGGTCAAAGCAACGGGCAAGGTGGATGATCCTGGCAGCAGAGTTTTGAACAGAGATGAGGGAAGCAAGGTGAGAGCGGGGAAGGCCAACAAGGAGGAGGTTACAGTAGTCGAGGCGTGAGATGACTAGGGCATGGATGAGAGTTTTGGCAGAGGAGACAGACAGAAAAGGGCGGATCTTAGCAATGTTGTGGAGGGAGAAGCGGCAGGATTTGGCAATGGAGTCAATGTAGGGTTTGACTGTAAGGTGCGAGTTGAAGGGCGTGTGGGACAGGGAGAATGGAGACCCCGTCAATGGCAATTGACAGGGAAGAGGGAGAGGGAGGATTGGGAGGGAAGATCAGGAGTTCAGTTTTCGCTATGTTCAGTTTGAGTTGACGTTGAGATATCCAGGCGGAGATATCATAGAGACAGTTGGTGAGAGAAGCTTGAACAGAGGGGGAGAGGGAAGGAGTGGAGAGAGAAAGTTGAGTGTTGTCAGCGTATAGGTGGTATTGGAAACAGTGGGAGGCAATGAGTTTGCCTAGGGATAGGGTGTAGATAGAGAAGAGGAGAGGGCCAAGGACAGAGCCTTGGGGAACCCCGACCAAGAGGGGGAGGAGTTAGGAAGAGATACATAGGAGGAGAACCAGTCAAGGACAGTGTCCCAGAATCCAAGGGAGAGAAGCGATTCAAGCAGGAATGAGTGGTCAACAGTGTTGAAGGCAGCAGAGAGATCAAGGAGGACAAGTATGGAGTAAAGGCGGTTGGATTTAGCCATAAGAATATTGTTGGTGATCTTAGCAAGAGCGGTTTCAGTGGAGTGAAGGGGGCGGAAGCCAGATTGGAGGGGATCAAGGGAGGAGTTGGCGGAGAGGGGATCGAGACAACAGGAGTAGACAAACCAGTTCAAGGAGTTTGGAAGCAAAAGGGAGGAGCGAGACAGGATGGTAATTACTTAGAGGGTTCAGAGGGATCCAGAGTGGACTTTTTGAGGATGGGGGAGACAGTGGCATGTTTAAAGGCAGAGGGGAAGGAGCTGGTAGAGAGGGAGAGGTTGATGATGTGCAGGAGGGGAGGGGCAATGGTAGAATCAATGGAGGTGAGGAGGCGGGAAGGAATGGGGTCCAGGGGGCAAGTGGAGGGGTTGAAGGAGGAGAGCAGGGAGGAGATTTCCTCAAGGGAGGTGGGAGAGAAGGAGGACAGGAGAGAGGTGGGGGGAGGAGGGAGGGGGGGAGTAGTAGGGGGAGAGGACTTGGATGCAATTTCCACACGGATTTTGTCGATCTTAGAGGTGTCTATCTTAGAAGTGTGTTTGTGATGCCAATTGGCCAGCAGAAAGGCCACCGGTATCATTCTGTGCTGTGGCCACCCCCAACCCCTCTCCCTCACTTGTTGCTGGGAATATTTATTTATTTATTTGTAAAAAATATTGAATACCCCGCCCTTATTGCCAATGACTTACAAATTGAATAAATACATTAAAATATATAAAATAAATAAAGCAATAATTCAAAAATTCAATAAGCAATACTAAAACAATAGTCCCAAGCAGTTTACTCCCAACCCGCAACCCCATGCACCCCCCCTCCTCAACCTACTCCCTCACCAAACGCAAAACAGCCAGGTCTTACAACATTTTTGGAAAGAGAGAAGATCCGGGGACAAACAGACATCGACCAGGAGGGAGTTCCACAGCCATGGAGCAGTCACCAAGAACACCCTCCCCATTGTTGCCACCAGGCGCACCCAGGGGACTTTGAGGAGGGTGCCCCCTGCCGACCGCAAGGGACAATTCAGAACCTGGGAAGTGAGGTAGTCCCACAGATAGGTGGGGCCCAGGCCATGAAGGGCTTTACAGGCGAGAACCAACACCTTGAATCGGGCCCGGAAGACTATAGGCAGCCAGTGTAGTGAGCGCAAAACCGGTGTTATATGCTCATGGTGACCTGTCCCTGTCAGGAGACAGGCTACCACATTTTTCACCAGTTGTAGTCTCTAAGCCACCATCATGGGTAGCCCCACATAGAGTGCACTGCAATAATCCAGCCTTGAGGTGATGAAGGCATGGATGACAGCTAGAAGCATCTACTTAAGAAAGAGCCATTAAGGGACTCTCTTATGTCCTTTGTCACAGTGCTGCAGGATGTGATTGTAATGACAATTGGGCAGCCTGGATGTGTGAACCATGTCTTCTGATTGCTGCCTTGCTGTATGAAGTCCCAGTTACGTCACTTCTATGCCCGCCTCAGAGCTGCCCAGGATTGGTCCTGGAAAGCTGGAAGCATGCAGTAAAAGAGACCAATCACATATCTGTCCCAACAATGGTGTCTTTGAAATGTCAAGCCAATTGGCCAGAGGAGAAATCTGTTATCTCTGCTGTTTGGCACAGGCTTCAATCTGGGTGGGCACCCCAGGTGTGTGAGGGACCAGGTGTATGAATCAGGTGTGTGGACACCATCAACTTGCAGAGAATGCACCAGGAGGGGTCAGGACACACACACACACACACACACATACACAAAGCCTGCCAGCAAAGTCTGAGAAAATGCTCTGACCAAAGCCAGAACTAACCACAAACAAAGAGCAGGCCCAAAGAACAGCAGCGTATATCTATCTACCCTCTATGCCTGCTTTGAAGCCACCACTGATTGGTCCTGTAAAGGTGGAAGCATGTAGTAATTGGCCAGTGAATGTGTCTGTTCATCTGCTGGGTTGCTCCCACTCTCTTCAACAGCCCCCTCCCCACTGCCATAGCTGTCTCTGAATTGCACTGCATATGCTATTTACCTGAATAACAAAAGTCTTCAAGAGGGAAAATTCAATTGCTTATAAAATGTGGACCCTTTATCAAATCTTTCTACAAATTGGTAGAAATGATCCTGATGGACAGAGATATAAACCTTCCAAATTCCATGTAAAATGGATGGGAAAAGCAAATGTTACAGCCAGAAATGAATTTATAAGTAAATTGCTGATAACATCAGGACCACTCTGATAACATCCACTCTTTATGAAATTTGGCAGAGATAGTAATCTTGTGGAGGGGCATAATCTACGGATGTTTCATGCAAATTGGATGGAAGACAAAAATGTTGCAACCAGGAATGTGTACACAGCTTTCTTTAAAAAAATCACAAAAGTTAATTGCATATAAAATCGGTTCCCTTTACCCAATCTTTCTGAATGTTGGTACATATAATGCCCTTCATTGGGGGTACAATCTCCGCAAGTTTCATCCAAATTAAATAAGAAACAAAAAGGGTTTAGCTTGAAATGTGTTTTTTAGTTTTTCCTATTAACTCGTAATAACGAAACAAAATTCTTTCATTATTGTTATTATATAACAAAAATGAAATGCACACCCCTCTCTGTGGCCTTTGATACCATTGACCACAAGGTGTTGATGGGATGACTGCAGGAACTGGTAGTGGTGTGTGGGTCCACTCACAAGGGGTTCCGCTTGTTCCTGTCAGGGAGGACTGAGAGGGTGGTAATGGGTGATTGCTTGTCATCACCCTGGGTCCTCATTTGTGGGGTCTCACAAGGTTCTATTCTATCCCCCCTCCTGATTGATGTGCCTAGGAGGCTGCTTCACGATGTCAAATGGGAATTTGGGGTGAGATGTCTTCAATATGCAGATGATACTCAGCTCTATCTCTCTTTCTCATTGGATCTTAGCCTGGAAGTCTCTGTCCCTACGCAGTGCCTGGCTGCAGTGCAGGACTGGATGAGGGTGGGTTGACTGAGGCTGAATTCAGACAAGTCTCAGGTAATGGTGGTTGGCAGGTCCTCTGGCCTGGGGGATGGACGGACACCCATTATTGAGGGGGTCCAGTCTGTCTGGGTCACAGAGGTGCGCAGCCTGGGAGTGCTCCGGGACTCCTCGCTTATTCTGGATTCTCAGGTTGCAATGATGGCCAGGAATGCTTTTTACCATCTCCATCTGGTGAGAAAGCTGCAACCTTTTCTTCCAGATGAGGAACTGGCAACTGTCATTCATGCTTTTGTAACCTCGAGACTTGACTATTGCAATGTGCTCCACTGGGGATGCCCTTGAAGAGTGTTTGGAGGCTGCAATTGGTGCAGAATGTGGCAGCCCGCCTCTTGATGGGGTTGGACTGCCAGGAGCATATTATACAGGTGCTCCAGCATCTGCACTGGCTCCCTATAGTGTAGCAGGCACAATTTAAGATGCTGGTTTTGACCATAAAATATTTAAACAATCTGGGCCAGACATATCTTTGGGACTGTCTCCTCACCTATGTCCCATTGTGGTCTCTATGATAGGCTGGGGGTGGCCTCTTGGCTGTGTCCTTTGTTTGCCATGCATGGATGGTAGAGGCATGATCGGGGTCATTCTCAGTGGTTGTTCCCATTTAATGAAATTCCCTTCCCCTTGTGGTTCTCCTAAGCCCAATCCTGTGTGTTTTCTGGAGCTGAAGCAAGGCATTTATATAGGTGGACCTTCAGTAACCAGGGTTAGGGTTGAGTTTTAAAATTTTTATTTATTTAACTTGCTTTACTATTTTAACCTGTTTTTATTGTTGTAACCTGCCCTGAGCCTCCTTGGAATGAGCAGGATAAAAATTTCATTAAATAAATAATAATTAATATATGCCCTTCAGTTAATATTTGCAGGTGTTCCTTCAGCTATTGGAATCCATAACCATGTTTAATAAATGTTCCATAAGTGTAGAAAACATCTGGTTAACTGGGAGGTTGCGGTTGTGTTCTGCAAACTGCGGTTGCAGTTCCTAGAACTGCTTGTTCTAGGAAGAGTGACAGCATGGATCCCTTCTGGGCATGTACAATTTCATCCACACTGACAGCAGAGTGGGGCGTTTTCTTTCTGTGGAGGAGGGATGAGGAGCATTTTCAGTCCTGGCATATACTACTCAGTAGCCCACCTCATAGCTGGCCTTTTAATTGTGCATCATTCTGCAACCTGTAGAACATATCCATTTAATTATTTCTTTGGTTATTTTTAGTTGAACGGATTCCGTCTTGCAACCCCAGTAGGGTTGCCAGGGGTCTGGAATTTTCCCGGACCACCTGATTTTCCCGACAGCTCCAGCTGTCCAGAATGGAAGGGGAACTGGACCATTGAAGCATCCGGATTTCCCTTTCCATCCCTGAGTCTCACTGCCAGTTGGCCACAGCTGCACTCTCTGCACTTCCGTCCAGAGCTGTGGCCAGCTGGTGGGCTTTTGGCACAGCACATACGCACAGCACCCCCACCACATACGCACACACATTTCCTCTGGTGTCTTTTTCCTGTTTACACTCTTAGCTGTCTAGATATTTGTGTGTCTCCCTGTGGAATAGGGTTCAGTTTTGTTTGGAGTCCAGTGGTACTGATCAGAGTTGTATCAGCATCTGTGGATGGGTGGGGGGACACTGGGGATGGAACTGGTGTAAGGCGACGGAGAGCCTCTATGATAATAGACCAAGTCACTAAATTATTTCTGGTCCTTTGTTTTCATGTAGAGGGAGTGTGTTTGCTGTGTTGGTCTCAAAAATAGGTAGTAGGGACAAAATAGCGTGGTGATATCTTTTATTGGTCCAACTCAAGTTGGTGGAGGTTCGCAAACTTCCAGACCTCACAGGATCCTTCGTCAGGCAGGTCAGGAGTCTGCAGTTCTGACTTCTGACTTGTCTGACGAAGGACCCTGTGAGGTCCAAAAGCTTGCGAACCTCCACCAACTTGAGTTGGTCAAATAAAAGATATCACCACGCTATTTTGTCTCTACTACCTTTGTTTTAATCAAAGACACTTTGTGGTGTTCAACAAGTTGCTCCATTTAGTGTCTTCTTGACTCACCAATAATTTCACATGGGGAAAAGCTTCTTTGGGGAATTCAGTGTTTGTCAATCTTTATTTTCAGAGATACAGTCAGCATCACTTGGCCTTGGTACAGCGACTTATTACTGCTCATATACAGCCGGAAATGAGTTTGCGTTATACACAACGGTTCAGCCTGAGCAGACTGCCAAGCAATATGCCATTATGTTATTTATTATAAATGATGTTTCCTGCCTCGGTTTTTGTACATTGAAAGGGAGAAGCAGGATTTTGTGGACAGGGAGCTGAGGCAGAAGAAGATGGAGCAACTCACTCAAAGTCACACTGAGTCTGTAGCAGGCTCAAGATCGGAACCCAGCTATCTTGAGTTCCCAGTCTAGTGGGACTCTCTGTCCTCCAGTCCCAGCCATAGCCTACCCAAGAGGTAGCTGAGAGCTGTGGAAGGCACATGCAGGAGTCAGGTACAGCAATGATACAACCGAGGCAAGGGTGCAGAGGGAGCAGGGATGGAGCGTGCCCCCTAGCTGGGCTGCTCCAGTGCAGAGAAGAGAGGGCTTCCAGTGGATTAGGTTTAAAGAGAACAAGCGCATGGCCCAAAGCAGTGAGGTTATCTGGCCCAGGCAGCCTCCTGGGTCTGTTTCAGCTGTCCTCTGGCATTACCTCCAGATAGGTCAATCCTGCCAGGGAACAAGCAATAAGCAATGGGTGTGATTGAGAGAGTGACAGAAGGCGGAGCCACATATCATTATGTTCTAATCTCTTTTGCTATCCCTTTGGAGACCATTTTAGAAATAAGTAAAAACGACAGCAAAGAGAGCTATGAAGCCAAGGAATCTAACAATTAGGGAGGGGGCCAGGCAGAAGTTGCTGTTGGCACAGCTCTGCACAGCCCGTGTCTTTGTGGCCTTAACAATCCTCTCTCTCTGGGTCAGGATGGTGTTTCTGGCTCCATTCCACTTCCCTGGCCCGGTCAGACGGAATTGTGCTGGTGTGCAGGGGCCAAAGAGCAGCTCCAGGCCCAACTTTGGGTCCATCAGGAAGAAAGTCAGCAGGTTGGGCTTCACGCCTGACAGAGACGCCAACTCATCCATGTGGTCGACATACTGAACCTGCAGAGTGATGTGCTGGCTCGGCACGTACCTTAGGGCAAAGGAGAACAGCCCAGGGGCTGGCATGAGTATGGCCCTGATCACTTGTGGTGGTTACCAAGCTCACATCCAGCCCTGGGCTCCCCCCCCATGCTCTGGGTGGTTAGAGGCTGGTTTGGCCCATCTGGACTTCCAAGAAAAATAACCCAGCAAATCTGGGACAATTTAAGTGTGGTAAATTCTGCACCATGTAGGAGGCTGGGCTCAATGATTCTTGTAGTCCCTTCCAGCTCTATCATTCTAGGAAATGTTCTGTGCCCACTAGTACTTTCATCTAGCCTCACTGCATTGCAAAATCTTGACTGCTGCTTGTGACCGGTAGGGCCCCATCACAGTGCACCAGCCTAGTAAATATTTCTCATGCTATGTCTTCTGTGGAGCATTTCAGTACCCTGCTTGCTGGCTCCTGGCTCACAACACAGGGGAGCAGAGAGGCTGGTCTTACATTGTCACCTCTTTCTGTTCCAGTGACTGGAGGACTTATTTGGAACCCAGGCCAGTCCTCGTGATTTTGCTACCCTGGGCAAATTTGCCCCACCCCCATGCACAGTGTAAGTTCCAGTTTAAGGCTTGTGCTGTGGGTGGGATGCTCCCACTCCTCACTGAGCAGCTGAATGGTGAGAGAAAGAGCTCTAGGGATGGCTCCTGACCTACTTTCACGGGTCAGTTCCAAGGGGTCAAACTCTTGAAGCTTCTAAGGGCACCATCTGCCTTGTCCTGGACAGGCTGGCTCTGTCTGTTATACCAGGTAAGAAACTTCAGCCATAGGGTGACCTTAAGCTGATGTTTCCCCCTTTAATAGAAATTAATCAAATAATTACTTAACAAAACCAGCACTAAACAAATGAGTTACTTAGAGCACATTCACACATACACAAAAATGCTGGTATTTCTAAATGCAGTTAATTTCAAAATGCACTTACATTTATTCACACCAGCATTTAATTTGCATATTCAAGCCATTTCAAAGAATGCACCTTTCACATTCCCACATTACTGACTAGCCTAGTTACAGTATCATGTCAGTTACACAGCGCCTCATTTGCCGGGCTCTTGGCTCCCAGAGAGGGGAGAGGAGTGGAGAAAAAAGCGCTAGTCTGTTGAATGTGGTCTTAGCTCATCTCATTAGAAACTTTTCTTCACCTCTCATTAGATACCTGCCAGAACCCCTATAAGGTCAGGTTGTGTTAAGTTTGAATGAAACTGGTCTAGCTTCAAGTCTTAATGTAAGAGGAGAGACTAACTTCACTGAGTGTTACTAACTCATGATTTTTGACTTGTTAACCGTAAATAAACTGAACTAAACTAAACTAACTCATGGATCTGTAACTGGTTAAAAGACAGGAAACAAAGGGTAGGAATAAATAGTTTTCAAAATGGAGAGAACTAAACAGTGGGGTACTTCAGGGGTCTGTACTGGGAACAGTGAAATGTAACATTCATTAATAATCTGGAAAAAGGTGAAGAGTGAGGTGGCCAAATTGGCAGAGGACACACAATTATCCAAGATAATCAAGTTCAAAACATACTGTGAAGAGATACAGACCTTACAAGATCTTACATGACTCAGCAATAAAGTGGCAGATGGAATTCAGTGTTTATAAGTACAATAGGAAAAAGTAATCCTCACTACATATACACAGTGTTGGGTTCTAAATGAGGTGTTACTGCCCAGGAATTGTGGATAGTTTACAGAAAACATCAGCTCAGTGTGCAGCGGTGGTCAAAAAGGCAAACAGAATGCTAAGGACTGTTGGGAAAGGGATAGAGAATAAAACCAAACATATCCTAATATCACTATATAAACCCATTGTGTGCCCACACTTCAAACAGTGTGTGCAATTCTAGTCGCCCTGCCTTAAAAAGTCCATAGTAGAACTGGAAACGGTGCCGAGAAGGACAACAAAGAGTATGAAAGGTACCGAATGGCTTCTTTACAAGCAAAGGCTCAGCAAGTTAGGGCAATGGGCCTCAAACTGGGGGCAGAGGAGGCATGGAAGGTATTCTGGTGGAGGTGTGAGAAGGACAACATCTGGCAAACACCAACTTCCACACTCTGATTGAGCTGAGGGAATCCAAAATAACTGGAGGGGTGGGGTGTGAGGGGTGAGAGAGCACCAAAACAAGGAGGGAGCGAGGCAAAGCAACAGGAGGGTGAGAAGGAAGAGAAGGAGCAAAGTGTGTGTGTGTGTGTGTGTGTGTGTACACATGCAGTGGGAGAAGGGCCTCGGCTACCACAGACACACAGAAGAAGGGAAAGGGGTTTAGTTTAAAAAAAGTTTGAGAACCACTGGGGTAGAGCTCTTCAGCTTAGAGAAGAGCCAAGAGGAGAGGGTGGATGGGTTATGCTAGAAGTTTACAAAATCATGAATGGGGCAGAGTAAACAAATGGGGAGCTGTTATTTACCCCTTTTCAAAATAATAGATCTAGGGGGCACGCTATTAAATTAATTGCCAGCAGATTTAAAACAGATAAACATAAGCACTTTTTTCAGGATGTTGTGAAGGCCAATAGTATAACTTGTTTAAAAAACGGATTGGATAAGTTCCTATAATGGACATTAGCCAAGTTGGTTAGGGGATGAGATCATTGTCTGTTAGGAGCTGGGAATGAATAGTGGGGAATGGATAACTCCATTATGAGCTATAGTGTACTTTTCTGATGTGACTGAAAGTGGCAGCTGATGGAGACAGGATACTGGGTTGGATGGTCCATTGGTCTGACCCAGTATGATACTGTTTTTTAGGGATGGATGAACGCGGTTTGGAAGTTTGGAGTTCGGACTGAACTCTAATAGTTCGGTCAACCGAACCGAACATGCGAACCAAACTCGAATTCAAACATTGGTTCGGAGGTGTTGGGGGAGTTCGGAATTGAATTTCCATTGGTTTCAATGGAAAACACAATATTGGCTGTAACATTTTTGTTTCTTATTCTATATGACTGAAAATTGGGATGCCTATACCTCCAATAGAAATCATTATGTGTACCACATTTCAAAACGATTGGATAAAGGAATCCGATTTTAGAAGCAGTTGAATTATTGTATTTTGCAATATTCTACATATACATTCTTAGCTGTAACGTCTTTGCTTCACGTCTAATGTAAGTGAAACTTGTCCTATTTATACCCCTTCTCATATTTACCATCTTTGCCAAATTTCAGAAGGATTGGAAAAAGGGTCTTGGTGGTATAAACAATTAACATATAAATGTATATCTTACTAATAACATCTTTGTAGTCCAACCAGTGTACATGAAATTTGGCAGGGCTATATATTACACTTTCATGATCATTTCTGACAAATATAAGAAAGATTTTATAAAGGGTCCCAATTTTATATGCCTGTACAACATAAGTAGAGAAGGGGCCTTTGCCTGGGATTTTCTTATGTCACTGTGGTATAAGATCAGTTTGTGATGCGAATTGGTCAACAGAAATGTCAACCAAATAGTCTCATTCTGTGCTGGGACCATCCCAACATATCTCCCCCACTTGTTTCTGGGACGTCAGACGCATCTGTTTAGGAAAGAGTCAATAGAGATTCTCTTATGTCCTCTGTCTCAGTGCTGCAGGATGTGATTGTGATTGATAATTGGCCAGCCTGGATGTGTTTAAACTATGTCTCCTGACTGCTGGGATGCTATCTCAGATGTCCCAGTTATGTTGATTATGCCCGCCACGGGGCCACCCCCTATGCCCACCTCGAAGCCACTACCAATTGGTCCTGTAAAGCTAGAAGCTTGCAGTAATGTGTTTGGCCATTGAATGTGTCTGTCAGTCTTTGGGGTTGCTCCACATCCTTCCTCCTACAGTCTCTCTCCCCCTGCCATGCAGGGTGCCTGCCTCTGACTGGCACTGAATATGCTGATATTCATCTGAATAATGATCTTCACAGGGACAACATCAATTGCTTATATAATTGGGTCCCTTTATCAAAATCTCCTGTACATTTGCTGAAATGGCAGGAAAGGTATTTGATACATTCTTGCCAAATATCCTGTAAACAGAATGGAATATCAAAATGTTACAGCTGGAAATGTATTTTAATGTCTTATACCCTTGGGACCCTTTATCCACTCTTTCTGAAAATTGTCAGAAGTATTAAGCATATGGAGGGACATAATATGCACAAGTTTCATGAACATTGGATGCAAGATAAAGAAGTTGTAGCCATGAATGTGTATGGAGCTTTTCCTAAAATCACAACATTAAATTGCTTCTGAAATCGGTTTCCTTTATCTAATCATTCCAATATTTGGTACACCTAGTGTCCTCCATTGGGGGTACAATCTCCCCAAATTTTATCAAAATTGAATAAGAAACAAAAATGTTATAGCTGGAAATATGTTTTTCAGTTTTTTCCCTTTATTTCAAAAACCAAATGTCATTTTCAGTTCCCAATTGCACTGAACTCCCAAACACTGAATATGAACTGAAATTTCGACCCGAACCACCAAACAGCCAAACATTCGAACCTGGTTCTGTTCACACATCCCTAATGTTTTTGCTCTTTTGTTCTTATGACCATTGCTTAAAACTGCAGGGAGAATTTCAGGCGGGAAATCTGGAACCGCTGATTCCAAGTCAGGAAACCAGAGTTAATGCAGGAAAGTGCTTTTCCAAGCTGCCTCTGGTTGAGTGGTCAAGGCCCCAGCTTTGTATCTTGATCAAAAGACAAGTTCTCAACCTGAGAACAGCTGGTTTGTGAGGACCAGATGCTGGAAATTACAAGCACTCCAAAAGCTCTTGATTCTGGACTCTTCATTGGCTAGACCAGCAGTTCCCAAGCATTATGGACCAATCAACCATTGTTGGTGCTTTGAATTTCTCATAGAACACCATGTAGGATGTCTGTGTCTGCACATAGCAGGTGGCTTTGGTTTGTAGCACAGCAGCATGGGCATCTAGGGGCGTTATGGTGTGTGGGGGGAAGGGTATGGAAACTGCAGCATGTCCCCTGTCCCACCAGGGTATTGTAAATAATGTAACGTGGGTCTTCAGGCTGGAATCTGGTTTGGGGAGTGCTGGTGGGGTATGTGCACCCAGAGGATGCACTCATTTGACCCTGCCCCCTGGTGCTAGACCCAATGCAAAGATGCTCTCCTACCATTTCTCATTCTTCTTTATCTTCCTGGTGATGTTGGCCATCATGGTGTCTACAGAAGGTAGCTTGATCATGCCTGAAAAATAACACTTTGTACTAGTGCCATCTCAGGCCCGAGCAGTTCTGGTACTTTGCAAACACTTTCCCCACATGCACTGTGCCTATCTGGAAAACATCTCAAGCATTTCACAGCGGAATAATTCAGGGAAAAGCCAGGCGAATTGACACTCTCCAAGTAACACAGCAAGGCACTGGCAGCAGGGCCAGCCCCAGGATTTGTAGGCCCATGCAGGGCCATGTGCAAAGTCTTGGTGCGGGGCCTAATTTGCATAATTTAAATAAGAGGCCAGGGCTGCTGCCCACAAGAGCGGGGCCCAGGCTGGAATGGGGCCATGGGCAACTGCACCTGTTGCACATGCCTCGGCCCGGCCCTGACCGGCAGAGCTCTCTGGAGTTTGAAAAGTAAGGGTGTGCAATTTGTATTGTTTTAATTAGTTATGAGATGAATCACCCTTTGTTTTCATGACTAATGTTACGAAAACGAGTGAAAAAGAAAATTATTGTCATTTGCTTTCATCCATTTTGGATTTTTTTTTTGGTTTAATTTATTTAAAATAGTAATAAAAAAAAATCACTGTGCATGTGCAAAATGGTCACTGGGGCCATTCTGTGCATGTGAGGCCATTTTCCAAAATGGCGCCAATGCTGCAAGCACCATTTTGAAAAAGGGCTACATATGTGCAGAATGGTCCAGCAGCCATTTTGCTCATGCACAGTGATTTTTATTTTTTAAAAATTTGTAATTTAAAAAAAAAAAAAAAATCACTACCGGCTGCCTTTCTTCAAAATGGTGCTGATGCTGCTGGTGCCAGTTTGGAAAAGGGCCACACATGCGCAGGATGGCCGAAGTGGCCATTTTGCGAATTCACAGTATTTTTTTTAAAAAAACATTTTAAATAAAATAAAATAAAAAAGCAAACACCCCCCGCCCCCCAGTAGGGTCATTTAGGAACACCCCCCCCCCAAAAAAAAACCCAAAGGGTTTTTTGTAAATGAAAACAAATGGTGTGCCTTCTGCACATCCCTAAAATATGGAAGAGTACAAAACCCTATGAAGTGCATGGGCGGGGGCATGATTACCCCCAACCTAATGTTGACAGTTCTTGAGATACTGGCAAGACAGGCAGCAGCACATAACTCTTGAGACAGAGGGACAGGGGAAGAAAACAAGTGTCCTGTTCTCCTCACCAGCTCACCCATCCTCCTAATAGGAAGAGGGGGTCTGGAAGACCCCGCTGGGTTTCACAGGACTCACAGGTCCTTTGATCTATGCATCTGGGAAGCCCATTCTGGGGGGCACATCATCAGGCTGCCAAGATGTTTCTATATTCATTATCCATTCCAAGTACCTATCTATTCATTATCTAAGCCAGCCAAGGATGGACAGGAGGGGAGGGGGACAAGTTTTTGTCATCCCCCTACATGAACTGCTGCTGCACCCTGATGCCCTATTGCAATGGCTGGTGCGAGGTATAGCTACACCGTAGGTATAGCCCACCGTGATCAGGAAGGATAGGTCCAGATACTGAGCGGTATCAACCTGCAGATTATCTGGTTAACCAGATTACTGATTTATCACGTAATACCACATTGCATCATGTTAACATATTACCATTAAAATTTGCCCATAATTCCTTTCCTATTTACTCCCTTCACCCCTCTGGACCTGGTTTTAGACTAGTAATGATTACATTCTGTTACACAGTAATGTGGTAATGGTAACATGATAAACCTGGTTCACTTTTATGGTATTACTTGGTAATCCAGTTTGGCAGTCAGTCACTGTGGTAATCTGTTTGTTATCAAATAACTGCCAAACTGTCCAAGATGGCAGATATTAAACTGTGGATAATTATTTTGCTATTTGGTTCAGCTCTAATGCAATGCGAGGGTGCAGAGTCTCTGGTGAATGCCCTGCCAACACTTCTGCCCACTAGTGATCTGCCCATAACTTGCCAGCAGTGCTCCCAACTTCCCTTCTGATCCATCTAGCAGCCCTGCCCCATCCCTTCCCCCAGCACTGGCACCTTCTTTCAGAAGGGGCAATGAACCTAGTGGGACAGGAGCTCTGGAACCTCCAGCACCACTTCCCTTTCCTTACCCTTAAACACCCTGGTGGCCCAGCGTGCCTGCAGCTCTGAGATGGGCATGATGGCTCCCAGCGGCTGGAGGAGGCCAATGATGGCCAGCGTTGGCTTTTCCAGGTGCGGCGGGAAGACAAACTTATACAGGGGGACCTGATTGTTCTTGATTTTGAGGACCGTCTCCTCAATGAAAGGGAAGGAGAAGGTGTATCCCGTGGCAAAGATCACCACATCAATATCCTCCTCCTGGCTGCCATCTTCAAACACAACACCGGTTTCTGTGAACTCCTTCACATTTGGTTTCATCAGCACCCGGCCGGAAATGATAGCATTGGGTAGGTCATCGCCCACAATTGGGTACTTGCTGAGAAACCTGTACAGTGGGAAAGAAGTGGTACCAAAGCATGAAACAGGCTATGTTAGGGTCTGAGGCTTGAGTTTACAAAAGTCCCTGAAGGGCCTCAGGTGAAATTAATAGGGAGCAACCACTGCCTAAGAGCTCCTCTCAAGAGAAGTAGGGCAGGTAGGCAGCTCAGATACAGGGACTTTGGGGGCCGCACTGGGGGTTACAGCAGCACCAAGCTTGTCCCACCACAGCAGCACCAACCCCGTTGCATCACAGTACCAGCAGCTCCAACCCCAGCCAGTGAAAAACCAGAGCTGGGGCTGCTGAGGGTAGAAAGCCATTGGTTCACGGTAAATTTATTCCAGTCCTGCTTGGAAATAGGATTCCTGGGTTCTTGTCTTGGCTCTGCCTGTATTTTACTTTGTGACTATAATGAAACTCTTTGCTAGACACAAGCTTAAGCTGCAAGGTTTATTTCTGGATCTCAGGTTCAGGACTCTTGTAGGCTAGAAGCCCAGAAGCAACCACTGTGATAATCTAGTCTGGCCTTCAGAGAGAAACTCTCTAGCCATTTCTGCATTGAGCCAAGGCTTACCTTTGTGTAGGAAACCCACAGACTCCATAGAATCATAGCGTTGGAAGGTATCTCAGAGGTCAACTAGTCCAAACCCTCGGTCAATGCAGGAAATCTGCAGCTACAGCACCCTCAATAGATGGGTGTCCAGCCTCTGCTTGAAACCCTCCAGTGAAGGAGAGCCCACCACTGCCTAGGTAGTCTGTTCCATTATCAAACAGCTCTTGCCATTGGAAAGTTCATCCTAATGTTTAACCAAATTTGCTTTCTTGTAATTTGAGCCCATTATTTTTAGTCTTGCCCTTGGGAGCAACAGAGAACAAGTCTTTGCTATCTTCTGTGTGGCAGCCTTTCAGATATTTGAAGATTGCTATCGTGTCTCCTTTTAGTCTTCTCTTCTCTAGGCTAAACATACTCAGCTCCTTCCACCTTTCCTCACAGGACTTGGTTTCCAGACCCTTAAGCATCTTCGTCACCCTCCTCTGAACCTGTTCCAGTTTGTTGAAGTCCTTCATAAAGTGTGGTGCCTAGAACTGGACACCGTATTCTAGATGAGGTCTGTCCAGTGCAGAATAGAGCGAAATTATTACTGCATGTGACTTGGAAACTATGCTTCTGTTACTGCAGATTAAAATTGCATTAGACTTTTTTGCAGCTGCATCACACTGTTGACTTATGTTCAGTTTTTTATTAACTACAATCTCTAGATCCTTTTCACATGTTGTGCTGCGAAGACAGGAATCCTGTATTTGTGTTTTAGATTTTTCTTACCTAAATGCAGAACTTTACATTTATCTCTGTTGAGCCAGTTTTCCAACCTATCAAGATCATTTTGAATTTTATCTCTGTCTTCTAAAGTGTTAGCTATCTCTCCCAGTTTTGTGTCATCTGCAGATTTGATAAGCATTCCCTCTACTCCCTGATCCAAGTAATTAATAAAGATGTTGAACAATATCAGACCCAGGACAGAGCCCCCAGGCACCCTGCTCAAGACCTCCCTCCAGATTGACAAGAAGCCACTGATGAGCACTATTTGAGTACAGTTTTTCAACCAGCTATAAATCCACCTAATGGTAGTATCATCTAGCCCACATTTTACCAGCTTGTCAACAAGGATATCATGGGGGACTTTGTCAAATGCTTTGCTGAAATGAATGAAGATATATTACTCCATGGCGTTCCCATGATCCACTAAACTAGTAACTTGATCAAAAAAGGAGATAAGATTAGTCTGGCATGACTTATTCATGACAAATCCATGCTGGCTTCTCATTAATCACTGCATTATTTTCTAGATGCTTACAGATTGACTGCTTTATAATCTGTAGGGGTGGGACACAGGGTCTAATTTTGGTTTTGTTTGGGATTTGGATCCCTGATTTTTGGAAAGTGGCTTGGTTTTGGTTTTCTGTTCTTTTTCCCACTGTCTTTGATGAGAAAGAGAACCAAGGACTGAAACACAGGGGTCTGGGACCGGAAAAAAAATCTCGGGCGGGCTGTCCCTAATCCCAACCACCCCCGTTCCCTGGAGTCCACTCCCATCCTCGGAGGGTGGGCTTGGGGATCCGTGTCCATAGCACCCCCATTCCCCAGGATCTGGCTTTACCCCCACCCCCTGGGGCCCTGCACTTGGCAGTCTGGGCCCGGAGAATGGGGGTGAGGAGGGGCTGCAGAATGGCTGCTCTCTTCCAAAATAGCATCAGTGCTGCCAATGCCATTTTGGAAAAGGATTGCACATGCGCAGAATAGCCTCTGTGGCCATTTTGCGCATGTGCGCTGCCAGAGCAGGGACTCTCTGGGCAGAATTTCCTGCACCAGACCAGCCGACCAAAGTAGAGGAGTCCACTGATGCGGCTCCGCCCCCTGGCAGGGGAGAAGGCCCAAAGCAAAGAAGGCCTGGTAGCCACCCAGCAACAAAGGAAGCCCAGCCAAACCCAGCTACTGGCAGCGGAGCCCGTGGTCCCGCCTCACTCCCATCCTCTGGACCCGGATTGGTAACTGCAGGGGTCCAGTGTGTGAGGGTGAAGCTGGGCCCCGGGGAGTGGGGGTGTTAGTGATGTGGATCCCCACCCCATCCTCTAAGCCCAGGAGTGGGAGTTGGGGGAGGTTTCCCCTTCCCACTGAAGTCAAAGGGAAGATTACCCCATTGACTTCAGTGGGAACATACAGATCTGAATATCAAGAACCAAGATGACCCGATCTTCGGATCCTTTGGTTTTAAACTGAGACAGCCATTTTTGGGCTGTTTTAGTTAAAACCAAAACCGAAAGCCCACCCCTAATAATATTTTCTAGTATCTTTTCAGGTATTGATGTCAGGCTGACCGGTCTATAGTTTTATGGATCCTCCTTTTTTCCCTTTTTGAAGATGGTCTATCTCCAGTCTTCCGGCACCTCTCCCGATCTCCAAGTGTTCTCAGAGTTTACCCAGAGGTTTTGAGAGTACATCAACAAGTTCCTTTAGTACCTTAGGATGTAATTCATCCATCCCTGAAGACTCATTTAAAGTAGCTAGGTATTCTCTGATCATCTTTTTATCTATCCTGAACTGCAATCCTTCCTCCCCTCCCACCCCAACATTCACACTACTTTTGCCAGGTACTGGATACACTCACTTGCTCCTGGAATAGCTGTTTCAGTGATTCTTTCCTGTCACAGCCATATATATTTCATGCTCTGAACTATCTAGCTTCAGCTTTCAGTTTTTGGCTTAATAATTAATTATTATTATTATTATTATTATTATTTTATTTATATAGCACCCCCCCAACGTGGCACTCAGAGTGCTTCACAGAGTATAAAACAATATGAACAATATAAAACAATTTAAAACAATTAAAGACTATTTAAAACAATAATAAAATACTTTAAAATAGGAGAAAGAAAAAGGGAGGACAGAGTACAATTAAGAAAGCCAGCAGTGGATCCTAAAAGCACCTAGAAAACAAATATGTTTTTAGGTGCTTTTTAAAGGTATGGAGGGAGGAACTGAGACAAACATCCTGAGGAAGCAAGTACCATATTGAGGGGCCTGCCACAGCAAATGCCCAATCACCCGCTGACTTAAGGTGCAATGGTGGAACCGCCAAACAGCGGGTGGTTCCTGAGTGCAGATACCCATCGGTGTGAGACTCCAGAAGTAGGTCTCAAATGTAGCCAGGGTCTAAACCATTCAGTGCCCTAAAAACCAGCAGTGCAATCTTAAACTCAATCGTCACTCCACAGGCAGCCAATGCAGAGAACACGGGGCATGCGTAATATGATCATGACATATAAGTGAGCAGCCATGCTGCTGAGTTCTGAACAAGCTGCAAGCCGACGGATAAGCACTGCTGGTAGCCCACAGAAGAGAGAATTACAAAAATCAAGGCTCGTAGTCACCAGGGCATGAGTGACTGTGGCAAGGTCAGCCTGGGATAAATAAGGGTGTAACTTACACAAATTGAGTAATTGAAAAAAGCATTTCCAAACCATGTCCAACACCTGGGTTTTCATGGACAGAGTGTGGTCAAAAATGATGCCCCGATTCTTTACCTGGCCCACTACCTCCACTCAGACGCCATCCACGTTCAGGGACCTGAGGGAGCCAAGGGCATCTTCATATCAGCTGCCCCTTCCCACCAACATCACCTCAGTCTTCCCTGGATTGAGCACAAGGTAGCTTTGACACATCGAGGCAGATATATCATTTAAGCATTCCTCCAAGGCAGAGGCTGAGCTAGCAGGGCTCATGGAGCAAGAGATAAACAGTTGTGTATCATCAGCATACTGATGAAACTCAAACCCATGCTTGATCATGACATCCCTAAAAGTTTTCATATATACATTGAACAACATGGGCAAAAGAACAGAACTTTGAGAAATGCCACAATTCAGAACCCTCGGGGATGATGCATATCCATCCATCACCACTGATTGGCTTCTCCCTTCCAGGTATGACTGAAACCACTGATTGGTAGCTCCCATCACACTAATGACGTTCCTCAGTCGCTGAAGCAGAGACCCATGGTCAATCGTATCAAATGCTGCCATAAGGTCCAGGATGACCAAGATGGCCAGCTGTCCTCAATCTAATATCATCAGCAGATCAGTCAACACCCTGACAAGCGCAGTCTCTACCTCGTGGGAAGGTCTGAGCCCTGACTGGAATTTTCCCAAAATATTGTTGTAGTCCAGGTGTCTCTGTAGCCTCACAGCCACAGCCTTCTCAATCACCTTCCCTAAGAATGGCAGATTGGACAATAATTGGCAAGCACTCCAACATCAAGAGATGATTTCTTGAGGCGGGGCAGACCTCTGCACATTTGAGGGTGACCAGCATCCTCCCCTCTCCAAAGAAGGCATTAATGCCTGTCAATAAAGGTACCACCACCTCTGCCTCAGCACTTGCCCTCAACAACCAGGATGAGCACAGGTCAAAGGCATCTGTTGTGGGTCTCAATAATTCCAACAGCACACCAACTTCTTCATTATCAACCACATCAAGGGGTGATTTCAGATGTTACAGGCACCCGATTCACCACAGTGGATTCCCAGCGGTGGTGAGTGTCACGGGAGCTGGCTAACCACCCCCATGGACAAGAAAGGCCCCAAAAAGACATGACGGGAGTGGGACCACGGCAGGGAATCGGACCGGCAGACCATAGCTCAGGGCAGCACAACAGACGTTACGTCGATCCCGGACTGTGGTCAAAACACCCAAAAGGCACCGGGGTGGCCCGTCCCAGCTGCTGCTGCTTCTGTCCCCTCACTGCCTCCATGTTTAGCACGACCACCGCCTCCTCCGCCTGCACCTCCACCACCTCCTCATCCCTTGCTCGCTCGCCCTCTGCTCTCCTCTCCCTTCCACCTCGCTCCATCCCGCCACATCCCCGTGCTGCTGTGTGCCCTTTAAATCTCCCTCCCCAGCCCGCGTTGTTGCTCATTGCCTGGCAGTGATGCTGCATACTTCGTCCCTGGCTGGGAATCGTTCTGCTTGATTCCAGCCGGTGGTTGCCATCTAGACATTACTTTTTGTTGTTTGCTGGTGGGAATTGCTTTGACTATGCTTTCGGAGATGGTCCAGGCCAGACCCCCGGAAGTGTGGTTAATTTTGACCCCTGATGGGGATTGACTGTGGTGGACATCTGGCACCCGCAAAACAGACATTCAGGGCGCTTTGGCCCCGCCGTGGGATTGACCGTGGTTCACTGTGGTTAACTGTGATCTTGTAACATCTGAAAATACCCAAGGTCAACCAGGGGAATATAGTCCCTCGGGACTTCACAGCTCTACACATCAAAAAGCCCAATGAGTCCCGCCCAGAGTCCCTCTGTCTTCTCCACATAGAACGCAGAAAATTTCTCACTGCACTCTACTGAAAAAAACCAGTCGGCTTCTCAGGCATCTCCTCTCCAATCTATGCCCCAGCCTCTTTAAGTCTTCCAGATTGCCATTATACCACATTGGTCTACAGGCTGTTGAGACAACTAAGGTCCAGCAAGGAGCCAGGGAATCGAGGACCTCCTCTAGCAGCTGAAAATAGCCACCAGTGAGCCTGTCAACCCCCTGGTTGGAAGGGGCAGATACATGGCTCCAGCACTAATAATGAGGTTTGTGACAGCTTTGTGAGCATTTTGTTTAAGTGCAGGCTCAGTTGAGCCCATGTAATGTATCTCTGTGGCCGTATAACAATCGTGTTTGTACAAAAATCAGTCCGCTCCAGAGGCAGCTCCCCCGCAAGGAAATTTGGGGCACTGTCCCCCAGTGCTGTGGGGGCACCCCTGCCAGGCCGCCGCTTTAAAAAAGAAAAGAAAACCCGCACCGCTGGCGCTGACAGCAGCAGCAACCTCTGTTCTGATTCAGAGGCTGCTGCTCCTGTCAGTGTCTATCTCCCTTCCGAGATCCACTCTCAGAGCCACTCTGAGAGTGGGTCCCGGAAGGGACAAAAGGCTGAGCTTCTCAGCTGCCCAAACCACGTTTTCTATTGAAAACGCGATTTGGGCGGCTGAGCCCCTCAGTCCACAGCACGCATAGGACGTGCTGTGGAGGGAGGGGCTAGCCTTTTCCATTGAACCTAATGGGCGCAATGGAACCTCTCGCCTGGGCACTTGTTGCAAGCACCCATGCGAGAAGCTTTGGGCCGGACAACTGAGGCAGGAAGCAGCGTGCATGTGCGCTGCTCCCTACCTCAGTCGCATGTGGGTCAGTCAGGGACAAGGCTGGCAGCGCGCTGTGCTCTCAACAGTGCGCCGCCAGCCTCAGCCACTTCCCTGTCACTGCCGCTCTTGCTCCCCTCCCAATCTGCTGCTCAGAGCAGCGGGGGTGGGGGTGGAGCAGCAAGGCAGGGAACTTTTTTTTTTTTGGTTAGGTTTTAAATTGCTCGTGCGTCCTGGCTCCAGAGGAGCAGGACACGAGGGCAATTTAAATCAAAGTAAAGTCCCCCCCCAACCTTTGCCTGCCGCTGGGAACCGCCGGAGCCAGAAGCCAGGTAAGTGTGATCCTTTCCCCCACCCTGCCCCCACCGGGACCACCCCCTGAGGGTCCCCCCACCCTGCTCCCACCCCCCGAGGGTCCCTCCACCC
>QEPC01000978.1:1622514-1637280 GCA_003113815.1 Sphenodon punctatus | reverse complement strand
GTCTTTGCTAAAACTGCTTGTAAGTGAGGTTTAAGGTTGTCTGCCTGCTTTTAAACCTGGCAGAGGAGGTGATTATAACCTGCCTAACCTAACTGAAATTGCTTGATTAAGTAATGTAATGTCCATCCAACATTAACCCTTGGAACTCCTTGCTGCTGGGTTATGCTGCCCACCGTTGCCCTGGCTCCACCCACCATTGTCTTCCGGCCTTACTGCCCCTCCAACTTAAAGACCCACCAGCCGCCCCTGGTCAGCTCTGGTGCTCATTATTAGTGCTGGAGTCAATGCATCTGCCCCTTCCATGTAATATATCTCCATGGCCATACAACAATCATGGCCATACAGCAGTCAGTTGGCTATGGTGCTTTCGGCCAGGTAGGGCAGCACCTGCACTGAAACACACAAGGTGATGGTCAAACCACCTAATGGGGGTGACTCAAACATCTGAAACCGGAAAACCCAGCCCTAAAACAAGGTCAAGTGCCTGGCCGGTGCTGTGGGTGCTCTCCTGGATGCTCTGGGTAAAACCCAGAGATGCCATCACATCCAGAAACTCAGAAGATGGACCCCCCCAGAGCTGCCACCACCATGCACATTAAAGTCCCCCAGGACAAGCATCCTGGGACACTCCAACAACTACGCCAACACTAGCTCCAGGAACTTGGCCTCAAATCCCCCCATATTACCTGGGGTCTATACATCAGCAGGACCTCTTGGTCCTGCCCCAGCAGCACAGGATATGGCCAGGTACTTGAATGATGTGGGCCACCTCATGCATTGCAGGCGGGATGAAAAAATCAAAGCCAAAGCCACACCCACGCCTCTTTGTTCTGTCCGAGGCTGGTGGATCACTGGGAAGCCTGGCAGGACTAGCCGTGCCAAATCAGGGTCTGCGGCATCATCTAGCGAAGTCTTGGTGATACATGCCAGGTCCGGGTTACACTCTGCAATAGAATCACACAGAGTATCAGCTTTATTTACCACAGACCTGGCATTAGCTATCCAGATCCTCATGCAGGAGGATCTAGATATTCTCATTCCCCCTTGGGTCTTCAAGGCACTCACAGTGGGCTCCACAACAGTTTTATGGAGACATCTAAAATGGGGCACCTTCCGCACCCACTGCAAATCATACTTCCCCCTGATTGTCACCCTGGTGGGTATTCTAAAACTGGCTAGCTCTGTTCCCTCATGCACTGAACATCCTTCCTCTTTGTGGGACCATCTTTCATTCACCCAAACAAACAAATAAACTGGGGAGACTCACACCCTCCTCCCTGGGAAACCTACCTGACACAACACAGACACAGGGGCTGGGAGGGCACACTCACTGCCCACCAGCTCCAAACAACCACTCACGTCCCACACAGTCAACAAATGAGGGCCCTCTCAATACCCTACAAACATAAAAAACAAAAACACCACTCACCAAAGATGTCCCACAATCCACTCCTGGGGGAAAGACCAGGGGAAAAAGGGGGAGTAAAGTTGTTATTAAAACCATAGCTCCTCAGCCAGCCCTTATTGACTGTGGTCACCCTGGCCACTAATAGCCCACCAACAGCCTTTGGTGTCACCCTTCAGCTAGTGCCAAAGGGCTGGCGCCCTTCAGGGGCCTTCCTTCAATTTCAATTACCGGCAGGGAGGAAGGGAGCAGTGGTCACCAATCCACTACTAGCCCAGCAAGCAAGCAAGGATTGCCCCCAAGCAACCCAGCAATACCAGCCCTTCAATTTCAATGACCTGCAGGGAGGATGCAGTCCTGCTTATGCATTTTGGTTCTCAAATCAAATCAATTGGTTCTTTGATTTGTGTGTATTAGGGCCACAGCCAGAAGAGAGTCCTAGTGGCCCAAACCCACACATCCCAAGTGATGCTCTCCAACCCTTGAGACCACATATTTCATGTCCCCCCCACTCCCAGAGGGGGTGATGATCACCACAGGGGAAAATTCAGAGAGTGTGAGGAATGAACAGGAGAATTTCCTGTAAGAACAGTCAGTCAATGGAACAAGTTGCCAAGGGATCTTCTTTCCTAGTAGTATTGGAGAGGGGTTGTAGAGAGAGAGGTAAATTGTTGGGTGACTTGGCATTACCTAATCCTGCCTTGGTGCAGGGGATTGGGCTTGAAGCATCTGAGCTCTCTTCCTGTCCTGGGATTCTATCTGACCTATTTCTCCTTTCCTTTTGTAAAGCTCCTATTGCAGCTCCTGTAAGTAGCTGGATGTTTCCTGCCTGTCCTGTAATGGACAGAATCCAGAAATCCAAGCATTACCTGTGCTGGGGCTTTAGTCCATAGTTCTTGTGGTTAAACCTTGCATTCAGTTTGTTCTCTCCCCACAGGTTCATGAGGAATAAAGGCAGGATGTGGCGGAGGATGTTTTTAAAGCGTGTAAAATGTACCACATCCAGAGGGTATCCATCGTCAGAGACACGGTTTACCACCCAGCTGCCTGTCCTAGTGCTGAGAAAGATCTGCCAGGAGAGAGGTGGGAATACAATAAATTAGAGCTGTGTCTCTTTGCTCTGTGCTAGTAGCTGACATAGGTATAAAAAGAGGATGATGGAGGGGGCACTCCCTTCTCCCCATGAGTTTGGGGCACAGGCAGCTGTATCCCCATCACCCTAATTTCAGCCCTCTGTTTCCCTCACTGTTCCCCCCACCCCAGCACTAAGATTTCCTGTAATTGGATGCTTTTGCAGAGCTGCTACCATTTTAGAAAGGTAAAGGAAGATGAGGTGTTGACATCCCCTTCCTCCTGCCCCCCACTCTGGACTGCTAGTACATGATGCTTGCCTGCTCCTGGCAACTTCACGGCTGTGCCATTCAGGCTCCCGGTGTATCTGTACCATCAGGTGAGATGTTCTTTCCTCCTCTTTTCAGTTATTTGAATCAAATAAATATAGCTTATATAAATAATACACAAAACACAGCCATTGCTCGGCACACACATGCCCTTATGTTATTGTGTGTTGTTCCCAAAGGCACTTGGTGAAGGATCTAAGCCCCAAAGGCTGGCAATGGCACACAGCTTGCAAAGGAAACAGATACAGGAACTGTGCTCCCCACAAGTCATGCAGTATCAGTCATGTAGGCAACATGGGACGTGTGTCACATGACATGGAGGGTTGGGGGTGAGCAAAGTTTTGCCACTGTCAGCAGCTTTGTGAGAGATTTGTTTAAGTGCAGGCTCAGTTAAGCCCTGTAATATATATATATTATAAGGCTAGAAGCAAACTTCTGCTCTGTTTTCTGCCTAGTGCTGAGAAATATCGTTGTTCCTGCTACTGAGTGCAGCAGAGCAGGAATCTGCCATGGTTTGCAACAGAAATCACCACTTTTTCCATAGGCCTGAGAGCCCCCTCTCTTTCACCCACCAGTACGGTCCAGCAGTTACAGGAGTACTGGGGGCAGAGCAAAGGGATGCTGCAACTAGTTAGACAACTGGATTTACTTCCAGTTCTGAAACTGTTCCTTTTCTTTTACTTACAACCACTGGGAAGGAAATTTACTCTCGCCTCTTAGGGCGTTTTCACATGGACAGTTAGTTCACACTAACTGAATCTAGTGGGAACCAGTTTGTCCATCTGAACACTGTCAACGGTGCTTATTAGTGCAGACTAAGAGATAAGTACGGTTCTTATAAAAGCCCAAGCGCTTGGTTTTATAAGAATCTTACTTAAAGTAGTCCACACTAATGTCTTGTTTGGTAGGCTACAATTACTTTCTGAGTCATTAGTCTGCACTACATTGTCCGTCTAAAAGGCATCACTATGTTAGTGCGGACTAACAAACACCGTACTTATTTCAAATTAGAGCGCATTACTTTGGCCGTCTGAAAACGCCCTTAGAGGCCACACAGCACCTGACAGCAACAGCCCTGTATGCTGTATTTCACACTGGCTCCCAATACAAAGCTCACTGATGTCAATGGGAGTCTTCCCACTCATGTCAGCATGACTCAGCTTGGGCCTATCCCTGCAGCCCTACTGACTGCATACCCTGGGGGATGCTGGGCTGGCTGTTGCAAGCAATGTAGAGAAGGGCTGAATTTGGACCTGCAGCTTATGGCTTTAGGCATGGGCTGTTATCCAACACTGCCACTTTTTTTTACAAAGTGGTGCTTTTGGGAGGCAGGTGGTGCAGCCCTGACCCTTAGGCAGTGAAGTTGAGCTGCTTGTGGATTTTCCAGAGAAGAGCCATGCAGAGAACAGGATAATCATGAGTCTTCTCCCTACTCAGCAGCAGAGAAAACATTAGGGCTGTGCATAGTGCTGAACTGAACAATTGCAGCAAAAGCTGTTTCCATTGCAAACAGACTATTTGCCTGTGCTCAAGCAATGAGGTAACTTACCCTTTTTTAAAAATGGGTTTTGCTAGTTCCCATTCGGTACTTCTGGTAATTCGTCCAAGGCAGGAGCAGCCCCACACCATGTAACTTTCCTTACATATTTATTATTTATTTAATAGATTTATACCCCGCCCCTCCTGCTATACCTCTTATATTTGCTTGTGTACAATCACAAGTTCACTACGTAACTTTCATCGTTTCTCTTATTACTCCTTGTAAAATCTGTTTCGATTGGTGTGTTTTAAGGGCTAGCCCTTGTTTTCTGCATTAGTCTGATGCCAGAAACTGACAAAAATACTGGAAATTAACTTGCAAAAATAACCAAAAATTCCAGAAAATGGCAGACAATCACAGGCACCAATCTCAAAAACAGTGGAAGTATTAGTGAGAAAATACCAATGAACAGCTCCCAAATGATAGGTATTTCCCAATGGTATGGAAACAGTCGTTCTCACCTCAGCTCTAGTGCCCTGTGTACAGGGTCAAGTGTTTATATTTTTATCTGTATCTATGTTTTTAGTATTTATTCATGTTTATTTGTATTTGTGTCTTTGCCTGTATTCACTATATTTTCCCATTGCCACCAATGTGGAAAATACAGGATGTTTTTAAATGAACAAGGCTTGGAGAGTGGCCCACAGCCACAGAGTGGCATAGCTGTGGAGCAGCCACTCAAGCAGAATACATGGGGAGAAATTCTAGTGGGAAGCTCCCAGTATGGCTACCATGGCAGCTGTCTTGCACTTCCTCTGCCACAGACTATGAGGGAAGAGGGATGCATGCCAGGCTGCTCTTTGAAAATGAATGACCTGTCCTGGTGTGAGCACTGGAGAACCCGGGCTCTCCAGTACTCACGGCCAGTTTCTGTGACTTGCAGAGGCAATGTCCCCCACCCTCAGTGCCTATGAGTAGCAGAGCAGTCTGCTGGTATGGCTGGCTGACCCAGTTTATATGGGCAGGGGATGTGTGACCACCAGTTGCCATGTATGTTTTTGGCTTGACCTGCACGGCACACTACACATTTCTAGGCAGTGCTCCAGGAGTGGCCATGATGAGTGGGTGCTATGTGGCTCACAGGACTGTGCATTCCCCCACTCCACCTTCAGATGGTAAGTCAGATGAGTGGCTCCTGGGTGGACACACATGGTAGCATCTTGTTTAAGAACACCTACAATGAACATGGGTCTCTGCATGTGCAGTAAGGCTCTGCCAGTTTGACAAGCCTATAAGGAAAGAAAAATGTTAAAGCTGTTGCTAAGTCTGCTACCAATTTAAAAAGGGGGACATTGGTTTGGGGGAGGGTAGAGACTATGACTGGCCTGATGGGGAGATTGTTAGCTTGGGGAGATAGGAACAGGGCATGGATCTGGCTTAGAGGGGTCTCTGGCTTCAAGAAGGGATCACTAGTTTGGGGAAAGTGGAATGGGGCATTGGACTAGGTTCAGGTGAGGTTGCTGTCTTGGGGAGGGGGAATGGGACATGTGGCTGGCTCAGGGGTTTCACTTGTTGGAGGGGGGCTCACCTGTTTGGGTATTCACCATTTCTCCTTGGTTTAGCTGGTCTCAACTGGATTGGGGCTGGCTGCAGTGCTGGAGACTGCAATTCTGGGACAGCAGTACCCCTGCAGGTGGGGAGGGCTCACTACAGGCTCCCCAAGCAAGTGATAAGCCGAGAGTCAGAGAGCAGTCTGGCTCCAAGTTGGATATGTGCTACAATTTGGGGGACCCAGTTTGAAGCTTCAAATACTATGTTTTTCAGGATTTTCAGGGTTCACTCAGAACCTGAATACACAGCCCTAGTATTTGTGTTTCGAATATGGAACCCAAGAAGGTCTTTTTGTGTATATTGGTGTTTTATCAGAACCCAAATGCATAGCCCTAGAAAGCCCCCATTCCAGCCAATCTCTGAGCAGGAGTCAGGGTAGGTTCCTAGTGGGCAGGACCTGCTTAGCTGCATGGCTAAGATCCACAGTGATATCTGCTCCTGAGTTGCCCAGGCCAACCAAAACCATCCGTTTCTCCCTGAACTTCTCTGGGTGCTTGTATTCCCGGCTGTGCATGATTCTCCCTTTGAACTTCTCAACACCTACAAGGGGGAGAAACAAGAAAAGAAAGGGAAATGCTTAGCCACAAAGTCCTGGGAAAAAGACACTAACAGGTGGGTAGGGAGAGTTTGCTGCTGCAGGGCAGAGGCTTTGGGATAGGATGTTGTCTCTTGAGCATGACTGTGTCAGTGTCCACAGTTCATTACAAAGCAACAAATGTAGCTGTGGCCATTAAATCCACTCCTAGCAGATCCCCATACCAAGGAAGGAGATCTAATAGGACACAGGTGTTAGAAGTAGGGGTGTCTGAAGCTTTGTTTCTGCTCTGGGGTGTGGAGTCCCTTCCTCGGCGTCAGGACCCACAAAACTTGAACCAGAGCTCCAGGGCAGATGCCTTGCCTGATGAACCATTTGAGAAAAGCTAAGAGCTTCGCCCTGGGCATACAAATCTCCTGTGCCTGACAGCAGCCTGACTCACTAAGTTCCTGATTGGCTAGATGTGACCTCTGCAGAGATTGGCCGGATGAAGATATTTAACATTCAGGTTTCCCACTTGAGTTTGCCAGTACAACAGATCAGCCCCATGGCCTTTGTGTTACTTGGCTCATCCTAATTCCCACACTCCGGCTCCCACTGCCTTCAGCCTCATCCATCCTCCCACTCCTGCACTCCAGCTCTTGCCCCCTTCTGGCTTCACCACTCTCCAGTTCCTGCAGTCCAGCCCTCACTACTTTTAGCCTCATCCATTCTCCAGTTCCTGTACTCCTACCTATCCTACCTCCTGCTTGCCCATTCCCCCTTCTGCTCTAACGACCTAGGTGCCAGGCAGTCCTGACAGGACTTAGCGGCGTCCCAGTCATGAATGATCACCCACAGTCTGGCCCATTACACTCAGGTCTCTCCATTTTCCTAAGAAAAACCCTTTCATTTGGGAGCTGCTGACAACTCAGATTTTTGCCCTAGATACAAAATGAGAGCTAACACAAACTTGCACAGTCTGGGACTACCCTACATCTACCTATGTCTTAAGTCTGTCAGACGGTCAGAGGATTCCCAGTCCTTCCTAATTAGACAGGATCACATCTCAGCATCAGGCAAATTAGTGCCTCACCTACCAGAGAAGGAATCCAAGGGTAGGTAAGGGTCCACATGGTGCCCAGTGCAAACCAAAACCGCATCAAAGACAGATGATTCCTTCTTCCCATAAATTTCCGTGACAACATCCCACTGGCCAGTGATGGGAAAATCCGGGTGTCTCCTTATGCTGCGCACAGAAGCCTAAAAGGAAAGCAGTTGCGGAGCTTCAAGGAGACTGTGTGGTTGAACTCTCCATCCCACAGAGGAGGGTGGAGTCAGGGTGTTCTTGGCCTCTTCAGACGTGAGTTTATTGGTTGTACCTTGACACATGGTAACATTTCATACATTCTTCATGAGGAAGGTAAGCAGGACACAGAGAAACCATCCCAGTGACAGTATATATGCTGTGCCAATTTCTGGTGAAAGGTGCTTTCGCTGCAGAGTAAATGCAGATGGGGAAGGTGTGATCCAAAAGCTACATTACTGCCGAGACCTTTTTGGGAAATGACTGCACATGTACCATGGGTGTGGGAATGGGGTGTTCTGTTCACACTGTCTGCGAGGGTGAGCAGCAGACTCATCCTCCAAGAACGCTGCTACTGCCAAGCAGCCTCCCAAAGCACTTCACAGGTTTTACACATGAAGCAGCTTTTCCCAGGCTACAGAAAACCCCAGTCCATCCCTGTAGCTGTGGTTAAAAAGAGGGGACCCAAAAGCACACACAACAGGCTAGAGTTGCAGCTGGCTGGCATAAGCTAGGATTTGATTCAAGCAGCTGATTGTGCTGGCTACCCCAGCAGAGGCCCTTATTCTTTCCAATCTATGTTGCTGCTGACTCTTTCTTCCAGGGTGAGGGTTTGCTTAATTTCTAGAGGTGAAATGAATATTCAGACACCACAAATAATCTATCCCTTTCCTGACAGAGGCAGCCATGGCATTGGCACTTTGCTGTAGCTTGGACTGGTTCTGCCAATTGGCTCTGGACCACTCACTGTGATCTCCTAGTTAGCCCACGGTATGGTAACCTTGACTCTAGTCGGACCAGGCCCAAGCGTAAGCTCCAGTGGACTCTGTTCCATTGGTTTCTGAGCAGGGCTTTCTGGATCAGCATTACCAGCCTGGAACTACTGCAATGTGCACTTCCAGGGTGAGGATCCATGTTCAGGGCAGTCTGTGTTTGGGCACTGGGAGCCCATGTTGCTGTCAGAGTGGAAGCAATAGGCCTTCCAGGCACAAAGATGGCTAAAGCTCTCAGCCTTCCTTCCAGCAGTTTCCTTGCAGCTGGTTTCTCCCTGTCTGACATGGTTGGGGCTGCAAGAATAGCTTGCTGTTGTTACACTGCCTAGGACAAGTGCCCAGACTGCTGCTCTCACTACATGGAGCTAGTTGGACTTCAGTACAAGTCACCCCTCAGGACACTGTGTGTACCATCATGTGTCAATACTGTCCCCAATAGCCCCATGTAATCCGATGCTGTATTCCGTTGGGGAATGCGAGTGGTTGGGTATGCCCCTGACCCTCTCATGTTTGCATACACATACACACGCTCTAGAGTGGCAGGTTCTTACCTTGAAGCGTATGTATTTGAGCAGGTGGAAGTGCTCAGCATACATCCTGAAATACTCCAGCACTTTGCTGTTGTGCATGTAGTTGGGAAAGTCCTCAGGGATGGGGAAGTCACTGTAGCTCATCATCTCTTTGGAGGTGTTAATGGTCACTGATTTATAAATGCTGGCTTTCCCATCAGCATCCTGCTCCTACAGGAAACCACCAAGCCAAAACAGGGTTAATTTCTAGACAACAAATTGGAAGTCTGTTCAGCCAAAATGTGGGTATTAATCTGAACCTCTTTCAAAGTTCCTGGACATGAAAAGACAGGCTGGAGCCCTCAGCAGCGAGGCTTGCAGGATTTCACTGCTCTGGGCTCTGGCCAGTCACTACGTAACTGTCCAACTGTCCTGCTCCTTGCAGTCAGTGCTTTCATGCTGAGATTTTGCAGCCAGAATTAAAGCTGACCTCCAGACGTCTCTGCACAGAGTTGGGGAGGGGGTGGCTAGTGGACAGGAGCTGTGGTACAGAATTGCATGTTATCTGGGTACCTTCACATATGGTCTCAAACAAAGGTTTGTGTACTTGTGTGAACATGTTTTTCTGGTGCCCTGAAAAACTGGAACACTTCCCTGTGCTTATGACTCCAGGCTAATCAATGCAATAATGAGTGAAGGGGGCTTAATGCCTCTGCCTGGCACTAAAACGGTCCTCCTCCCATGTTCAGCCACAGGCACTCCAGTCCTGACTGGAAGAAGAATGTGGAGTAGCAGTGCCACCTGGCACACATATGTGGTAGTATCCTGGTCCTTGCTCAACAGTCCTGGGAGTCTCTCTACATTCCATTCCGAGGCTGTTGTGCTGTAGTTGCTCCACCACAGCTCAGTCTGCCCACAGGGAGATGAGACACTGAGAGGCACAGGCACAGAGAGATGTGATGCTGTTGTCAAAGTAGGGGCACTGTTACTAGGGGTGTGCTTCTTGTTTTCATTATTTTTGTTATTTTTTCAGTAATTATTTGCAATTTTGGGTAATTTCCAGTATTACTGATATACTGGAAATTACCAAAAAGTACCAATAATACCAGAAATTACCAGAACTTACTGAAAACGCAAATAAATAATGAAAACAAAAATGAATAACAGAAAAATAAGAACAAATGCAATTTTAATAACAAAAATGAAAACAATTTTTTTTCCTCTGTGCATCCCTAACTGTCACAGATATGGAGAGCACTGCGGGCAGGCTAGAAGCACTACCATAAAGGCACAGAGAGATGGGGAGTTTTGTGTGTACAGTAGGAGTACTGCCACAGAGAGATGGGGGATATCTGTGGACAGACTAGCGTGCTGCTACAGAGGCACAGAGAGATGGGGTGTGTATGCCATCAGCAGAGTAGAGGAATGACTACAGAGCCACAGAGGAGGATATGCTGTGGGCAGACTTGGGGTAGTGGGAAAAATATTACAAAGGAATATTATTAAATATTTAGGTAAGCATCAGCAATGTACCAGGTAATGAACAATTATTAATTAGAGAAGGTCCCTGCCTCATGGAGCTTACAATCTAAGAGAGACGAAGAAGAGGGAAACAGGGAGAGACAAGGATACAGTTATGAAGCTGAGCAGTTGCAGGTGCATATGCTTAGCTTAGTTATAGGGGAAAAGGGGAGCCTGAATGAAAGGACAGTAGAGGAGGCATCAGAGAACAGTCTGGGGGGGATGAGGATCTAGAGAAAACCTAATGGAAGGAATGGGTGTTCAAGGGGCATTTGAAGGATAGGAGAGAGGAAGTGGAATGAAGGGGCAAAAACATTTCAGGGAGTAGGAGACTCGGTGGCAGAGGAGGAACAGAACTCTTGAGTGGGAAAGTAGCAGGGAACAGGTGCAGAAAGATAGTGGGGAGCAAGTCAATGAATAGCCTTGAAAGTAAAGACAAGGAGCTTGTACTGAATGTGGAGGGAGAGCCAGGGAAGGGCAGAGAGGAGGGCCTGAAAACAGCGAGTGAGGTGGATGACCTTGGCAGCATAGTGTAGAACAGAAATGAGAGGGACAAGGTGTGAGCAGGGGAGCCCAGTAAGAAGGAGTTGCAGTAGTCAAGACAAAAGACAACTAGAACATGGACTAGGGTTTTGGCAGTGGAAAAGTAAGGAAGGACCAGATTTTAGTAATGTTACGCAGAGAGAAGCAACAGGCCTTAGCAACAGACTGGATCTGAGGGAGGAGTCAAAGATGAACCCCAGGTTACATGCCTGAAAGACAGACTGGATGGTGACACCATAAATGGAAACTGAGAGGGTAGAGAGAAAGGAGTTCCATTTTGGACATACTCAGTTTTACATGATGGTGAGAAATTCGCAAAGAAAAATTGAATGAATATCCAAATTTGTCTTTGTTGCTGTTGCAAAATTTGCTTCTTTAGTTCATTGCTTTGGTATTTTGGTTACTTTGGTGTGCATGCAGAGAAAGAGCTGTGCAGCAATGGAACACATTGCCTAGATAGGTCATCATAGGCTCCCCATCGCTGGAGGCTTTCAGAAAGAGGCTGGAGAGCCACCTGTCGGGGATGTTGTAGCTGTGTCATCCTGCATTCAATCAAGGGGTTGAACTACATGACCTTCAAGTTCCCTTCCAACTCTATAATTCTAAAGCAGTGTAGCACACAGTCTCCTAGGAGGGTTGAGGAACTGCACTCCTGCATGGTGTGGGTAGGGGAAGTATATTTCTCTAGGCATTCTCTACTCTGGCAATTCATTTCTACTCGAAAAACAAAAATGCCAGTCCTGTGAGGAAAATGCCACTTACCTGGAACCTCCAGAGCCCCCCGATGTCTTCACTCCTTTCAAAGCAGGTTGGCTGGAGTCCCTCATCTAGACAGCACTTAATGGCTGTGAGGCCACTGGCCCCAGCTCCAATGACTGCCACCCTCTTTGCCATTGTTTCCTGTTTCAGGGGAGGATCCAGTCATTAGAAAGACCTGGCATCAAGTCTGTTGATTCAGTCCCCTACTTTGTGGTTGAAAACAACTCCCTGGCATCCCAGAGCAAAAGGGATGAACCCCACCCCTCAGGGAGAAGGGCAGATCCAGATCTGGTCCTGAAGCAGAACTAGGAAAACACTACTGCGGTGTCTCCAATTAATCAATTCTGCACCAAAAGACGCTTGGAATGTTCACAGGGACAAACTGCTGTTCTAACAATCAACCACTTGGTGGCACTATGCGGGAGAGGCAGTTTTATGTGGCAGATATCAACATAATAATTGAATGGATACTACAACCACAATGCTCAGAGTAACCCTCTGTGGAGGAGTAGTTCACTGCTAGACTGTCACAAAGAAAGTAGGGCTGGACACCCACCCACGCGGCATCATGCCACACAATGTGCATCGAGTGACTGTACCAATGTTCACACCCATCTTTTGCACCCACTTCTCATGGGGTCACAAGGAGCAAGGGGTCACAAGAAGCTAGAGGGGTTCCTATTTGCTGTGATGTCAGCATCTCACCCTCGGGGACTTTGGGGAGAAGGGCAACAATTTGTCCCATACAGGAGCCCAATAGGAATTGATTTTGGAACTAGTCTGTCCTTGATTCAAAGGGGGTAGCTAATAGTGGATTTTTACTAACTGGACCTTTTCATGACTGGCCTTCAGACTTGGTCTCCTTTACTAGCTCTGTAGCTAATAGTATTATACCCCCATGGCAAAGACAAGTCCCTGTAACAGGTCAATGGTCTCCAGCCAAAATACACTTTGTAGATGTATCCTTGTTTGGAGTCACTCTGGATACTTAAGTGCAGATGTGGCAATGGCCATTCTAGAGTATAGTGTAGGATTCCTGTTACAAGCCAGACTCCACAGAAACCGAATGCGCAGACTCCACAGAAACCAAATGCGCAGACTCCACAGAAACATAATGGGCGGGTTCAGTGCTGGTGTAATTGACAAAGCCGCATTGAGCTGAGTGGAACTATGTTGATTACACCGACTATGAATATCTCCCAACTAGGGCTACAACACGATTAACATTTTTAAATTTATCTGTTGGCCTTTTAATTGATTAATCTAATAATAATCAATTAAAATTTGCATATGATGTGCATAATTTACCTAATTTGCATACACTGGGTAAACCTGATAAATTCGATAGACACTGTAGATGTAGTTTAGAAAAATTACACACATGCTCTAACCCCACACACTCAAATTGATGAGATCTCTCTCTCTCTCTCTCTCTCTCTCTCACACACACACAAGTTGATCGATCACAAATATACAGTCATTCACACACACTACACACTCATTCAGGCTAAATAATCACACGCACGCATGCATGCACGCACGCACACCCCATGCCCGTGTGTCTGCTCTCATACCTGCCTCCTCAAACTGTGAAAAGCCTATCCTTTGAAGCGCTAAGCATGGTAATTCCTCCTCGCCCCGCAGGCTTTTGCTGAGGGGTGCTCCCTCTTAGACCACATTCACACCTACAGCGGCACACAGGTCGGCACCCCCATGCGGCTTTGCCGGAGATCACCTGGAGGAGTACAGAGCAGGGAAATCCAGCTCTGCACTCTTCCGGGTGATCTCCAGCAAAGCTGCGTGCAGAGGGCTTTCACACCGGTCAAACTCCACGCAGACTTGGGCTCTCGCAGTTTCTCCTGGAGCCAAAATCTGTCCGGGGCCGGCTGCCGCTGCAGGTGTGAATATGGTCTGCCCTAGGAGGCACATAGCAGTTGGTGAGAGTCCCCAGGCAGAGAAGGGTGTCTCAGCAGAAGACTGCAGATCCCTTCCCTCGTCCCCTGCAGACAGGGGGAGGAGGGACAACACAGCATTACCCAGGTGGACGGGGGGGGGGGGGCTCCCCAGTTACAGAGCAGCTCCCCAGGTGCGTACTCTCCCCTCCTCCCACTCCCAGTCTGGCCAAACTTGTCTTGCATGCACCAATGACTCAAAACCTCGCGGTCTTTGAGCAACAGGAGGCAGAGTTTGGAGAAGGCTGGGAGTTACAGGTGCTGGAAGGTTCTGGAAGCTTAAAAAAACCCCTTCTCATTCACAGTACATGCATATCTCATTCCGGTACATAGCTTGAAGATCCTGGCAGCTTAAAAAAACTCTAAACAAATCATGCAGACGGGGTGAGGGAGGAACAAATTTTAATCGGTTTAACAGTCAATCGGTTAATCGGTCTGAATGATCGATTAATGGTTGCAGCCCTACTTTTGGCCCTTCTCTTTTCTCTCCTATAATCCATAAGCTACCCCCAAGTTTTTCCACTTCTTGCATCAGTACAGTGGAAAGTCAAGCCCTCCAGAAAGAAGCAACTAAAATCTCTCTCTCCACTACCCTCACCCCTTTGAGCCCCCCCCCTTCATCTTCAAAGAGAGCTTTAGGAGTCTTGTCCTCACACTGAGGGCCCTGTGCTGTGCTGTGCTGTGCCTGCCACACCCCTGCTCCCAGTGGCTAGGGAGAATGGTGCAAGGAAGCCTGGGCCCTGAACCTCAGAGGGCTCTTCAAAGTGGCCAAGTACTGCTAGGAAATTATCAGTGGGAATAATGCCAGCCTTAGAATTTTCAGGGCACAGGGCAAAAATAAAATGCCCCCTCTGGTAGCCCCTCCCCCTCAGGGGCACCCTCTCCAGGACAGTAGAGATGGTTGCATTTGGTGCTTCATTGGGAGGAAATGGGGGCTCCGAGCCCTGCCTTGGTGAAAATGAAGGCCATTGTGCCCGCCCCCCCCCCCCCCCC
>QEPC01000978.1:1571942-1585856 GCA_003113815.1 Sphenodon punctatus | reverse complement strand
GGGGGGGGGGGGGGGGCAACTCTGCAAAATGTCTGGCGAGACCGAACTTTCTCAAACCGAACTACCAACTTGAACTCGAATTTTCAACCGAACTACCAAACATCTGAACCATATTCTATTCACACATCTCTACTTGTTTTAACTACCTTGAATAACTGTGTCATCTGCAAATCTGAGTACCTTGCTCTTTACTCCCTTCCACAGCTCATTCATGCGTATATTAAATAACACCAGTCCTAATACAGCTCCCTGGGCCAATCCACTATTCTCTCCATTGTCAAAACTAGCCATTTAGTTCTTCACTTTGTTTCCTATCCTTTAACCAGTTACCATCTACAACAGGACACTAACTCCTATTCCATGACTTTTTAATTTCCTCAAGAGTCACTCATGGCATGAGCAGGGTTCCTGGTTTTCAATTTACCATGGAAAGCAGAATTCCATATTTTTCAGAGAAAAACACAAAATTCCTTTTTTCCCCAGAGAAAAACACGGAATTCCAGTTTTCCCCAGAGAAAACCGTGGAATTCCATGTTTTTATCTAATGTTCCTGGCCGCAAAAACTCACTCACGGCTGTCTTCAACCAGCTGGAAGGTCTGTAGTTGCCGGCAGCACACCCGGAAGTTCTCCTTGTGCATGTGCGGAGAAGCTCTTTGCTGCTTCTTTTTTGCTTGTGTTGTTCCAGAGGTTGTGAATGGTAATTGGGGAGCTATTCCTCTCCTCATGGTGTGTGTGTGTGTGTGTGGTGGGGATCTATGCTATGTTCAGTCAGCAGGGAAAGGGAAGCCAGGCTTTTCCCCCACCCATGATCTACCTGCTTCCCCCTCCCCTATCAGAGACAGCAGGGAGCACCCAAGGCATCATGGGAAATGTAGTTCCTGCAGGTCCTGGTCTCAGTCACCGAGGTCGCCCCACAGCCCAGCGGCGACACCTGACAGTTGGAGACCCCGCCCCCTGCATCCTGGGGCCTGAGGGAGCACATGGCGTGGCGCTGCCACCTGTCAGTCCGGCAGGTCCTGGAGCGGCGTGGCAGGCGGAGTCTTCCCATAATGTACCCGGGCCCCGCCCCCCACTGCACCGCTCTGAGCATCTCCATGTGCGTGCAGGGGGCTGGGCTTGCCCTTTATCTGCCGGCAGCTTAGATAGCTCTGTGCCGGTGAACAGAGCGTGTGTGTCTGTGGAAACTGCCCCCCCTGCCTGACAGCTAAGTACCTTGACCTGTGACTGTAGTAGATTGTTGCGTGTTCCTTGTGTTTCCCAGTGCGTAGTCCCCCTCCCTCTTACCATCTCCTCCTCCCTGGTGACAGAAACGAGTGTGGATCCCTGTGCAGGTGTGGTGTGGAAGAAACCCCCCCCTTCCTGGTGAGCAAGTGTAGAGCACGAGGGCCTGAGGGCCAGGGTGCATCTCCCTTCCGCCTCCTGGGGCTTCTCCCTTGTTTCCCTTCCCCCTCAGAGTGCGAGCCCTCTACCCCAGTTCCTTCCTTCCCTGGTTCCCGACCCCTGTTCCCCATCACTATTCCTCACGAGTTGGCCTCCCTTGTGGCATCTGATAGGAGTTGTTGCGTGGAACCGCTTCCCAAGATTTGCTCTGCACCCTATGATGATAGGGGCCTAGCCTCTTGGTACGAAAGCATGCAGAGCGGCCCACATACTATCCTGATGGGCATCCGGGACCTCCACTTGTCCAAACAGAGTCTCCTGAGTGCGTGTGGGCAAAAGTACCACCTTTCCCTCTTTTCCCTTGCCCCCACTGACAGATTCACTGGCCCATCACCCTCACATTTCTGGCCTGCCAGGATGGATATAGCCCATGAAATAGGCGAGTTGGTCCATGCAGTACAGATCCTGGCCATGCAAATAAAAGACTTGCAGGAGCAGCACACGGAGCTTGCAGCCGTTGTTGCCCAGCATCAGCCTTCTTCTCCCCTGGCTGCTATTTTTTTAGCACCCCCTGGACCGCCTGCTGTGACAGCGGGGGTGGGTGACGCGGCTGTGGCTGCCCCTGCAGCAGAGGCTCCCCTGCCCTTGGTTCCCACGGCCCCACGGGAGCCTCGGGGGGCCCAAATTGACAAATTTCAAGGGGACTGCAGGGCATGTCAGGCATTCCTGGCCCTCTGTGATCTTACGTTTACGACCCAAGCAGCCACCTACTCCATGGATGCCCTGAAGGTGGCCTTCGTGATCGGGAACCTGGGAGTGGGGGGGTAGCCTTGGACTGGGCCACCAACTTGCTGACAAGCAAAAGCCCCCTGTTATCCGACTATGAAGGATTCCTGCGAGAGTTTTGTTTTTTATTTGATCACCCTCACCGCCTCCAGGATGCCGAGACAGCCATCTTGAATCTCCGTCAGGGACGGGCGCCCCTCATGGAGTATATCACGCAATTTCAACAGCTCGTGCTGGAGTTGCAGTGGTCAGAAGATGCCCTCAGGGTGCACTTTTGGAAGGGACTAGCAGAGGACCTCAAGGACCAATTAGCGTATGTTGCCCTTCCAGACACCTGGTCCAGCATGGCTTCCCTGGTGCTTCAGATAGATGCGCGACTAGCGGAGCAGCGGAGAGAAAAGTGACAGGAAGGTAGGAGTATCCCAGTAAGAGGAACGCCTGTGACGTCCCCCAATGCAGACATGGCTGGGCCGGCCCCACCCGAGGCCGAGCCCATGCAGCTGGGTGCTTCCTGGGCACCCCTTACGTCCGAGGAACGAGACCGCCGGCGGCGAAACCGAGCATGTTTCTATTGTGGGGACCCAGGGCATTTCATACAGGATTGCCCAGCCTTGCCCCCCTTCTGACGGCAGACGGGAAACGCAAGGGGTCGAGACGGGCAGGGAACGTCTCGACCATGAAAGTCATCCCATCCCTTACGTCCTGTGTCCCGCTCCACTTGTGGGTGCCAATGCCGTTAAGTGTCCTGCCCAATCAGTCGCTGATAATCTGGGCCCTGGTAGACTCTGGGGCCTCCGCGAACTTTATCGATGAGACCTTGGTGCGGACCTCCCAGATTCCCATCCAACCGAAGGAGCCTCCGGAAGCCGTGCAAACTATCAATGGGTCCCCTCTTGTCTCGGGCCCCGTCATCCACCAAACCGTCCCCTTACCCTGTACCATTGGGTCACACCAGGAATCCCTTTCCTTTGACATGGTATGCACCCCCCCTTTTCCTTGTGGTTCTGGGGCTCCCCTGGCTTATGCTCCATGACCCCCACATACGTTGGGCTCAGCGGCAACTTCACCTTACATCCCCTTACTGCAAACAGCACTGTCTGCTATCAGTTCCACCTCGCTCCTCCCGGGCCGCTGTTAGTAACACCACCAGGCCCCAGACTCAGAACCTTCCCCAAGAATATCTGGCAGAGGTCTTTAGCAAGAGCCATGTGACCTAACTACCACCCCACTGTCCCTATGACTGCCCCATAGACTTGATCCTGGGCACGGAGCCCCCTTTTGGATGCATTTATGCCCTTTCCACTCTGGAACTAGTAGAGCTTCGTGGATATCTACATGAAGCCCTAAAAAATGGGTTCATCCGACATTCGATTTCGCCAGCAGGAGCCCCCATCTTTGTCTCCAAAAAGGATGGGGGTCTGAGACCTTGCATTGATTACCGGGGTCCCAACAATATGACCGTAAAAAATCGTTACCCCTTACCTTTCATCCCCGAACTTTTGAATCATCTCCAAGGGGCATGGATATTCACAAAACTAGACCTCTGAGGCGCCTACAACTTACTTCGAGTGCGCCGAGGGGACGAATGGAAAACGGCCTTCCGCACGCGGTATGGGCATTTTGAATAACTTGTCATGCCCTTTGGCTTGGCCAATGCCCTGCTGCATTCCAGTACTTCATTAATGACTTCTTTCAAGATGTCCTGGACATCTTCGTCATAGCGTATCTGGATGATATCCTTATCTACTCATCTTCCTAAGAGCAGCACATGCAGCACATCAGCCAAGTACTCCAGCATCTACAGACCCATAAACTTTATTGCAAACAAGAAAAGTGTGCCTTCCACCTTACCACGGATGAGTTCCTGGGGTTTGTCATTAGCCCGGAGGGAATTCAAATGGATCCAAAGAAGGTCCTCGTGATTCAACAATGGCCCCCGCCCAAGTCGGTTAAGGCCCTGCAGCGGTTTCTGGACAGCATCAATTATTACCGCCAATATGTGCCCCTCTATGCAGAAGTCATGAGTCCCCTCACTCGACTGTTAAAAAAGAATCAGCCATACCTCTGGACCCGGGAGCATGACTACAGCTTTCAGTTTTTGAAGGAAGCCTTTATGCAAGCGCCGCTTCTTCAACATCCAGACTTTGAGAAACCTTTCTCTGTTGAAGCCGACGCCTCAAGTGTGGCCATTGGAGCGGTCTTACTCCAACCAAATACCAAGAACTTGTGCCTTCCGTGTGCCTACTACTCCCGACAGCTGTCCCCCACAGAAAGGAACTATACAGTTTTTGACTGAGAACTCCTGGCAATTAAAGCCACTTTTGAGACCTGGTGACACTACCTAGAAGGGGTACAACACCCCATAACAGTGACTACCAACCATAAAAACCTCACCTTCCTTCAGACTGCCCAGATCACCAATCCCTGGCACGCCCGCTGGGCACTCTTTTTTGCATGTTTTTCCTTTACGATCCAGTACTGCCCAGGCAAAATGAACCTCTTGGCAGATACATTATCATGATATCATGAAGGGAAGGAGACTGACATGTGGCCGAAAGGCCCGATCCTGGAACAGCGGGTATTTGCCGCCACTCTTCCTTCCCTCAACGTCCTACGGCGGGCATGAGAGCCACCCACCAGAAAGTACCACCTTTTTGTTGGAGAAGGGGCTCTACAGAATGGGGCAACAAATCGCAGTATCGCCCTCCTGCCGAGCACAGATATTATGGGCCCAACCCTTGGCTGGGCACTCGGAAGGAGAACGCACTCTGGCCCTCCTCCAATGCCAATTCTGGTGGCCTACGATGTCCACAGATGTACACCAATATGTTCAAGCCTGTACCACCTGTGCCCGCACTAAGGTCCTTAGGAGACCTCCAACGGGCCTCCTCCAAGTCACCATGCCACCTTCTGGTCCCTGGCAAAGGATAGGGCTTGACTTTATAGTGGAACTACCCCCTTCACGGGGATATAATACCATCTTTGTAGTGGTGGACCATTTTACGAAGATGGCCCACTTCATTGCATGCAAAGGACTCCCCACGGCCCAATGCACAGCCCTTTTGTTTGTACGGCATGTGGTGAAACTCCATGGATGGCCTGCAGAAATTATAAGTGATCGAGGGACGCAGTTTGTCTCACACTTCTGGACCGCCCTGTTTAAGGCCCTTCTAGTAAAACTGAAACCCACAACAGCGTACCACCCCCAAGCTAATGGGCAGTTGGAGAGGGTCAACCAGAACCTCGAGCAATACTTAAGATGCTACATCGACTATCTCCAGGACGACTGGTATTCCTGGCTACCCATGGCGGAGTTCGCCTACAACAACGCCCCCAATGCATCCCTTGGAAACTCTCCCTTCTTTGTCTCCTATGGATACTACCCCCAGATGACCACACCAGACCTACCCTCAATAAACGTCCCCGTAGCCGGAGCCCAGCAATTGCAGCAAGTCCACGCACTCACTAAAACCATGCTGGAGAAGGCGCGCCAAGCATACAAACAATATGCCAACCGTCACCGAGGCCCGGCCCTGCAACTTCAGTCTGGTGATCTGGTGTGATTAGATCACCGACATTACCCCTCCTGGCGACCCTCACACAAATTGGATCACCAATACCTTGGGCCTTTCCCCATCCTGAAACAGGCTAATGAGGTTACCTATACCCTACAACTTCCTCTGAGACTGCACATCCATCCCACCTTCCACGTTTCTTTGCTTAAATCCACCAACTTGCCGGATGCATCCGCAATGGTGGATACCGACCTCGAGCCGGACGTACTTGGCCCAGACCCCATTTATGAGGTCCACGCCATCCTTGACACCAAACTTCACCGTGGAAGACTCCACTATTTTATTGACTGGCAAGGGTTCGGCCCCAATGAACGTTCCTGGGAACCCGCCACGCACGTCTCCACCCCTCAACTCCTCCGGCTTTTTCATCATCGGCACCCTGATAAGCCAGGTCCAGCTGGACGACTGGGGAGGGCCTTGAGGGGGTACTGTCAGCTGCTGAGGTCACCCCCCAATCCGGCGGTGACACCCGACAGTTGGAGACCCCGCCCCCTGTGTCCTGGGGCCTGAGGCAGCGTGTGGTGCGGCACCACCGCCGCCTGTCAGTCCAGCAGGTCCTGGAGCGGCGTGGCAGGCGGAGCCTTCCCATACTGTAGCCAAGCCCCACCCCCGCTGTGCCACTCTGAGCATCTCCGGGCGCATGCAGGGGGCTGGGCTTGCCCTTTATCTGCCGGAAGCTTAGATAGCTCTGTGCCAGTGAACAGAGCGTGTGTGTCTGTGGAGACTGGCCCCCCTGCCTGACAGCTAAGTACCTTGACCTGTGACTGTAGTAGATTGTTGCATGTTCCTTGTGTTTCCCAGTGCGTACTCCCTCTCCCTCTTACCAACTCCTCCTCCCTGGTGACAGAAACGAGTGTGGATCCCTGTGCAGGTGTGGTGTGGAAGGAAACCCCCTCCCCTTCCTGGTGAGCAAGTGCAGAGCGTGAGGGCCTGCGGGCCAGGATGCATCTCCCTATCCCTTTCCCGGGGCTGCTCCCTTGTTTCCCTTCCCCCTCAGAGTGTGAGCCCTCTACCCCAGTTCCTTCCTCCCCTGGTTCCCAACCTGTTCCCCATCACTATTCCTCATGAGTTGGCCTCCCTTGTGGCATCTGATAGGAGTTGTTGCGTGGAACCCCTTCCCAATATTTGCTTTGTGCCCTATGATGATAGGGGCCTAGCCTCTTGGAGCGAAAGCACGCAGAGCAGCCCACATACTATCCTGATGGGCATCTGGGACCCCCACTTGTCCAAACAGAGTCTCCTGAGTGAGCCAGGTGCGTGTGGGTTAAAGTACCCCCTTTCCCTCTTTTCCCTTGCCCCCACTGACACCTGGCCTCCTGGAGCCCGAAGTTCTGAGGAGCCACCAGGACATTACTTCTCCACTTTCCCTGCTCACTGAACCCAGCTACTGGTTCTGACTACCTCTCACCCAGCAAGTTGCCCTTCACAGTGAATATCAAGCTATCCGCGCAGACCCTCAATGGGGCGCTCAACCCGCAGAACTGGGGGTGGGGTGGACTGATGAGTACAGGGAGGCCAGGTGGGGGCTGGAGCAGAGGCCCACAACAGGTAGACAAGCCTCTAGAGAAATCGGTCTGGGAGGGGGAATGGGGTGGGGGTGGAGTGTTAGTGTTGGGATGGGAGGAGGCAAAGGAACCTTCCCAGAGCATTTGGTCTGCAGGGGGAGGTAGAATTGGACATGGAGAGAGGGGTGCTACGGGGGGTTGGGGGAGAGGGCCAGTTACCTGTGAGTTTGTTGAGCTCCCCACTCTACCTGGGCCTTGTGGGTGGTGGGACAGCTCTCTGGCCATGGGCACATTTTTTTCAGTGCTCTGACCTGTGCTGGGCCGGGGAACTGATGCACTGCCTGCATGTCTGTTTTTACTCTTTGAGTGTGATTTTTCTACCAATTCTATACTCACTTCATTGTAGTTCCTTATAGACTACATTTCTCCATCTTGCATAGGCAAGTGTCATGTGGCACTAAATCAAAAATTTTGCTGAAGTCAAGATTTATTATGTTGACAGCATTCACCTTATCTACTAAACTAAAAATTTATCAAAAATGGGTACAAACTTGGTCTGGCATGCTTTGTTCTTAACAAAACCACAAAGTTCAGAAATTCAAACCCCATTGAACTAAAAGGAATATTATCTTTTAGGGATGGGTGAACAGAGTCAAGTTTGGAAATTTGGTTCGGTACAGTTAGAAAATTGAGTTTGGTTCAGATGTTCGGTTCAGTCGACTGAACTGGTCGAGTTCGGTCCGAACTCCAAATTTCCAAACCACGTTCACTCATCCCAATTATGGATCTGGATAGAAGCATCCAGGCACTATTTCTTCCCTACCTAGTTCCCTTTCAGTCCATAAGGAAGTGTGTCCCCTACTTTCACTCTCTGAGTGTCCACTTTTTCCTTTCCATTCTGGAAATAAGATGGTGATTTGAGATCATGTGGCTGTGCTATTGCTGTTGCATGTGATGTTATAGGGGTGGTGGGTGTCCGTGTTGACTACTCCATGGCATCCCATCCTGCTCCCAGCACAGATTCCACACATTTTGGAATACCCTTCCAGGTGCTTACCGCTTGCCAGACTATTCTATGAGGTAGGGCAGATAAAGGAGAAATCGGATGAGGGGAAGGTCAACTTCAGTTGAAGTCACCTACAGAAACTCAGTGTACATTAGGGATGGGCGAACAGATCGTGGTTCAGGTTTGGCCGTTTGGTTCGGCTGCGTTCAGTTCACGTGCTCGGGTTCGTGCATTTGGCTGTGTTTGTGTTGGGTTTGACTATGCTGTGTTTGGGTGGTTGGTGAGTGTTGGTGTGTGTTGTGTGGGCGACTTTTTTGAGTGTGTGTGGTTTTTTTAAAAAAAATTAAATGAAGAAGGCTGCAGTTTTGATCCCTCAGCTGGGGCCTAACTTGCCGGTCGCCGGGGAGGAGGAGGAGGTAGAGGTCGCTGCCCCTACTACACCTCCGGTGGTGGTGTCTGGCTCCTCAGCTGAGGAGTCAGCAGCGGGCTCAGGAGACGATCCCAGGTTTGTAAACTTTTTTTTTACTTTAAGGACAAGAAAGGCTCTATCCATTAGAGCAAGCTCACTGGCGTGTGGGTGGGTGCGTGGGTTCAGTCAGGCACAAACAGTGGGCATCAGCGGGTGGCAACAGATGTCTGCCACAGAGAGAGAGGGTACTGTAGTGTGTGGGGCTCTGGAATGAGTAGCACCCCCACCCAAACATGTGCCAGGCTAGCAAGGGTCTCCACTCTCCAGTTGCCATCCCATTGCCTACGCACCCCCAAATAAGGGCAGGGTCTTTCCTCCAGCCAGGGTCACATCTACCGTCACCATCCCTACCACCCCAAGGAAGCAGGATTTGCACATGACAGCCAGGGCCTTCCTAGTTGCAATCCCAACCACGCCAAGGAGGGCAGGATTTGCACGTGCCAGCCAGCCAGGGTCTCTCCATTGCCATCCCAAGCAGCACCCCAGGGAGAGCAGGATTTGCATGTGTCAGTCAGGGGCTTTCTAGTTGCAATCCCTAGCATCCCCTAGCACCCTGGGAGGGCAGGATTTGCAAATGCTTTCTAGTTGCAATCCCTAGCACCCCAAGGAGGGAGGACTAGAGGCATCATCATAAATGCATGATATTTCTTTGGTCTTAATGTGTTCCCATTTCAGAGAGGAATCAGATGCCAGCCCCAGCACTGATACCAGGACCAGGCCAAGGAGGAGGACTCAGTGGACCCCTAGGCGGAGGTCGCCAGTGGTGACACCCCCAGACATTCGGCGCCAGACGTCGGATGTCTGGAGGTTCTACAACAAGGGTGACAGAATCTCCACATGCAAGGTATGGCACGGGAACTGGATCAACAGGGAATGAATTGCCCTATGACCTGTTAGGAATGGAAGTTCCCTGCAGAGAGAGATTTGATGGCCACCCAGTCCACCCACTTGTGGAGACAGAATGGAGGCATGGATTGACTGACACTGACATTGGTCTGACACAGTATGGCACTTCTTATGTTCCTACCTTTTTCTGCTATTTTTAGATCTGCCACAAAATATTCCGGCGCCAGAGGGAGGGGACCACATCGGGGCTCATCACGCACATAGAGCGGAGGCATGGCCTGAAAGTGAGGCGGCAGGGTGATGAGTCCACAGTGGCGGCTGTGGTGCCTCAGCGACAGAAGAAGGGGGGGAAGGCAACCCGCAAATGGCGGCATATAAGCCCTTCCCCCTTCCAGCCCAGATGTGGAGACCCCTGGGCCCCCAGAGGATGCAGAGGACAAGGCCCTTCAGGCCAAGTTGCAGCAGGCCACCTGGGACCATGTTGCAGAGGTCCAGCACTCTTCTGTTGACCTGGAGAAACACCTGGTGGAGCAGCTGCAAGTGGTCCAGGCGGAGCGGCAGAAGGTGGAGGCATATGGGCAGTATGTCTCCGTCGAGCTGCGCTGCATGCAGCTGTACCACCAGGCGCTCTCCAGGTGGCATAGGGACATGAAAGAGGGGTTGGACTTTGCTGTGCTCAACGGCGTGCTGGACGAGTCCGAGGTCTCCGGCCCTCAGGCCTGTGAAGTGCCCCAACCTCTGTTGCCTTTCCTCCAATTCCCGGGGGACAGGTCCAGTGGCGGCAGAGCCAGAGACTCTTAGTTTAATTAATAAGTTTCATTTACATGTTTGCTATTGTTTTATTAAATGTTGTTGTTGTTTTGCTTTCTTGTTATGTAAATAGTTTTAATTAAAGTTGTTATATTTATTGTTACAAGCCTCGTTTGACCTGTCCAATCTTTTATCCCTATGTGCTGAAGTTCTGGCTGGCAGGTGGCAGAATCTCATACAGCTTGTCGATCCCTTCCAGCAGCACCTGCCACCTCATGTAGCATAGTTATTAACCCAAAGATGTGGTGTGCCAGAAGCAGGGTCTCAGCCATCAGAAAGCCCCCCAGGAGGTGCAAGGCTTGTGTTTGTGTGGGTAGGTGTGACAGAGAGAAAGAGAGACAGGCTCCTCGGCAGCAGGCAGCAGGTGGTGGGAGATGGTGGTCAGAGGGGCTTTTAGTTTCAGCAGCCCGCAGGTGGGTGCAGAGGAGTAGGCTTTTGGGGAGGGGGGACAGGCTGGCATGCGGGCACTGGGCTTCTGGATGCAATGGAATGGAATGCAGCCCCCAGTGACTGGAATAATGGTCCCATAATCTCGTTGATGGTCCCTGGGACGGGCAGGCATGACTGAATCAGGGATAGTGGAATGACAGCCTAAAGCCTATGGGGTACACTTCATTTGATCGGGTGATAGGTGGTAGCAGGGCAGCAGTTACAGGGATGCACACAGGCAGGCAGGCACTGGCTGGCAGGCAGGCAGGCACATATAATACATTGTGTGTTGTATTCCATGTCATTATGGTAGGTTTGATGTGTGCTGGATGTGGGCAATGGGCATTAATGGGAGCATGAGCACAGATGGGAGTTCTTCCTGGTTCTGGCAGGTGGCAGCCCGGATATACCTACCTCTCTCCCTCTAACCCCCATCTCCCTCGTTCTAGCTGGGAACCTCTCTCTCACTCTCTGTGGCCATATAGTGCCGGTGACAGCATGGGTGGGATCGTGTCTGTCTCTCCTTCAAGCAGTGGGTGGACTCTCTCTCTCTCTCTCTCTCTCTTTCTCTCTCTCTCTCTCTCTCTCTCTCTCTCTCTCTCTCAGCAGCAACCTGGGCAGGCAGACAGGCACCTTGGCATTAGAGGCAGGAAGGTGGGCTGAGGCATGATTTGAGCTTGGCGGCAACCTGGCAACAAAACACTTGGCACAGACAGCATATAGGTTTGGCAGCAGCAGCAGCTGTTTCTCTATGCCATGGCATCATGGCACATACAGCATATAGGCCTGACCTGGGGGCCATTGGCACTGGAAGAAGCAGACATTGGTGGCCATGGCACAGAACCCTTGGCACGGATAGTGTATAGGCCAAGGATCTCTTAGACAGTCGATTCTAAGAGATAGGTGAGCATTGTTATGAAGGGACAGGCTGGTGCTTGGGAAGAGGAGGGGCAGGCAGAGCTCCCCACCCCCTCAGGTTAGGTACAAAGCATTCTTTCCCCCACCATCTAGATGGGAGCAGTGGGAAGGGATCTGTGTTAGATCCTGGGGAAGATGGTGGCTGCTTACCTGCTTCTCCCCATAGCAGGGATTGGGGGGGGCATAACACCCCCACTCCACTCATCAGATCTCACTGCTCCCCCACTTTACAGACAGGCATCTTCCCTCATGTTCCAAGCACAAAAGTGAAGTAGATACCTCTCCCCACCCTGAGCTGGGCTTCTCCTCTTGTCCTAGTGCCACTTGAGAATGTATTTCCACTCCCCTGTGGGGGGAGGGAGGAATCTCCCCACACCCGTCTCTGCTGAGCTCCCTCTCCCCTGAGCTAGTTGTATATAACTATACTGATACCTCAGTTTTGTGAGTGGTTAATTTTTATTTTATTTTTTAAATACAGTGGATAGACAGTCCTCCCTGCCTGTAATGTAGGCCCCAGAACCCTGATGGGGGGTCCAGGGGCTGGAGAACTTTGAAGGCCGAAGTGGAGAAGGGTTCCATGTAAACATCAGTTGAACATGTGTCAGTCGATCCTAATAGATAGGCAAGCACCATTCAGTCTTCAAGGCCCTCACAGATAATGAATTGAGACCCATAATGGTGGGTGCTGGGGCTAGAGTGGCAGCTTGTAGATATTGGCCACAGCCCTCCCTGCCAGTAATGAAGTCCCCAGAACCCTGATTGTGGGTCCTGGGGCTGGTGTGGCTGCTTCTTGATGAGGTTGTAAGACATCGGAATGTGCGAGGAATGATGGCCCCAGACCCATCACGGTGGGTCCCGGGGATGGAGTGGCAGCTTCTGGATCTTGGCCACAGCCCTCCCTGTCTGTAACTTGACCCCAGAACCATGACGGCCGGTCCTGGGGCTGGAGTGGCTGCTTCTTGTCATGCGGTGGAACGACATTGGAATTTGCGAGGAATGATGGCCCCAGACCCATCACGGTGGGTCCCGGGGATGGAGTGGCAGCTTCTAGGTTTTGGACACAGCCCTCCCTGCCTGTAACTTGGCCACAGAACCCTGACAGTAGGTCCTGGGGCTGGAGTGGCTGCTGCTTGGTGTGGTGGAACGACAGCGCAGTGTGTGAGGAATGATGGCCCCAGACCCATCACAGTGGGTCCCGGGAATGGAGTGGCAGCTTCTAGGTTTTGTCCACAGCCCTCCCTGCCTGTAACTTGGCCACAGAACCCTGATGGCGGGTCCTGGGGCTGGAGTGGCTGTTTCTTGATGCGGTGGAGCGACAGAGCAGTGTGCGAGGAATGATGGCCCCAGACCCATCACGGTGGGTCCCAGGGATGGAGTGGCAACTTCTAGGTTTTGGCCACAGTCCTCTCTGCCTGTAACTTGGCCCCAGAAATGTGATGGCTGGTCCTGGGACTAGAGTGGCTGTTTCTTGGTGCGGTGGAATGACAGCACAGTGTGCGAGGGAATGATGGCCCCAGACCCATCACGGTGGGTGCTGGGGCTAAGGTGGCATCTTGTATATCTTGGTCACAGCCCTCCCTGCCTGTAACTTGGCCCCAGGACCCTGACAGCGGGTCCTGGGGCTGGAGTGGCTGCTTCTTGATGTAGTTGAAGATTGGTTCTCTGTACAAGGAATGACGGCCCCAGACCCATCACTGTGGGTGCTGAGGCTAAGGTGGCAGCTTCTGGATGTTGGCCACAGTCCTCCCTGTAGAAGTGTTATATATAATGCTTTGCTAAAGAACCCACTTTCCATGCCACTGGTGAATAGGGATTGATGAGTGGGAAGAGTTGTGTCAGACCAGCAAACCCTCTCTGGGTTCTATGGAAGCGATCCTATACAGAAGGAAAAATAAAACCAGGAAGTGTCTGAACTTCCACAAGCAACTTTACACCAGTGCTCCGTTCTCTGCACTGGCTGCCTATAGCGTACCGAGCCAAGTTCAAGGTGTAAGTATTGGTATACAAAGCCCTATATGGTCTTGGCCTCTCTTATCTCGGGGACCACCTCGCCTGCCGTTGTCACGGGGAAACAGGGGGTCACATACGTGTAACACGGGACTACATGTTTGGTAAATATGTGGTACCAAGGGTTTCACATGGATGCAATGTTACTGTAAATGTACAGTATGCAATGTTACAAGTTCCAC
>QEPC01000978.1:1521889-1532684 GCA_003113815.1 Sphenodon punctatus | reverse complement strand
TGTGTTTGTAGGACAAGGTCTTTGTAGTTAATTATTAGGATATTCCATTTAGTTCAATAGGTTTTAGAATAGTTAACAGCAGTTAGATTTAGTGTAGAGATAGATAGATATATAAAAAAAGAAACAGCCACTCCAGCCCCAGAACCTGCCATCAGGGTTCTGGGGCCAAGTTACAGGCAGGGAGGGCTGTGGCCAATATGTATCTAGAAGCTGCCACTCTAGCCCCAGGACCCAATGCCATGGGTCTGTGGCCACCATTCCTCGCACAGGGCTCCCTGTCATTCCACCATATGTCTGCCGCTGCTGCCAATGGCTCTGTACCTGGCAACTCACTGTCATCTGCTGCTAGTGCCAATGGCCCCGAGGCCTATATGTTGTCTGTGCCAGCCAAGGGCTCTGTACCTGGGAAACTCAATGGCTGCTGCTGCTCCCAATCATGCCATGAAGTCTGTCTGCCCACCCAGGCTGCCAAGCTCAAAGCCTGCCTGATTGTTGCTCATGCCATGCTGCCTGCCTGCCCGTCCAGGTTGCCATTGCCAGCCCAAGCTTGCCTCAGCCTGCCTGTCTACCTACCACTCATGCCAAGCTGCCATGACTGCCTGCCTGCCTACCCAGATTGCCAAGCTCAAATCCTGCCTGACTGCCGCTCATGCCACACTGCCTGCCTGCCCCAGCAACCCATGTTTGCTGCTGTGCTGCCAAAGGCCCCCACCCCCATGCCTATATGCTGTCTGTGCCAAGGGGTCTGTACCCTGGCAACCAGCAATCCACTGTTTAACCACCAGCACCCACCGCCCGCTGCCAAGGAGCCTGTCTCTCTTTCTCTCTGGCAGACCCACACAGACACAAGCCCCGCCCTTCCTGGGCAGCTGTCTGCAAGTTGAGACCCTGCTGCTGGCACATCTTGGGGTCAATGTACCTTACCTACACTACATATGGTGCCAGGTGCTTCGGGTGGGGATCGACAACTCAAGCTGTATGAGATTATGTGCCTGCCTGCCTGCCTGTGTGCATTCCTGTACCTGCTGATACTACCTATTGCTTGATTGAAAGACGTGTGCTCAACCATGTGCTAATTCTAGGGACATATTATCATTAAACTCACATAGGCTGTCATTCCATTGTACCTGAATCAGTCATGCCTGTCCATCCCAGGAACCATCAACGAGATTCTTGGACCATCATTCCAGTTACTGGGGACTGCATTCCATTCCACTGCATCCAGAAGCCCGGTGCCCGCATGCCAGCCTGCCACCCCCCACCAGCCTACTCCTCCGCACCCACCTGCGGATGTCTGCTGAAACTGCTGGAAAAAAAGCCCCTCTGACCACCAGTTCCTGGAGTCTGCTGCCCGGCGCTGCTGAGGAGCCTGTCTCTCTTTATCTCTGGCACACCCACACAGACACAAGCCCTGCCCCTCCTGGAGTGCTGTCTGCAAATTGAGACCCTGCAGCTGGCACATCTTTGGGTTAATAGCTTCCCTTATACATGTGGTGCCAGTCTGCCAGCTGCTGCTGGTAGGGATAGACAAGCTGTATGAGATTCTGCCACCTGCCAGAACTTCAGCACATAGGCGAAATAAAAGATTGGACAGTTCAAACAATGTGGGTAACAACAACAAATAGAACTTTTATTACAAATTTTCAAACAACAAACAACAACAACAACAACATGTTTATAAAACTAAACCCAAACATTTATATATATGAAAAGAAAGGAAACTTATAACTTATTGGTCTGTGGGCCTGTCCCCCAGAACATGGGGGAAAGGCAAAAGGGGAGGACAGGACCTAAGGGAGGGCATCCCGCCCTCCTCCATTTGGTACCCATGCTCGTTGGCAAATTGAACGTCCCCTGCCACGGATGCCTGCCACTTGGTGCAGCTCCACATCATCGATCTCTGTCTGGAGATACCAGGAATAAGCCTCCACCCTGAGTTCTCGTACCTCCAGAACCTGAAACCTCTCCACCAGTCAGTCCTCCATAGTCAGGGCTTTCTGCCTTATCCCGTCCATATATTTTTTTTGTTCCTCCAGAAAGTTCTGGGTCAGCCTCTCAAGTTCAGCCCAGAAAGCCCTTGCCACTTTAGACTCCTCCTGCGGGACTGGAGATGGAGAGTCCTCAGCAGCGCTGGGGGGCGTGGGGAGGCTGTGCTGGTGGCTGGAATGATGGCGCTTTTGGGTTGCCTTCCCCCCCTTCTTCTGTCGCTGATGCTGCGTGGTGCATGCCAGAGGTCCCACGTTTCACCACCAGATTGTGCACCTTTTCAGAATGTGTGATGAGCCCCGACGTGGTCTCCTCCCTCTGGCGCCGGAATATTTTGTGGCAGATCTAAAAAGATCTAAAAAGAGCATAAAAAGATAGGAACATAAGAAGTGTCATACTGTGTCAGACCAATGGTCTGTCAAGTCCTGCCTGCATTCTGTCTCCACAAGTGGGTGGACTGGGTGGCCAATCTCTCTCTGCAGGGGACTTCCATTCCTAACAGGTCACAGGGCAATTCATTCCCTATTGTTCCAGTCCCCATGCCTTACCTTGCATGTGGTGACTTTGTCGCCCTTGTCAAAATATCTCCAGACATCCGACCTTGACCGCCAGATGTCTGGGGGTGTCAGTGGCGACCTTGGCCTAGGGGTCCTCCTTGGCCTGGCAGTGGCAGCAGAGATGGGGCCAGCATCCAATTCCTCTGTGAAATGGGAACACATTAAGAACACCAAAGTAATATCATGCATTTATGATGATGATGATGGGGGTGCTGCTCATGCTGGAGCCCCCCACAAACTACAGTACCCTCCCTCTCTCTCTGTGACATATCCTGCCCTTATTTGGGGATGTGCAGGGAATGTATGGCAACTGGGAATGGGATGACAACCCTCTCTCTCTGTGGCATACAGAGAGTGCTAGGGGATGCTACTGCTAGGGGACCCTGGATGGCTGGCACCTGCAAATCCTCCCTGGGGTGCTAACCATGCTAGCCTGGCACATGTTTATTTATTTATTTTAGCAAATTTCTAATGTGTGCCCAAAGACACCCTGCCCAAACCCAAGGCAGGCCTAACTGAGTGCTAGGCCTCTCATCCAGCACATGAGAAGGACCCCACATTCCTGAAATTCCTAAGATGATTGGCTTGGACTGTTCAGGGGGGAATCTACCTTCGGCCAAGTGACCCGCAGCAAAATGTTTGGATGGGGGTGCTGCTCATGCCAGAGTCCCCCACACTACAGTACCCTTCCTCTCTGCCATACATCCACTGCCACCCACTGATGCCCACTGTTTGTGCCTGACTGATGCCCACCACCCACGCACCCACCTGCACACCATTGAGCTTGCTCTAATGGATAGAGCCTTTCTTGTCCTCAAAGTAAAAAAAAAGTTTACAAACCTGGCAGCACCTCCTGAGCCTGCCGCTTGCTCCTCAGCCGAGGAGCCGGACACCACAACCAGAAGTGCAGTAGGGGCAGTGCCAGCGACCTCTTCCTCTTCCTACTCAAGGGGCAAGTTGACCTCCAGCCGGCGATAAGCACTGCAGCCATCTTCATTTTTTTAAAAAACAATCACACACAGCCAAAACAGTCACCCACAACACACACCAACACTTACCAACAACAACAACAACAACAACACAGCCAAACCCAACCCAAACACAGCCAAAACATACAAACCAAACAGCCATCCAGCCAAACACACATTCACTTGCCACACAGCTCCACACGCACTCGAATTTCTGTTTTCTGGTGCGATCACAGCTTCACATGCTCTCGCGATACTTTTTTCCTGAACGTCTGAACCCGAACCGAATGGCCGAACCAAACGGCCGAACTCAAACCCGGTGAAAGAACTGAACAGCTGAACCAAACGGCCGAACCAAATGCAGCCGAACCGAACAGCCGAACCACGATTTGTTCGCCCATCCCTATTGGAAAAGCCCCATCCAGGCTTGAAGATGGGGAGTGGGAGGTGTGGCAAAATGCCACGGGCATGGGCAAAGACAGCCACTGACACTGACAAAGACACCCTGCCCAAACCCAAGGCAGGCCTAACTGAGTGCCAGGCCTCTCATCCAGCACATGAGAAGGACCCCACATTCCTGAAATTCCTAAGATGATTGGCTCAGACTGGTCAGGGGGGAATCTACCTTCGGCCAGGTGACCCGCCCAAATGAATAATGGGGGGTGGGGGGTGGGGGAGGGAAGGGAACTTTTAAAAGGACTGAGCCAGGTTTTTTTGTCTCTCTCACTTACTGAGATCTCTAGCAGACGCTGCTAGACTGGTGACCTCCCTGCCTGGAGGCACACATGGACTGCATGGATTGGCAGCAACTGTGTGTATTTTCAGATGTTATGAGATCACACTCAACCATGGTGAATCCCCACATGGTGATCGTGATCTCGTAACATCTGTTGGGGAGAACGGAAGTTCCCCCCCAGATGTTCACCCCCGTGAATCACCGGGGGGGGGGGATCACATTCAACACGTAAACGGAGGTCCTGGCCAGACNTGCCTGCCACTTGGTGCAGCTCCACATCATCGATCTCTGTCTGGAGATACCAGGAATAAGCCTCCACCCTGAGTTCTCGTACCTCCAGAACCTGAAACCTCTCCACCAGTCAGTCCTCCATAGTCAGGGCTTTCTGCCTTATCCCGTCCATATATTTTTTTTGTTCCTCCAGAAAGTTCTGGGTCAGCCTCTCAAGTTCAGCCCAGAAAGCCCTTGCCACTTTAGACTCCTCCTGCGGGACTGGAGATGGAGAGTCCTCAGCAGCGCTGGGGGGCGTGGGGAGGCTGTGCTGGTGGCTGGAATGATGGCGCTTTTGGGTTGCCTTCCCCCCCTTCTTCTGTCGCTGATGCTGCGTGGTGCATGCCAGAGGTCCCACGTTTCACCACCAGATTGTGCACCTTTTCAGAATGTGTGATGAGCCCCGACGTGGTCTCCTCCCTCTGGCGCCGGAATATTTTGTGGCAGATCTAAAAAGATCTAAAAAGAGCATAAAAAGATAGGAACATAAGAAGTGTCATACTGTGTCAGACCAATGGTCTGTCAAGTCCTGCCTGCATTCTGTCTCCACAAGTGGGTGGACTGGGTGGCCAATCTCTCTCTGCAGGGGACTTCCATTCCTAACAGGTCACAGGGCAATTCATTCCCTATTGTTCCAGTCCCCATGCCTTACCTTGCATGTGGTGACTTTGTCGCCCTTGTCAAAATATCTCCAGACATCCGACCTTGACCGCCAGATGTCTGGGGGTGTCAGTGGCGACCTTGGCCTAGGGGTCCTCCTTGGCCTGGCAGTGGCAGCAGAGATGGGGCCAGCATCCAATTCCTCTGTGAAATGGGAACACATTAAGAACACCAAAGTAATATCATGCATTTATGATGATGATGATGGGGGTGCTGCTCATGCTGGAGCCCCCCACAAACTACAGTACCCTCCCTCTCTCTCTGTGACATATCCTGCCCTTATTTGGGGATGTGCAGGGAATGTATGGCAACTGGGAATGGGATGACAACCCTCTCTCTCTGTGGCATACAGAGAGTGCTAGGGGATGCTACTGCTAGGGGACCCTGGATGGCTGGCACCTGCAAATCCTCCCTGGGGTGCTAACCATGCTAGCCTGGCACATGTTTATTTATTTATTTTAGCAAATTTCTAATGTGTGCCCAAAGACACCCTGCCCAAACCCAAGGCAGGCCTAACTGAGTGCTAGGCCTCTCATCCAGCACATGAGAAGGACCCCACATTCCTGAAATTCCTAAGATGATTGGCTTGGACTGTTCAGGGGGGAATCTACCTTCGGCCAAGTGACCCGCAGCAAAATGTTTGGATGGGGGTGCTGCTCATGCCAGAGTCCCCCACACTACAGTACCCTTCCTCTCTGCCATACATCCACTGCCACCCACTGATGCCCACTGTTTGTGCCTGACTGATGCCCACCACCCACGCACCCACCTGCACACCATTGAGCTTGCTCTAATGGATAGAGCCTTTCTTGTCCTCAAAGTAAAAAAAAAGTTTACAAACCTGGCAGCACCTCCTGAGCCTGCCGCTTGCTCCTCAGCCGAGGAGCCGGACACCACAACCAGAAGTGCAGTAGGGGCAGTGCCAGCGACCTCTTCCTCTTCCTACTCAAGGGGCAAGTTGACCTCCAGCCGGCGATAAGCACTGCAGCCATCTTCATTTTTTTAAAAAACAATCACACACAGCCAAAACAGTCACCCACAACACACACCAACACTTACCAACAACAACAACAACAACAACACAGCCAAACCCAACCCAAACACAGCCAAAACATACAAACCAAACAGCCATCCAGCCAAACACACATTCACTTGCCACACAGCTCCACACGCACTCGAATTTCTGTTTTCTGGTGCGATCACAGCTTCACATGCTCTCGCGATACTTTTTTCCTGAACGTCTGAACCCGAACCGAATGGCCGAACCAAACGGCCGAACTCAAACCCGGTGAAAGAACTGAACAGCTGAACCAAACGGCCGAACCAAATGCAGCCGAACCGAACAGCCGAACCACGATTTGTTCGCCCATCCCTATTGGAAAAGCCCCATCCAGGCTTGAAGATGGGGAGTGGGAGGTGTGGCAAAATGCCACGGGCATGGGCAAAGACAGCCACTGACACTGACAAAGACACCCTGCCCAAACCCAAGGCAGGCCTAACTGAGTGCCAGGCCTCTCATCCAGCACATGAGAAGGACCCCACATTCCTGAAATTCCTAAGATGATTGGCTCAGACTGGTCAGGGGGGAATCTACCTTCGGCCAGGTGACCCGCCCAAATGAATAATGGGGGGTGGGGGGTGGGGGAGGGAAGGGAACTTTTAAAAGGACTGAGCCAGGTTTTTTTGTCTCTCTCACTTACTGAGATCTCTAGCAGACGCTGCTAGACTGGTGACCTCCCTGCCTGGAGGCACACATGGACTGCATGGATTGGCAGCAACTGTGTGTATTTTCAGATGTTATGAGATCACACTCAACCATGGTGAATCCCCACATGGTGATCGTGATCTCGTAACATCTGTTGGGGAGAACGGAAGTTCCCCCCCAGATGTTCACCCCCGTGAATCACCGGGGGGGGGGGATCACATTCAACACGTAAACGGAGGTCCTGGCCAGACCATCTCCATTTGCGTGTTGAACGTGATTCCCCCCCATGATCAAGGGGACCGTAACGTCTGTCCCCCTACCACAGCCCGGAATCAGCGGCGGGATTCCAGGCCATGGTCAATGCGGGCAGGTGCTGTGACCGCATTGGCCGCGGCGCCCGCCCTTCTCCCAAGAGTGCGGCTTAGGGAAGGGGGGCCAGGGCCGTGCGGCCACATGTTGTGCCACACGGCCCCGCCCTCCCCGGATTCCCCGCCGGGGATGGCCAACACGTCTGTTGGCCATTACGTGTTGGCCCCGGTGGGTAATCAGTAGGGTGTTTCTGTGGCGGGACGAATTGAGCCCCGTCACATCTGAAAATACCCTGTAACTCTGGCTTGGCCAGAACAAGAACTTGGACCCCATAGGAAAACCATCACCTATAGAGACTTGATCAGAATCAGTGTGAGTACTTGCTTGCGACATCATTTACAGTTGTAGGAAGCCACGTTCTAAAAGGGCTATCAGGCCTGATAGGACTGGCTCTCATTGCTCAAGGATTATCACCTCTTGGTTCTCAGTGTGAACTTTGCTTTTATACCTTTTTATATGTACTAGTAAATTCTAAGCTTTGTTTTTACTAGGGATGGGTGAACAGAACCGAGTTCGGAAATTCGGTTCGGTTCGGTTCAGTTCGGAAATTTGGTTCGGTCAACCGAACTATTCAAGTTTGCTCCGAACTCCGAACCTCTGAACGAAGTTTGGAAATTCAAACCCCATTGAACTAAATGGAATATTATCTTTTAGGGATGGGCAAACAGAGCCAAGTGCGGACATTTGGTTCAGTTCGAAAATCGAGTTCAGTTCAGAAGTTCAGTTCGGTCGACCGAACTGGTCAAGTTCAGTCCGAACTCCGAACTTCTGAACCGTGTTTGCCCATCCGCAGTTTTTATCCTACTGTGTGTGTTTGTGTGTTATTGACTGACGATTAAACGTCTCCTTAGGCCAGGTAACCAGGCCAAGTTACTAAAGAAGGGGAAACTACCTATTTGGCTAGAAGCCAACAGCTTTGGAACCAAGGGAAGCCTCCCGTGGGTGACCCTGGGGATCGGCCTCCAATTCAGGGGAGAAAATCCTGGGAAAAGAGTGCCAGGAAGGGAGAGTGCTTTTGGGAAGCTGTGAGGCCTATGCCTTTTGGGGTTCATATTTCCTGAGTGGTGTGAATGCCCGCTGGGATACAGTCAGGTGGTGGCAGCGGAATACCACAGTTTTCGGGGGGTTGCCAGCTCTGGTCAGAGGTTTGGAGAAACACAGCGAGGTGGGTTGCTCATCCGTATAGCGTCCCCTGCTGGCATTTTGCCACAACCGAGACCTCACATGTGGCATCCCACAAGTTTCTGTTTTGTCCCCTCTCCTGTTCAAGGTATATATGCAGCCGCTTGGTGAGGTGGTCAGGAGGTTTGGCGTGCAGTGTCATCAATATGCTGATGACACCCAGCTCTACCTCTCTTTTTCATCAGACCGACGCCTGGCAATCTCAGTGCTTAACGGGTGCCTTGAAGCTGTGGGGGACTGGATGAGGGCAAACCAACTGAAGCTGAATCCCGACAAGACAGAGGTGATGTTGGTGGGTAAGGCAGCGGGGGTAACAGCTCCCATCATTGATGGGGTCTGCCCTCCGCTGGTTCCCCAGGTACAGAGTCTGAGGGTGCTCCTTAACTCGCAACTCCACTTGGATGCTCAGGTGGAGGCTTCTGGCAAGGAGTGCCTTCTGCCAATTACATCTGGTGTCTCAGCTTTGGCCATATGTTTCGGACTCTGACCTGGCCACCATCATCCACGCCTTCATCACCTCTAGGCTTGACTACTGTAACATGCTGTACATAAGGCTACCTTTTGGTGATGGTACGGAGACTGCAGCTGGTACAGAATGTGGCGGCTTGTCTCCTGGTGGGATTGGGCCACCGGGAACATATTACACCGGTTCTTGGGTCTCTGCACTGGCTGCCTGTAGTCTTCTGGGCCTGATTCAAGGTGTTGGTGCTCACCTATAAAGCCCTAAATGGCCTCGACCCAACCTATTTGTGGGACCGCCTCACTGCCTCACCCCTTATTCTTGGAAGCTCTAATCATGTTTCAGTTATGGGAATTTATTTCTCTATTATTAATGGGTTCCCCTTCTGGGTAACAACTAATTTAATTCAGAGACATTGAATGAGTTAGATTTATTTGAATATTCAGCTCTTTTATTAAAAGTTAGCATGAGGTATATACCCCAAGACCACTCAACAATTAGGTATGCAAATACAAAAATCACAACGATACACACCAAAAGAACATAAAATTTTAGGAGAAGTGATCTCTCATACAGCTGTTCAAAATATTCGTGAACTTTGTCTGGTACTACTCTGTAAATTACACTTGGCTTTCTCTGCATGTCTATGTTAAACTAAGATATATAGTTACCCTCCATTCAGCAAGGACCAATCTCTGAAGTGGATATGGGAAGTCAACAGGTCCGGACAATAAGTAAGGTATAGGAATAAAGAAATAGCGAGAGATGGAAAAGAAGTGGTCTCTGCCATTCAAACCATAACTTTTAAAACCTTCTATTCTCCTCCCATATCCACCCAAAATATTACTTGTTCCAATATTAAAATATTACTTGTTCCAATAATAAACCTTAATAAAAAACTAACACATCACTCACGTAAATGGAAAATTTCTAAACTTTACGGTGAGCTAACTCTCTAATGTAACGGAATCTTTCTTAAACCCAGTGGCGACTGGCCACCCAGGCACTGCCCCCCAAGTGCCGCCAAGGGCCAGCCGCTGCTGCTTTAAAAAAAAAATAATCCCCATCCCCGCTGCTGCAGCTTCTGACAGCGCTGCAGCGACCTCTGACTTTGCTTCAGAGGCTGCTCTGGGCCAGCCCGGAGCAGCCTCTGAAGCAAAGTCAGAGGCTGCTGCAAGCCTCGCGCTGTCAGTTCTCCCTTCCAGGATCCACTCCTGAGGAGTGGGTCCCACAAGGGACAAAAAGGCTAAGCCCAAACCGCGTTTTCTATGAAAAACGTGATTTGGGTGACTGAGCCCCGCCGTCCACAGCACGTATAGGATGTGCTGTGGAGGGAGGGACTAGGCTTTTCATTGAGCCCTATGGGCGCAAGGAAAGCTCTCGCCAGGGTGTTTGCTGAAACAGCCCTGGCGAGATCCCTAGGGTCGGGAAACTGAGGCAGGGAGCAGTGCGCATGCATGCTACTCCCTGCCTCATATGCTCTCAACATGGCTGCCAGTGCGCTGTTGGAGCTCTCCAACACCGCACCTCCAGCCCAGCCGCTTCCCTGCCACTGCCCCTTGCCACTCCCCCCCAATCTGCTGCTCAGAGCGGCGGGGGGGGGGGAAGGGGCAAGGCAGGGAACATTTTGTTTTTTAAACATTTTTAAAATTGCCCATGCATCCTGCCTCCACAGAGGAGATTAGAACATGTGGGCAATTTTTTAAAAAAAATCTAATGTCCCCCCCCCGCAGCTCAGGACGGATGACGGGGACTGCGCCGGAGCCAGCAGGTAAGATATCCCGCCCGCCTGCTCCCCCCTGCACCCTCCCCACCCCGTAGGCTTTTTCACCCCCCTGCACCCTCCCCACCCCATAGACTTCCCCCCTGCACCCTCCCCACCCCCATAGGCTTTTCCCCCCT
>QEPC01000978.1:1492755-1503524 GCA_003113815.1 Sphenodon punctatus | reverse complement strand
ATCCAACTGGTCAGTACATCCCATAATGACAGTGACTAAGCAGAAAGTACCCCAGATCTGAACAGCCAATGGGAGAGCTTTTCAGGCTTAGCACTGACAACCCTGCACTCTGGATAATCATAAGGTAGTCACTGGATAAAAAGGCCAGCCCTAGACAGGGAAGGTGCCTTGCATGGCCCTTTCCGACACTCTCAAAGGCTGTGAAAAGTCAGACTCTAGCAGCTAGGTTCCTAGATAGACCTCGATTGGGCCCCCGCCCTGCCTCTCCTCTCGAGACCAGACCTGAGACCTCTGACGCGTAAGAACTCATATGTATGTACTTATGTGTGTGTGCTTGCTGTCAGAGTAGGTGAAGGCCATTGCTAGATGCAAGTGTATTGGTGCTATATTGTGCTTTATTCTCAGTTCTTCTATGTGCTATAGTAATAAGCATCTGTCTATTTAAAGGACTTTGCCATCTGTTTCATAGTGCCTCTGGCCAGATCCCGGAATTGGGAGCTGCCTGCCAGGGGTCTAAGTCCTGTCCCTGGTAGGATTGATAGAGAACAGTTCCAATTCATAACAGTGGTGGAGGAATGCGTGGGGGAGGGTATTGAGCTGCACAGATATGAAATTAAGCCCACTGTACAGAAGTGAAGACTGAGGTCTAGAGCCATTGGGCGCACAGTAGTTGGTCTGTGTTTTAGACAACTGAGGTCTAAAGCCATTGGGCGCACAGTAGCCGGCCTGTATATAGACTAAGTCCAATATAGACTGAGGTCTGAGAGCCATTGGGGGCACAGTAGTCGACCTGTGCATCAAAATAGGTCTATACTAGATAAGTGCTTGATGAACCAGCAGTACAGCGCCGGGACGTCAGGGTTGGCTGTCTAACGACCAAGCACCACTGAAGACATCGGGTTGGCCGTCTAACGACCAAGTACCGTTGCCAGGTTACGTCTATACAGGGATCATTTTCAACCACACCTCTAAAAGAAATGGCATATTTGCCCAAAATCACTGTCCTGTCTACTTCTGCTAATTAGCTACCAGCAGCTGTACACAGAAAACAGCATATTTGAAATAAGACACCTTTGTGGTCTAAGCAAAATTAAAGTGCAGACTCATATCCTCCAGGTAGAGGCACTAAGCACACAGAAGCACATAGATACCAAAAAAGCACTTGCATTGGCAAAATACCCTGGTTCCGTAAGGGAGCACAGGGAGTGGTCCCCATGGGAGAATGAGATAAAATAAAAATCCTGCCCAAGCTACTAGAATATATTCATGATCAGGGAACCTGCCCATGGATAGACCAAGCTCTGACTTACCCAGTAAAGTGCCAGAAAATTTGTAAAGTATGGGACAAAGGCACGGTCACTCCCAAGGCACAAACCTTTGCCACAATCAACTGGAATGATGAATGGGTTCACCAGGGGATTGTATGGAGGATTGCCTTCCACTTCCAAGCTCTTTTTAGGAGCCTATAATAATGCCTGGACAGTGGAACGCATACCCAAAGGTATCAGATAGAAAGCCCCTAAGTGAACTAATATAATAGCTAAAATTGTGATCAGATGCAAGGAATTGGCCCAGGAAGCACAATCACGTGACCACACTCGTGCACAGTTCATGCCTTTTGGTTAGCAGCAAAAGGAATAACTTACCAAAAGCTTAAAACACCCACCGCTCATACCCCCCCACCCCCACCAGATTTTTCACTAATCCCTTCAGCAGAGTAACACATTTGCTTACAGACGGCTCCATTTTTTTTTTCAAGAGGGACAGCCCCAAGCAGGCTTTGCAGCTATTAACCCTAACACAGCCAAAACTATGGAGGGAGAAGTGAAACCACACTCAGCACAGGCTGCAGAACTAGCAGCAATTTTAACAGTCTTAAATCAAGCCCCTGCAGATAAACAGCTATTTGTATAAGCACATAGCAAAGCTAAAACCCTGGAGAGTAGTTGAAACAACAAGGTAGATGCCCTGGCCAAAGAAGCAGCTTTGACTGCAGTAAAAACCCATTATGTGTCCATTGCAACTAGGTCTCAGATTAAATTACACCAAACAAATCCAGCCCATCTTAATGACCCACCAACAATAGCCAGACAATCTATTGTTCAGTACTGCCATAATCTCGCACATCAGGGAGTTAAAGCTACGCTAAACAGAATCAATAGCTTTGCATGGTGGCCAGGAGTCACCCAAGAAGTAATTGCATGAGTTAACAATTGCCTTCCCAGTGCCAGTAACCAAGCAGATAACAGAGTACTTAAGGGTTCATTCAGGCATCAGGGTGCAATAGGATCCTGGCACAGGGTACAAATAGATTACATTAATAAATTACCAAAAACTGAAAGAGGAAATTAGTACCTCCTTGTCTTGATGGACTCCTTTTCTGCAGACACCACCGCCAAAGCACTATTTAATGTGGTAATATCTAGATTCTGGGTCCCAAAAATTATTAATAGTGATCAAGGTCCAAGTTTTGTTGCAGAAGTGTTCCAAAACTTGTGCAAAGCCATGGGCATCCAGCATAAAATGCATAGTCCATATCATCCCCAGTCCTCAGTCCAAGTAGGAAAAAAGTGAACTGCACAATTAGCTCTGAGAAACTGGGATTTCAGACTGCTCCTTATCGTGATGGCCTTGAAGCGCAAAACGCCTTGGCTCACAGTTTACACCCTCTAAAATTCTCACAGGCAGACAGATAGGGATTTCAGAGCTGTTTCAATGGGAACTTTTTCTCGGGGGGGGGAAAGTTTTGCACCACCTGAAAGCTTATCTACAGTACAAAATGCTCAGCTTATGTCTGTGTGAGGGGTAGGGACAAACAAAGGGGGCAGGCAAGACTCTCAATCACGCTCCCCAGTTGCAAGGGTGCCTGCGGTTCAAGAGGGTCCCTCAGGGTCTTATATTGGGGAAAGGGAACAGGCCGCTAGATCAGGTCCCAGCCGAAGATCATCACGGGAACTAGTGAACCGCACAGCGCCCACTCTATATGATGCCCCCACGCACACAGGATCCAGGAAGGGGGTGCAATCAGTGGTGGTTCAGGGGCAAGGGGACAGGGACCAAGAAAACCAATAGGAATGGTTAGGATACGCACACAGGCACAGGGAAAACATGGAAAGTTAGGGAAGGGTTACTCACTCTTACACCAGTTGCACGTCCTATCACTCGCTCTCTCTCTTTCTCTCTCTCTCTCTCTCTCTCTCACTTACTCTCACTCTCACTCTCGCTCTCGCTCTTCACTCCTTGCAGTTAGCCTTAATCCACAACGTTCAAGGGGCCAGTCTCACGGAGCATGTCCGATCACCAGCGCCCCTGATTGCTTCTGAGGACCTTAAGTAGTGCCGCCCTGGAGCCCTTCCCGGATGCGCATGGAGCGCCGCAACCCCACTTCCGGCCTTTCCATGCACCTGTGCTGAGTTGCCGGGTGACCCTGGGATACCGCGCCGCCGCACGCGTCCACCGGGTCAGGTGCTACTTGCACGGCCTGAGGCGCACTCGGGGGTGGAGCCGAGTGGTGCCGTCGGGGAGGGAGGCCCCGCCCGCGTCCTCGGCCCCGCGTCCTTCCTAGGCCCCACCCCCTAGCCCTGACAGTACTCCCCCCCCAGGGCAGGGGCCACGGGAACGCGGAGGCCCAGGTTTGGATGGGTAGCGGGCATGAAAGGCCCGTACTAAACATGGGGCAAACACGGCATTGGCAGGTTCCCAAGAGTGCTCGGCCGGGCCGAACCCCTTCCAATCAATCAAATAAAAGAGAGCGCCGTGACACCAGCGAGAGTCCAAAATGGCAGATACTTCATATTCAGGTTCTGTGCCAAGATCCGCCATGCCCACCAGGCCCGGGGTAGGCGAGGGAAACAAGGGAGGGTTTGCTGCCTTCAGGAGGGAGACGTGGAAGGACAGGTGGATATGCATTGAGGGCGGCAGCTGCACCTGAAAGGTGACCTCATTAATTTTCCGAGAAATAGGGAAGGGACCAATAAAGCGAGCATCCAACTTTGCTGAAGGCCGTTTGGAAGGATAATGTCGGCGGTCTATCCAGACCAGATCACCAATCTTGAAATTAGGGGTTGGACTTCGGTGCTGATCCACATATCGTTTGTGCTGTTGACGGGCAGCCAACAAGGTATGTTGTGCTTGCTGATGAGTTGCTTGAATTTTTCGTGCTAACGCCCCTGCCGCTGGAATTGATACATCAGAAAGTTCGGGGAAGCAGAGTCGTGGGTGGTACCCATAGGTAATGAAAAACGGGGAAGCGCCCAGGGAGGCGTTGGGGGTGTTGTTATACACGAATTCGGCGATAGGGAGGTACTGAGCCCAATCATCCTGGAGGTAATCACAGTAGCATCGTAAATACTGTTCAAGTGATTGGTTAACCCGCTCGACCTGACCATTGCCTTGAGGGTGATATGCCATAGTGGGCTGTAGGGAGACTTGTAATGTAGAGAATAGGGCTTTCCAAAATCGGGATACAAACTGCACTCCTCAGTCAGTTATTATTTCGGCCGGGAGGCCATGTAATTTAACAATGTTTTGTAGAACGAGTTGGGCGGTTTGAACTGCCGTCGGGAGTCCCTTACAAGGAATAAAGTGTCCCAATTTACTAAAATGGTTGACAACCACTAAAATAGTGGTAAAAGTTTTGGAAGGGGGGAGCTCTACAATAAAGTCCATTCCAATACGCTTCCAGGGTCCCTGGGGAAGTTCAACAAGTTGCAATAATCCTTGCGGTCACCTTCGGGGGACTTTAGTACTGGCGCAAATTGTGCAGCCTTTTACATATCGGTGCACATCGGCGCGCATAGAAGGTCACCAATAATGTTGCTGCAATAAGCGGAAGGTACCCTGTTGCCCCAGGTGTCCGGCCAATGGTGCGTCGTGGTGGGCCCAAAGAAGGCCTCGCCTTTCAGTGGCTGGAACCGCTACCCGTTCTTTCATGTAGAGGAGGCCGTGCTTGCCTTGGAGGCGCGGATCGCCTTGGAGGTCTGTGTCCCCGTGAGATCGACTACGAAGGCGGGGTAGAGACGGTTTCCAGGTTCCGGCAAAGACTTGAGGGGGCAACAGCAGGAGCCCTCGGTCCGCGGGTTAGTCATCCATTTCTTGACATTGGGAGAGGGCGTCAGCCAACACGTTATGATGCCCTGGTCGATATTGTATAGAGAAGTTAAACCGTACGAAGAACAATGCCCATCTGGCGTGTCTGGCGTTAGCAATTTGTGCGGTGCGGAGAAACGTTAAGTTTTTGTGGTCGGTGATCACAACTACTGGGTACTGGGCCCCTTCTAGATGCGGGCGCCATGCTTCAATGGCAGCCTTGATGGCCAACAACTCCCTGTCAAGGATGGTATAGTTCTGTTCGGCGCTAGTAAGCTGCCGGGAGTAGAAGGCGCACGGGAACAGGGTGTTACCCTCTGGTCCGGGTTGCAAGAGGACGGCACCTAAGGCCGTGCTAGAGGCATCGGTCTCCACTGTGTTTGGTTTGAAAGGGTCAGGGTGTTGCAGAAGGGGGGCCTGCATAAAGGCACATTTGAGAGTCGTGAAGGCCCTTTGTTGGTCAGTTCCCCAATCATATGGGGTCCCCTTTTTTAACAACCTAGTGAGGGGAGCTGTGAGGTACGCATAATCCGGGATGTATTGGCGATAGTAGTTCGTACTACCAAGAAACCGTTGAAGGCTTTTTACATTATTCAGGGCCATCCATTGCTCAATGGCTTGCACCTTTTGCTGTTGCATTTCAATCCCATTGGGTGAAATTTCGAACCCCAGGAAGGCAACAGAGGTGGCATGAAAGATACATTTTTCGTATTTACAGTACAACTGGTTTTGGTACAAACGTTGGAGCACCGTCCGCACGTGCTGGATGTGTTCTGATTCGGTGGCTGAAAATATCAGGATGTCGTCCAAGTAGATAATTACAAATATGTCCAGAATGTCTCGGAACAGGTTGTTCATCAAATGCTGGAATGCAGCAGGGGCATTGGCCAGGCCGAAGGGCATCACTCGATACTCGAAATGTCCATACCGTGTGCGGAAAGCGGTCTTCCTTTCGTCTCCTGCCCGAATTCGCAACCGGTTGTATGCCCTCCACAGGTCTAGTTTCGTATAAATCTGGGCTCCCTGTAACCGAGTCAGCAGTTCGGGGATCAGCGACAGTGGGTATCGGTTTTTGACAGTGATTTCGTTAAGGCCTCGATAATCCACACAGGGGTGAAGTCCCCCATCCTTTTTAGATACAAAAAAGATTGGAGCCCCTGCAGGCGAAACAGAGTGCTGGATGAACCCTCGTCGGAGGTGTTCATCGAGGTAGACTTTTAGGGCCTTCAATTCGGGCCCAGCGAGCACATAAATGCGTCCGTAGGGAGGTTCAGTACCAGGAATCAATTTGATGGGGCAATCGTATGCCCGATGAGGTGGGAGAGTGGCTGATTCCTGTTCACAAAAGACCTTTTGGAGATCCTGCTGTCATGGACCTGCCTGCTGTCATTCTCATCATAACCAAGCCAAGTACATGCACTTGAGACCTCGCATCTTCATGAATGTTAGACCCCTTGTCTCTCCCTCTGTTCCCCTTCCTAAGTCTCTCCCCCAGCTCCTGTCTCTCAGATTGTAAGCCCTAGGGGCAGGGACTGTGTCTATTTTATTACTTTGTAAAGTGCCAGGTACACTGCTGGTGCTATATAAATGTTTGTTAATAATAATAATAATAATAATAATAATAATAATAATCCCGGTAGACCACAGGAAGGTTGGGCAGGGAAACTGCTGTGGACAAGGCCAGCCCTTGTTGTTTGCACAAAAGCAGAGGGGGCAGTAAACAGGACCCCGACAGTGTGGTGATGAAAATTTCACCTTCCCCGTACTCCAATCGATCTGCGGGTTATGGCATTGTAGCCATGGTATTCCCAACACAATAGGGAACATAGGTGTTTGCACAATATCAAACTGCAGGTTCTCCTGATGGGAGCCTATGGATCCTTGCAGCCCCTGTGTGCAATACTTTACTGGTCTGGATGCTAGGGGCGACCCGTCGATGGAGTGGACCACCTCTGTGCGGGGTCGTGGTTGTACAGGAAGGGTCCATTTTTGCACCACCCCTTGCTCTATAAAGTTACTCGAAGCCCCGGAATCTATGATGGCCCACCGAACTAAGGACTGATTTTCACCCCAAGTGAGGGTTAGGACAACCTGTATATGCCCCGAGGGCATGGGCAGCCGTAGATCCTTCAAGGGGGATGCAGCATTTACCGAGGTGTTCCCTGGTCGCCTCGGCCGGAGGAGTTTCCCGCTTGTCAGGCCGGGGGAAGTTGGGGGCAATTCCAGGCAAAATGGGAGCCCCCTCTGCAGTTGAAGCATAGGCGGCTCTGTCGGCATCGTTCCTTTTCCTCCAGGGAGAGGGGTCCCCGGAATGCCCCCAGCTGCATTGGTTCTTCCCCCTCTGTTCTTAATGGGTCTGGGCATATTGGAGGTGACACGTAGTGCCAGGGGGGCGCCCCGCGATTCCCCTGGCGCTCTCGCCACCTTTCGGCTATGCGCTCGTCAATTTGAATCGTTAAAGTTACTAATTCTGCCCATTTGTCAGGTAAGGGGGTGTACGCTAGCTGGTCTTTTATTTCGTCACTCAACCCCTTTCTATACAGAACCTTTAAGATGTTATCGGGCCATGACAATTCCACTGCCAATTGCTGGAACTGGGCCACATATTCAAACAGTGATCCCCGCCCTTGTCTCAGCTCCAAAATAGCCGTCTCCGCATCCCTGACCCGGTGGGGGTAGTCAAAGAGGAAGGTGAATTCCCTCTTGAAGGCGGCAAAGTCCCTAATCAAGGGGTCCTGACTTATAAGCAGCGGGGTGGCCCAAGACAATGCCAATCCCTCTAAGTGCCCGATTACAAAGGCCACCTTCGTCTGATCGGAGGCATATGTCCGGGGTTGTACAGAAAATGCGAGTTCACAAAGAGCCATAAAGCCTTGAAACATTTTCCTATCCCCGTTAAATTTTGCTATCTTGGGGCCTTCAGGCTCTCGGGGATATAACCCCCGCGGGTGTTCTTGTAAATCTCGCACATCCATCGCTAAAGACTGCAATCCCCGAACCAGATCTCCTGGTACCATATCCACAGGGTTAGCGGTGAGGGGGAAAGGTCCTACCATTGGCCCTCGGGCTCCTTCTTCCCCCCGAGCTGAAGCTAGGGTCCCAGTTGGGGGGGGCACCGCCCTCTGTCCCAAGGGCCCCAGTTCCCCCTACCTCTTGGTACTCCATACCCCCTAACTTGTAAATCAAGTCCACTATGTGCTGGTGATACTGTGAGGGGTAGGGACAAACAAAGGGGGTAGGCAAGACTCTCAAACGCACTCCCCAGTTGCAAGGGTGCCTGCGGTTCAAGAGGGTCCCTCAGGGTCTTATATTGGTGAAGGGAACAGGCCGCTAGAGCAGGTCCCAGCTGAAGATCTTCACGGGGACTAGTGAACCGCATGGCGCCCACTCTATATGATGCCCCCACGCACACAGGTTCCAGGAAGGGGGTGCAATCAGTGGTGGTTCAGGGGCAAGGGGACAGGGACCAAGAACACCAATAGGAGGGGTTAGGATACGCACACAGGCACAGGGAAAACACAGAAAGTTAGGGAAGGGTTACTCACTCTTACACCAGTTGCACATCCTATCACTCTCTCTCACTCGCTCTCACTCTCACTCTTCACTCCTCGCAGTTAGCCTTAATCCACAACGTTCAAGGGGCCAGTCACATGGAGTACGTCCGATCACCAGCGCCCCTGATTGCTTCTGAAGACCTTAAGTAGTGCCGCCCTGGAGCCCCGCCCGGATGCGCACAGAGCGCCGCAACCCCACTTCCGGCCTTTCCCTGCACCTGTGCTGAGTTGCCGGGTGACCCTGGGATACCGCGCTGCCACACGCGTCCACCAGGTCAGGTGCTACTGGTGCGGCCTGAGGCGCACTCGGGGGCGGAGCCGAGCGGCGCCGTTGGGGAGCGAGGCCCCGCCCACGTCCTCGGCCCCGCGTCCTTCATAGGCCCCACCCCCTAGCCCTGACAGTCTGATTGGATTAGGGCCCTCCAAAAGCAGTGGCACTGCAGCTCCAGCAGCATCTTGATAGCATCAGTTTCCTTGACCCTTTTCAATCTGGGTTCCACCCCGACTATGGTACTGAGATGGTGTTGGCGACTTTGGCCAACGACCTCCACCAGGAGATGGATTCAGGACGGTCGACACTTCTGGTCCTGCTAGATCTCTCGACCGCTTTTGATACCGTGAACCATGGGCTGCTGTTGAGATGGCTGCGAGATCTGGGGGGTCTGGACGGGACTGTTCTTGGATGGTTCCACTCATTCTTCTCAGACAGAAGTCAGAGGGTGGTGCTGGGAGCTGAAACATCATTCCCCCAGGCCTTGACCTGTGGAATTCTGCAGGGTTTCATTCTGTCTCCACTGTTATTTAATGTGTATATGCAGCCCCTGGGGGAGATCGTGAGACGGTTCGGGGTGTGTTGTCACCAATATGCTGACGACACACAGCTGTACCTCTCTTTTTAAATGGACACAGGTCCTGCCATCTCGATACTTTCCCAGTGTTTGGAGGTCGTGGCGGATTGGATGAGGCAGAGCAGACTGAAGCGCAGACTGAAGCTGAACCCAGATAAGATGGAGGTGATGGTAGTGGGGAGGGCAAAGGAGGTGTCAGCTCCTCCTATTGGGGGGGTCTGCCCTCTGGTTGCCCAGCAGGTACGGAGTCTGGGGGTGATTTTGGATGCGGACCTCCACCTGGATTGACAGGTGGAGGCGGTGGCTAAAGCCAACTTCCACCAGCTGTATCTGGTGTGGAGGCTGCACCCATACATCTCCAGATCCGACCTGGCCACTCTCATCCATGCCTTTGTTACCTCGAGGCTTCACTACTGCAATGAGCTCTACATGGGGCTTCCCTTGATATTGGTTCGGAGGCTGCAGCTGGTGCAGAATGCAGTGGCCCATCTCCTTACGGGGACGGGTCACCATGAGCACATTACACCAGTGCTCCGTTCTCTGCACTGGCTGCCTATAGCGTACTGAGCCAAGTTCAAGGTGCTAGTATTGGTATACAAAGCTCTATACGGTCTCGGCCCCTTTTATCTTGGGGACCGCCTCACCTTCCGTGACTCAGAACGGACCCTCCGATCCACTGGGGGTGCCTATCTGGAAGTTCCCCATGTAAGGCGGGGAGCCACCATGGAGGGGGAGTTCTTGGTGGTTGGGCCACGGTTGTGGAACTCCCTTCTGAAGGAAGCCTGCCTGGTAGGGATGGGCGAACAGATCGCAGTTCGGGTTCGGCCGTTTGGTTCAGCTGCGTTCGGTTCGTCTGTTCGGTTCGTTTGTTCGGTTCGGATTCGTTCGGTTCGTTCGTTTGGTTCATTCGTTCGGTTCGTTCGCTGAGTTCGGGTTCGGCTGTTCGGTTCATTCATCCGAACAGGCTGTTCGGTTAGGCCGTTCGGCTGTTTGGTTCGGCTGTTCGGCTGTTCAGTTCGGCCGTTCGGCCATTCGGGAAGTGTTGTTATGTTTTTTGTTTTGTTTTTTATATGTTTTTTTGGTTTTTTATTGAGTTTTCTTTTGTTCTTTATTTGGTTTTTTGGTTTTTATATGGGGTTTTCTTATTTTTTTAAATCTAATATTATATATATCTGTCTACACTAAATCTAACTGCTATTAACTATTCTAAATGCTATGAAGTAAATGGATTATCTAATAAGTACACAGACCTACTCCTACAAACACTAAAACTAAATCA
>QEPC01000978.1:1434360-1461121 GCA_003113815.1 Sphenodon punctatus | reverse complement strand
ATGATGTGGTTGGGAGTTTGTGAAAGTCATGTGAGATTATTTTCCACACAGCCTACCTGGCTATTTCTAGAGATCCTGCCTACTGGATCAGTACAGAGAATTCAGAGCTTTGGTACAATAGTTATATGCATTTTCAAATATGGTCATTGGTTCCAGTATATTAATTCTCATAGTATATGGCATACAATCAAATCGTAACAAAGCCACACCGATGCTGATGTAGCCCTGTACCTGCAAGGAAATAAAGCATTCGGACAGATTTAAGTGTGCCACCGACGATTTATTGTGCTCCCCCAGTCCCGCCCAATACCCTGTTACACCCATGTGCCCTTGCGCCCATCCCCCTCCCACCCCCTAAGTGGTACCGGGTTCCCCCTCCCTTCCCCATCCCCTATGCTGCCCTGCCCCAGCCCCTCCCCCTTCCCCTGGTGACCCTTGGCCGGTCCCTCCCCTGGACGACCAGGATGGCTGAGGCTACCGCCCCGCTCCTCATCTGAGGTGGAAGAGGAGGTGCTGTCAGCTGCCTGGGCCTGGAGGCCCACCCCTACCCCCCCTGTCCAACACCCCTGATGGGGCCCTGTCCCTCCCCCACCCCTGCGCTGCCTGCTGTCATATCAGGGCCTGGCGTACTGGCTGCTGGCATCTCAGATGTGGGGGAACAGGTTCCTGGATCCATGGTCCCTGATGCAGTTGGGGTGGTGGGCATTGTGCGCTGGGAGGGCCTGTGGTGCAGCTGGTGGGGGTGGAGGGGGCACGTGTCCGGGCGCTTGCATGGCACTCGGCGGGGCTGCTGCCATGATGAAGGCACTCAGGACCCCTGCTTGCAGGAGGACAGATGTGCCCTGCTCGAGTGAGCGGTGGCGGTCCTACCGGGTCGAGTGGGCCTGGAGTGCTGCCAGTTGCTGGTTCATGTCCCGCCTCAGCAGCAGCCGGTCCTTCCTCATCTCCACCACCTACACCCGGTCCCTCCCCTCAACCTGTTGCAGTGCCCTCATTGTCCCCTCCTCCAGCCGGTTTACAGCTGCCAGCATCTCCTCCGTCTGGCGTGTGCTGGTTGCCACTAGCTCCTGCGCAAGTTCCTCCCTCTGCCTGTGCGCCCGCACTCGGTGCTCCCGCATCCTTTGGACCAGTGGTACTGGTGGCTCCTGGCCACGGCCCTCCTGTGCTTGGTGTGGCTCTGTGGAGCGATAAAGGGGTCAGTTCATTGTGTGGGGTGCCATTCACCAGCCCCTCCTACCGTCTCCGTGCTCTGGGCGCTCCTTCTCCCCAGCATGGGCACCACCCGCCACCTGTGCCACTCCCTCTGCCTGTGCCCCATCCCTGCCTTTGGGGCTGTGGGGGACAGAGGGCTGCCATCCCCTTCCAACGCCTTGGCCCCCGCTCTCATTGGGGTCCATGTGTGTGCCCTGCCCTGCCCTTACCTGCTCCCTTGGTGTCCGTTCCCTCCGAGGCTGGGCGGTCGCTGAGGCTGGTGTCTGCCTGGTCTCTGGGTTGGCAGCCCGTGAGGTTAGGATGATGGTCTCCTCCTCCCCCTCCACCTCCTCAGAGTCTGCTGGGGCGTGTGTGTCCTCACCGGAGGTAGGGCTGGGGGTGCATCAGCCGCGTGTGCCCGAGGTCCCTGGCATCTCCTCCGTGGTGTCTGTGTCCTGTACCGGGGCTTGCTCGGGGATCTCCAGCTGCAAGGGGGGGTACTCCTCCATGGGCTGCTCCTCCCAGGCGGCCCCTCCTACCGGGTGCTGGGCCACTATGGAGCCCTTGCGGTGCAGCACCCGGCTCAGCGCGTCCATGTAGGGGGAGGCACATGTTGCCCGCCCAGAGCACCGGTTGTTGTCCACGATGTCCTTGAACCCCATTTTCAGTTCCTTTATTTTTGTCCAGCACTGTGTGGGCGTGGCCTCCCCCATCTCCGTGGCTATATGAGTGAACACCTGTTCATTCCTGGCGTTGACTGCCAGCTCGCCCTGCATCTCTGGTGTCGCCCAGATGGCAATGAGGTCATGGGTCTCCTGGAGCCCCCCCTGACCCCCCCCTGTGGTACCACCGCCTGGGTGCCGGCCCCTCCGCTGCCTCTTCCTCCTCTGTGGTGACCGCCACCTGGCCCTAGCTCCCTCCGGCCTCGGCTTCCTCCAGGGCACGTGCCCTCTTGCTGGTCTGTTTGGTGGGATGATGGGGGTTTCTGATTAGGCTCCTGGCAGCTGTGGTCCCTCCCTCCCTCCCATGCCCCTCCTCTCCCCACCCTGACTCCGACCCACCCACTTCCACCCACTCCCAGCTGCACCCCCTACCTTCTTCCGGGGTGGCCCCGTGTGCTGCTGGGTGTCCCCCGCTGGGCCAGGTTCCCCCTCCTGCTGCTGCTGCTGCTACTGCTGCTGCTGCTGCTCCTCCTCCTCACCCTCTTGCTCCGTCCTCCTTTCGGTTTCCTCCACCCTCCTCTCCATCGCCTGCTCTGCCGCATTCCTCTACTGCTGCCTGCCCTTTAAATTTCCCTCCATGTGCTGCTTATTGTTGGTTTCCTAGCAGCGACGCTGCGTGCAGTCACCACGGCCTGTGGTCATTTCCTTCCACTTCCATTCAGACGTTACTTTTTATTCACCCCTGCCGTGGTGAGCATTCACCACACTTCTCGACCTCCTCCCGCCCCGATCTGACGAAGCGTGGTTAGGTTCACCCCGGCCTGTGTTTGACTGTGGTGAACATCTGGATGTGGGCCAACATACGTGAAAGGCTCTTTCACCACCACCCGTGTTTGACTGAGGTTGACTGTGGTGAATGCCAAAAACGTAACGTCTGAAATCACCCAATGTTATATTTTTGTATGGGTTTTTAAAAGTTTTATAGCTGGTTCACTAATTTCTTTATATACTAATATTTATTTTCAGACAATTTTATATTAATGTATATGTTTTGTATCATTTTATACCTGCTATATTGTATCATTTTATACCTGCTATATAAAAAACACTTATAAATGAATACCAGTATTTTTCACTTTTCTTTTATATATATATATATATATCTGTGTGTGTGTATGTGTGTGTGTATACACATCTATACATATACATATATATATATATATACACACACACACACACACATACATATTAGTATATATACACATCTATACATGCACATGTATAAACATGTACATACATATAAATATGTACACACATGTGTCTATGCAGAGGCATACACATATGTACATATATACACACACACACAAACACACATACTCCAGGGCCAGGCCACACACACATATTTATATCACCAATCAAGGAATCATGGAGGGGTCATGGCGTATGCATGGCCTGGCGGGGTGCAGAGGGATCAGGATGGGTTTATGGCCTGGAGGGGCAGAATGGGCCTGGAGGGGCAGAATGCGCCTGGAGGGGTTCAGACTGCAGAGGGATCAGGGTGGATGTGTGGCCTGGGGATAGGCAGGGAGAAAGCACGCAGCATCACTGCCAGGCAATGAGCAACAACACAGGCCGGGGAGGGAGATTTAAAGGGCACACACTGTCAACAGCAGCAGGGGAACATGGCAGGATGTAGCAAGACGGAAGGGAGAGGAGACTGAGAGCGGTCCTCTGGGCGGTCCTGCTGTGTGCCCTGGGGCCTGTCCTCTGGACCAGGCTGCTCCCTGGCATACGGGCAGCAGCTGCATCATATGCCTAGTGTCATCTCACCTCCCACATATCTGTGTTGGCTGCTTCCAGTTGTCCTCGCCTCCGTGCTAATTGTATCACCTGTGCTGTGTGTGTGCTCTGTTCTGGCAGATGGGCTGGGTCCGCACCCCACACCTCACTTGTCTGCCGTGCCATGTTGTGGCCTGTGCCCTTATCGCTTGGCCTTGGAGCTCCCCTGCTTCCCTTCCCATCCCTCCAGGAATTGTGGGGCCCCTGATTCCTTGCCTTTAGTCTAATCCACTTGCTGGACCATGGCAGGTCATGCATCCCCAGTGCTCGTGGTCCCCACCCCTCCCAGGGCCCCCCATAGCTGGAACTACTGGGAGACCATGGCCCTGTGTGACCTGTGGCATTCCCTGGCTGTGAAATTGCTCCTGAGCTGCCCAGACAGCCTCATGGGTGCCTATGCGAGTATGAGTTCTGGCCTGCACTACTATGGCTATGAGGTGAGCACCCGCAATTACTGGCTTCATGCGGAGTCACTGGGCCTGCGTCCCTTTCACGACGGGCGCATCCCAGAGCTGAGGTGCACACATGTGGCTTGGATGCCGGGGGAGATGGTGTCTGCCCTCTCTGTGTGCAGTCTGTCCATCTACATGGCCTGTCTGTTGGGGGGGGGCTGCCCTGGCTGTTTCCTAGTTTGGCAGCGTGCACGGGGCCTGTGGCTACCAGCGTTCTCATGGGGTAATCTACCACCACCTGTTGGAGCTTGGCCACCTTCCGTGGCCCCCTGCTGCTGACTATGGCTTGTCTGAGCCCACCGAAGTGGAGCTGGTGGCGCTGGCTGGTGTGTGGTCCCGCTCAGATGTGCAGGTGGGGCTGACCATGCAGGATCCCTTCAAGGTGTACTACCTGGTTGTCCACCACATTTCTGCACTGGAGTACCATCGGGGCATGCTCCAGTGGCCGCACTTCATACACCTGGCGGGCCACCTGGCCCCAGGCCCCTTCGTGGCCCCCTGCAGCTGACTGTCAGGCCCCCTTTGCCTTCCAGACCCTGGATGCTGTCCCTGCAGTGTTCTCCCACCTCCAGCCTGACGTCTTGGGTCCCTGCCTGCTTCCTCCCTGAAGTCCCAGGCTTGCTGCTATGCTGGCTGCTTCGGTTCCTGCAGCCCCTGCCTGTGTCTCTGGTCTGGGGTGGACCCCCTCCGCGGGCTCCCCCGGTCCACCTTTGGAACTGGCGTTCCCCTCCGTGGCAGCTGTCCCCTCCCCAGTGACTGTGTGTGTCCTGCTCTCCGGCTCCTGGCACCCTGGGTGCCTCTGTCCTCCTTCGCCCGGCTGCCCACCCTCCTGTGCATGTGTTCCCCCCCCCCAGGTTGACTGTCTGCCATTGGGGTTCTGGGCCCCCCCAGACCACACCTCCCTGCATCTCTTCTGTAGATCACCAGCTCGGCTCTCCGGCTCCAGCTTGCCTCCATCCTGTTCATCGCACCCTCGCTGACGTGTGTATATATTTATGTATGTATTTATATACATATGTGTATATACAGTTACATTGCCTGTTTTATTCTGAAATAAACAATGTTTTTAAAAAAGAGATGTGCACTACTAGTATTCAATTTTTTAATTATTATTATTATTTTAAAAAATCAACAAAGTAAACAAACTTTCAAGATATATAGAAAAATATTAACTGTTGTATTAATAAAAGATTTTAAAATCCCCCTTTTTTGGGGGGTGAAAACTATTTACAAAGATTGCAACTATTACTGATTTTTCCAAAATAAAACCTTAATCTGGGATTAAAATTACAAAGGGTTCATTAACCCCCTCCAGGTTTGGAACAGCACTGGATGGCAAGTTGGAAGTTGGAACTTGGAAACACTCTTGGCCAGGGGGGACGGGGAGTTGGAGGGGGAACTTATAGTTTCCTAACTCTTTGTGGGGGTGGGAGACTGGGAGTTCACGTTCACTCTGTCCCAACCCTAGTTACTGTAGCTGGCTGTTTAGTGCTGTTAACTGTTAACATAACAAAGAGGTAGGCGTGGGTGTGGTGGTGGGTGTGTGAGTGAAAAAAGAAAGTGTCCCCCAGGACTGGAGCAGACAGTCAGCAAGACCGGGCACCACACACCCCTCTCCCTGTCTGTTGCCGGTTGCCGCTCAACCCACCAGCGCGTCTGCTTGCAACTTCGCAAGCAATCAAACAGTGGAGAGTCAGAGCACACAGCAGGTCATGCAGCAGGAGGCAGGACTCAGTAGAGGAGTGCTGCTGCTGGGCTGTGTACTGTTTTTGAGTAAAATATTAAATGTTAGCTACTGCAGAGAAGTCTGATAAATTAAACTATAAATTATACTTGTAGCAGAGTGAAAATAGGATGCACACAGCCTCGTCTCGGGTCTGCTTTGGCTAATGAAAGCATATTTGTTTTGACTACAAAGTATGTTATATGAGCAACACAACAGCAATGATTTTAAGATTAATAGAGAATTAATAGACAATGGGTATTTTCAGACATTACAAGATCACAGTCAACCACAGTGAACCACGGTCAATCCCGCGGTGGGGCCAAAGTACCCTGAACCTCTGGGTGATTTCAGACGTGACGATATCACAGTGAACCACGCTCAATTCCATGTGGTGGCTGTGATAGCGTCACGTCTGTTGGGGGAAACGGATGTTTCCCCCCAGATGTTACCACAGCTGGGGATTGCATTCGACACGTGAGCAGCTGAAGCGGGGGGACCAGAGGCCGCCGCATGTCGAATGCAATCCCATGCCGGGGTGAACCCCGGCGTCACGTCTGGTCGGGCGCCATGACCCGGGATCACCGGCGGGACCCCGGGCCGTGGCGAATCCGGCCCGACGCGGTGGCCTCATTGGCCCCGCCACCCGCCCGTCTCCCCGGAGGGCGGGCGGTGGGAGCGTGGAGGGGGTGGGGCCGTGCGGCCACACGTTGTGCCGCGCGGCTCCACCCCCTGCCAGATTCCCCACCGGGATCCCCCCGGCACATCTCTTGCGGCGTGATGGGGTGACCCCGGCGAGGAATGAATAGGGTGATTTCGGTACAGGGCCAACAGGCCCCGTTACATCTGAAATCACCCTCTGTTTCAGGGGCGTCAGATGTTCACCACAGTTGATCCCCACCAGGGGTTGAAAATAACCACGCTTCCGGAGCTCCGGCCCAGACCATCTCCGAAAGCGTGGTCAAAGTGATTCCCACCAGGAAAAAAAGAAAAGTAACGACTGAATGGCAACCACCGGTTGGAATCAAGCAACATGATTCCCAGCCGGGGACAAAGCATGCAGCATTGCTTCCAGGCAACAAGCAACAACACAGGCCGGGGAGGGAGATTTAAAGGGCACACGGCAGCAGCCAAAACGAACCGCCCCCGCACCTTCCGGGTGCTTTGACCATGGCCTGGCCGGGATCGGCGTAATGTCTGTTGCACTGTCCCGGGCTGTGGTCTTCCTGTCCCATTCCCTGCCATGGTCCCCCTCCCGTCATGTCTGTTCGGGGCCCCTCTTGCCCACGGGGGGTGGGTAGCCGGTTCGTTACTGCTGGGAATCCACTGTGGTGAATCAGACGCCCATAACGTCTGAAATCACCCAATGACTGTGTAATATAAAAGTCTGAAAAAATTTATAAACGTAAAACGCAACACTGCAGATTAGAACTGCCGGAACGAAAACTACAGAATGCAAGTGGGGAACCTAAACCACTATACTACCATATCCTATCAGCTATGTATGACTTCAGACTTCATATGCATGTATAGATGGGAGCCCGAGAGTGTTTTAGCTTTTAAAACTTATTGAAAAGTTTTTGAATAAGTTTTAAAACGTATACGTTTTTTAAACTTATCCCCAAAAAATCACAATAACCGGAGTGATGATGTAATAATTAGTTCATGGTTAGGAAAGAGGTTGAAAATACTACTCATAACTGTAGTAAGGCTTTTGCTATGCATGCACTGTATGAAAATGCTCTAGTTTTCAAGCAAGTGGTGTCGTAGGAACCTAACAACTTTAAATACAGAACATAGAGGAAGGGAGGGAGCTACCTCTTGCCAACAGCTGTGCGAATGATCCCTTTAAATTCGCCGCTTGCTGCTTTTGTGTTAGTGTGAGATTTGCCAACAGTGACAATGGCTTTCCTGGAGTCAACGTTGGCTTTTTCAATGGCTTCTGCGAGGTAAACAAAGGGCAACGTGTGCCGCTGTCAGCACGGCAAGAAATCATGCCCCCTGTCATTTGTGCAGCAGCAATGGAGCGCCTAAAATTATTGGTAAGTTGGCTCTAATTGAGTTTAAAGTTCAAGTCTGTTCACGTTGACTGCGGCAGAATTTCTTATTGTTTATTGGATAATTGGAATTTAATTCTTCAACAGGGGAAGCGCGTTGGAGATGTGCCGCGTATGCCACCGAGTGGCTGGGCACCATAGCAATGGTGTTGCGAGGACTGGCAGTTCTCCAGGACCGGCTGGGTGAGTATGACAGGTGTGCTTCATGGACGTGGACCTTAATAAGCGGTAGTATAATGTCTGTGCTATTTGAAAATGTGTGTTACGGTTTTGCTTTGTTTTTGGCTCCTAGTTGAAAGCTTTGAGCAAGACGGCGAGGACCAGAGGGAGGAGATGGAACGCCTGCGAGGCCTGATGGTGCGCATGGTCCAGAGGCTCGAGCCTGCAAGGCAGGATGCCGAGGTGGAGAAGGAGGAGCTCGAGGGGATCAATAATGAGCCCTTCATAATTTTGATCCCTGATTAATCAGGGAAGTGGGAGTAATTGTTTTAAAAAGTTTTTAAATAGTTTTTAAAAGTTGAGAGTTTATTATGTTTATTTTGTTACAATGTTATATTTTTGTACAGGTTTTAAAAAGTTTTTTTAAACACTAATTTCTTTATATACTAATATTTATTTTCAGTCAATTTTCTATTATTGTATATGTTTTGTACAGTTTTATACCTGGTTCTGAATCTTTTATTTATTAATAAAAAAACACTTCTTAATGAATAACAATATTTTTCACTTTTCTTTTTCCAATACATCCAACAATGCAACTTTGTGTATGCAAATATATATATACACAAAGTTGCATTGTTGGATGTATTGGAAAAAGAAAAGTGAAAAATATTGTTATTCATTAAGAAGTGTTTTTTTATTAATGAATAAAAGATTCAGAACCAGGTATAAAACTGTACAAAACATATACAATAATAGAAAATTGACTGAAAATAAATATTAGTATATAAAGAAATTAGTGTTTAAAAAAACTTTTTAAAACCTGTACAAAAATATAACATTGTAACAAAATAAACATAATAAACTCTCAACTTTTAAAAACGATTTAAAAACTTTTTAAAACAATTACTCCCGCTTCCCTGATTAATCAGGGATCAAAATTATGAAGGGCTCATTATTGATCCCTTATTATTTATATATTTATAAATATATTACTTTGTGTATGCAAATATATATATATATATATATATATATATATATATATATATATATATATTTATAAATATACATATATTTGTGTATATATGTATTTATAAATATATTTATAAATATACATATATTTGTGTATATACACATCTATACATGCATATATACACATATTTGTATATATACACACACACACACACACACACACACACACACACACACACATATATGCAGAGGCATAAACATATGTATATGTATGCCGAGGCATACACAAATGCAGAGGCATACACATACACACACACACATACTCCAGGCCACACACACAAATTTATATCACAAATCAAGGAATCATGGTCATCATGGAGGGGTCATGGCAGATGCATGGCCTGGCGGGATGCAGAGGAATCAGGGTGGGTGTATGGCCTGAGGAGTGCAGAGGGATCAGGGTGGATGTGTGGCCTGGAGGGGTGGAGAGGGAAATTATGCATCCATAGTTGGGAATGGATGGGATTGGGAACTATGCATTTTAATAAATAAATGGGGATACCCATCAAATATGCATTATTCAACCTACCATTTGCGAATTAGCCAATGGGCACTACTCATTTAGTATCCCACGAGTACCCATTTTGGCTTTAAAATGAGGGAGTGTGTGTGTGTGTATGCCTACTTACTTTATAAGGCTAGAGGCTCTCTAGTTCCACTACTAGAGGCTAGTACCTCTAGTAGTTGAAAGTTGAAACACTCTTGGCCGGGGGGGAAGGGACAGGGAGTGGGGGACTTATAGTTTCCTAACGCTTTGAGGGTGGGAGTTCGCGTTCACTCCCAACCCTACTTAGTGCCGTTAGCTGTTTAGTGTTAACTGTTAACATAACAAAAAGGTAAGCGTGGCGGTGGGTGTGTGATGCAGATGGATGTAATTCACTTAGCTCATCTTGTGACTGTGACTCCGAGGGTTTAGAGGGGGGGGGCATGCTTTCACATGGACAATGTGAAATAAAGCCCGCCTCCCTGTGTTAAATGGCTGTGGCTGTCAGCTGTCAGTCACAGGGAAGGACTGTGCTTATTGATGTGCATCCGTTGCTAATTAAATGACCCGTGTGGGTGAGGTGGGGCTGGTCCATCCAGATACAGCTTTAAGCCGTCTCTGTCTATATGGTGGGAGCATGGGAGGGGACGGTCTCGGGCAGTGCAGCACAGTGCGCCTCAGTAAAAGCAGTAGAGACGCAGAGTGATCATTCTTGTTTTAAATTAACAACTAAACAAGAAATAGTAATTGAAGACTGACTCAACATACAAAGCACTGTATGGACTTTATTATTCATGTCTTTATCATTCAGGTCTCTGAGTGTGACCACATACATAGGTTTAATGCTAAAAAATAAACAGTCATGGAACACTGAATAAGGCAAAGTTTCAATGATGCAGATGAATGTCATTCACTCATCTCATCTCAGCTGTGCTGTGCTGTGACTCCGAGTGCCTAGAGGAGTAAGGAGGGGAAACTGCTCGTTGTGTCCTGATAACACAACACAGCAATAATTTTATGATTAACATACAATAACAGCAATGTAAAAGAAAAATAATAATTAAAAAGTGACACGGAACAGTGGGGATTCGAATGCGTGAAAAGACAGCTTCAAATTGTACAGCAAGCAGGAACCTTAACAACTATGCCACCATGCCATATTGATTTTGCAGGAGTTGTGAACTACAGAGTTCTGATTTCTTCTATACTGAGGAAGTGCGCGGAATGAGGATTGTGTAACAAACTCTTCTGCATGGGCTTCATTCCTTCAACTTTCTGTACTGGTCCAATGATGTAAAAAATGACTCAGTCAGCCAATACACAGGTCACCTTAAACTCCCACCAGGAGTTTTGCTCCAAAAACTTTAGTTTGGAGGTCAATTTACGTTTACATAAAAGATCAATTTACCATTAAATAAAAAGACCGTTCCTTGAACTCCCACCCAGAACATGTGCATGTATGTATTTGAGAAGAATGGGCAATGATTGCGGCACAGAGGGACAACACAACACCAGCAGTCAGCAGTGCACACAGCACACACATGCGCAGCAGCGCAGCAGCACTGCATACTCCCTTTGCGGAACCGTGATAAATGCTCATGACTGTCTCTCATATATTAATTTGGCGGAAGGCGGAAAAAGGCCGCCGATTGTACGTGACAATGGTTACGATCGGAAAAAGCAATAAAGCACATACATGCCACATTTGCGGATTCTTGTAGCGGCAAATGCAGAATCGCGGAGGCTCCGAGCGGAATTCTGCGGGGCGCAACATCAGATGCCAAGTTTTAGGAATGGAATTGCGACACGGTAGAGGCTCCTGCCACATCACCTCTACCTCTGAGGCTTGTCCCTCTGTGTTGCTGGGGTCCCCCTGTGTCCCCTGGCCGAGGTTGACCGATGTGCCGGCCCCAGATCCTCCCAGTACGGGGATAGGCTGGGGGCTCTCTGATCTGGTGTGGGAGGGGGGCCTTCTGGTCCCTGAGGTCCCAGTGAGTTCCTCTTGGGGGGAGGGCCCCTGAAGCTATTGCCTTCTAGCGGGCCGGCGAGGGGAGGGGGTACCTCAGCCCGTTCCCTGCCCTGGACCACGGCACTCCCCACGAGCTGCGAAGCAACTATTGATCCCTTCATGTGAAGGATGCAGTCCAGGGCATTGTAGGAGGGGGTGATATGGGCTCCATGACCGGACCGCCGGTTGTTGTCCTTGATGGCCTTGTATCCCCTTTTGAGCTCCTTCACCTTTGATTGGCACTGAGCCACGGTCCTGTGGTGCCCTGCCACCTCCATGTCCCACACGATCTCCTGGTACACGTGCCCGTTCCTCTGGTTGACCGCTAGCTCTAACTGGTGCTCCAGGGTCCCCCAGATCCTGATGAAGTCCTGGGTTTCCCTGTGCCCCCATTGCCCCCCCCAGTGGTACGGCCATCTCATGCAGGGACCCTCCCTGTCCTGGTCCTCTGCCCCTCCTCTTCCACCTGCCCTCTGCCCATCTCCTGTTTCTGTGTCTGTGGGTCATAAGCGGGGAGTGTTGGTTGCTGGGTTGCCTCAGCCCTGCGGCCCACTCCCATTTTCCCCCACCTGCCGGCCTGCACACCTCCCTTGGTGCCCCTATGCTGCTGCACACACACCCTCGCTCCCCTTACCCGTTTCCGGGATGCCCTGTCTCTCAGGCTGGGGCAGCCAGTCTCGGCTGCCGCTGCTGCTGCTACTCTCCCTCCACCGCCTCCATGTGCAGCACGACCACCTCCTCCGCCTGCGCCTCCTCCTCCTCCACCTCCTCCTCCTCCTCCTCCCTTGCTCGCTCGCCCTCTGCTCTCCTCTCCCTTCCGTCTTGCTCCATCCCTCCACGTCCCCCTGCTGCTGTGTGATCTTTAAATCTCCCTCCCTGGCCTGTGTTGTTGCTCATTGCCTGGCAGCATTGCTGCGTGCTTTGTCCCTGGCTTAGAATCGTTTTGCTTGATTCCGGCTGGTGGTTTCCGTTCAGATGTTACGTTTTGTTGTTTCCCGGTGGGAATTGCTTTGACCACCCTTTCGGAGATGGTCCTGGCCGGAGCTCCGGAAGGGCGGTTAGTTTTGTCCCCTGCTGGGAATTGTCTGTGGTGAACATGTGGTGCCCGCCGAACAGACGTTCAGGGCCCTTTGACTGTGATCTCGTAACATCTGAAATCACCCAATGTTTGTTCCCTGAGCTTTTCGTTACTTAATATTTTTGGCACTTATTAATTCCTCATAGATGGTTTTTAGATGTTTGAAGTCTTGAGTGACTGTGGTATTTATAATATCAATCTTAGAGGATAAACTATCTATGGCCTGTCTGAGTTGTTTACAGCAGCAATTCTCATGTAGTATTGAGTTAATTCTTTCAAAATTGGTTCCTGTTTTACCTACATGATTTGGTGAGTTGAGCTGAAAGCTTTCCAGATATGATAAAAAGCTATCTTCTAAATTTGAGTTAAGAGTAAGTGGGCTGCCCTTTAATACTGGATCTAAATCTATATTCAAATTTAAATCTACTTGTCCATAGGAAGTCAAGGTAGGCTGCATGCACTGCATAGTAGTTGGTGTTTTAAAAATTAAATCTTCTTGAGTGTGAGTTTTCTCTATCACCTGGGGATCTGGCTGATACCCCCACACTCACACCCCACAAGTATTAGGGTGCCTCTCACTTCACCCTTTAGTCCCCCATAAGGGGCAAGAAAAGGGGTATCACTGCTGTTTCATCCCAAGCTGTCCCTGCAGATGTTGCCAGCAAAACTCCCCCAACAAAATCCACCCTCCTCCTAAAAGAACAGGAAGACTCTCACTTCTCCCTTTAAAAGCACACCCTTGTCCTATCAATGGGTGATTTCAGACTTATGATATCACAGTGAACCACGCTCAATTCCGCGTGGTGGCTGTGATCGCATAATGTCTGTTGGAGGAAACGGATGTTTCCCCCCAGATGTTACCACGGCTTGGGATTGCATTCAACACGTGAGCAGCCAAAGCGGCGGGACCGGAGGCCGCCACGTGTCGAATGCAATCCCATTCCGGGGTGAACCCCGGCGTCTCGTCTGGTCAGGCGCCATGGCCCGGGATCACCGGTGGGACCGCGGGTCGTGGCAAATCCGGCCCGACGCGGCAGCCGCATTGGCCCCACCGCCCGCCCGTCTCCCCGGAGGGTGGGCGGCGGGAGCATGTAGGGGGCAGGGCCGTGCAGCCGCTGTGCGGCCCCGCCCCCTCCCAGATTCCCCACTGGGATCCCCCTGGCATGTCTGTTGTGGCGTTACGGGGTGACCCCGGCGGGGAATGAATAGGGTGATTTCGGTATGGGGTCAATGGGCCCCGTAACGTCTGAAATCACCCAACCAGGGAGGCTCTCACCTCTCCCTTTGGTAACCCCAATGTCCCTACAACTCCTAGAAAAATCTTATGTAGGCCATATCTATTAATAACAATACCACATTTGACAAATGTAGTTCCTGATTGCTTATAGATCTTTAGATGTCCTTTTCATAAGTTCTTGACATTGTATCTCAATTAAATCCAGCTCAGGGGATATAGAGGCAAGATCTTTAGCCCCCGAAGGAACCACAGCCCCCCCCCGGACTCTACCTCTTCTACTTGTAGAGGATCATCTAGACTCCTATTTTTAGACATAATCCCAGGAGAGATCCTCGTTCTTTTCACCACTGAAGAGGAAAATAAGTCCGTGATTTTAGCTTGTTTGAAGCAAGGTTGGTCAGCAGTCAGTTTGGAAGACAGAGAGCCCCGTGCTCTCTTACGTTCTCCCATTGCTACAAAGGAGAGGAGAAGATACCAAACACTGGGGAGCAGCATGGGGCACAGGCTGGGCCTAACCAGCGCCTAAGGCCGCGCGCACAAGGGCGCGCCCTTGCGTGCGCAGCCCGAAGGCGCGCGTGCCCAAAGGCGCGCACGCCTCCTGTGCCACCTGCTTTTAAACCCTCGAACGGGGCAGAGCTCACCTCGCTTTCAGGTTGTAGTGGCTGGGGCTGGAACAACAATGTAGCACTCACACACCCTCCCGGCAGGCAAGACCTTTTGAATCCCCCAGCTCAGCTGTGACTCCGCCTCTTTTAGCTCCCTTAGTTCGTGGTGGCTGGGGCTGGAACAAGAATGTAGCACTCACACACCCTCCTGGCAGTCAAGACCTTTTGAATCCCCTTGCTCAGCTGTGACTCCTCCTCTTTTAGCTCCCTTAGTTCGTGGTGGCTGGGGCTGGAACAACAATGTAGCAGTCACATGCCCTCCCAGCAGGCAAGATCTTTTGAATCCCCCAGCTCAGCTGTGACTCTGCCTCTTTTAGCTCCCTTAGTTCGTGGTGGCTGGGGCTGGAACAACAATGTAGCACTCCATATCTCAATCAATAATGTACCTTGGTCATGTCTGAGGAGGAGAGTCTTCCAGGGAGTACATGGTATCCACAAACAGCCCTCGTCCAGCCGGACCACGACTGGTGCCTAAGGCCACGCGCACAAGGGTGCACCCTTAGGTGTGCTGCCTGTGTCACACACCCACAGCACGCCACAGGCATCTCCGCTGTCTTATGTCATGGACCCAGAAGTGTCTGCGCTACTCCACTTCCCACATACCCTGGTGTCTGTCACAGGTGCAGTTGGGATGTTGTCAATTCCAGTGGGTTGCAGGTGGCCTAGGGGTCCCTGGCTCTCTCCGCTGGCAAAAACATCCCTGCTGCTCACACATGCAGCAGTGCCCCGGGAAAATCATCCCTGCCCTGGTTGAAAACCCCCTAGTCAGTCCTTCATGCAGCCACACAGCCCTGCCCCCCGCACTCCCCCAACTGACCAACCAACCACCCTCAGCGAGACAGTGGCCAATCAGGCCACTGGGCCCAATCCTGTATTGTGGTCGGGGCCATGATTTGGGATGGGCCAAAGGTAACATATGTTACTTTAGGCCCATCCCGGATCGTGACAACTCTAACCATGGTTCTCGACCTCCGGCCGGTCAGAGGTCGAGAACTGTGGTCAAGCTTGATCCCAGCTGGAGGTTCACCGTGGTGAACCTCTGGCCGGGACCAAACAGACGTTCACGGAAATGCCGCCACCACAGGAAATCCACTGGGGTTCACTGTGGTGACATGCGTTTTCGTAACGTCTGAAATTACCCAGAGAGAGAGATTGACCAAGTGCATTTGCAGAACCCAGGGGAAAGAAACAGCCCATCAGCCAAATTAAAACACATGAAGGTAAAGTGCTTAACAAAAAAAGTTATTGAGAAATACTTCTTAGAACATGATCAAGATATATAAAAAACAACAAACGCAACAAAACAGTAAATTAATAAATTCCTACAAAATATAAAGCTACCCAGAATCAAACATGAACATCTGTCCCTATTAAATGCTGTGATTTCAACAGAAGAAATTGAAGACATAATCAAAGGGATGCCCAAAAATAAATCTTTTGGTCCTGACAGATATTATTTTGAATTCTTCCAAAAAAATATAGTGCTCTAGTTGCCCCTTTACTAACAAGACTCTTAAATAACTTCACACAGAAACTATGCCACCCACGTTTTATGAAGTCCATATAACACTGTGTATAAAACCAAATAAAAAATCAGAATTAATGTAACCCCTATCGTCCAATATTTTTATTGAATTTGGATTATAAAATATTTACTAAACTACTAGCAAACATCTCCAGATGAATTAGCAAACCTGATAGATGCAGAGTAAGTAGGCCAAGTAGGCCAAAAGGGCCAAATTTGGAAAGGCTATGGAGATCTAGGAACTTTCTCTCATTGTTGGTAGCTATGTCCTAAGATACAGTAGTTTTGGAGAAAGGTCTGCTGATGAAGTATTGGGACTGAGCATCCCATTTAAGATGCAAATCACAGTGCTAGGGCTTATGCCAGAGCGTTCTGTAATAAAAGAACAAATTTAGACAATCAGTCTAATGATTGTCTAAATCACAATCACATGGGAAGAGCTAACCTGCCATCAGAGACAGAATGGAACCAGCACCTGTGGTACATGCTTACTATGGAAAAGATATCAGCATACATTCAAGGTAATTTAGAAGAAGTTTATTTAATCTGGAGTCCCTGTTGGAAAATGATCCAGGCAAATAGTAAAACTGTTGCAGATAAGAACAAGCTTCTCCTGCAAAGGATATGAACATTCAAAAAATGCATGGCTTCCATCCGTTATCAGAGTATGGGACACTCTGGGGAAGACAAGTGAAGGGGGATGAATCTTATAAACGAGTCATCTCTGTGTAGGCAACAATATTAAAATGCAGTATTCTTAGGTATTAAGTAGTTATAGTTTTTGTGTTACAATTTTAAATTAGAAACAAAAGAATAGTATCATGGACATTTTTAAGCTGAATTTATTTACATGTTACCCTGGTGAATGACTTTGTATACTGTCAATGCTCCAATAAAGTTTATCTTTTTCTTTTTTTAAAAAAATTACATTTAGCCACCCAAATCTAACAAGAAAATTTGCCCCTATGGGCATAAGCTTGGTTTACCAAGAGACAATTTTTAAAAATGCCTGTCCATGGGTAACATCTTCTCTTGAAATCTGAGCAGGGCTATAGGATTTGGCAGGTGTGAAACAGGCCAGTGGTTGAGTGCTTTACCTTCAAAAGGTCCCGTTTCAGCTCACTGCAGCAATGCAAGGTAAAAATGAAGTTGTATAAACTTGATCACAGGCAGAGAAACTAGGCGTTTGTGAGAAGACTCAACAGACTTGCATCATCTAAGTTAGTGGGTCCATTACAGCCACTCTGCAAGCTGAGAAGAATGTCCCTGCCATTCATGGACCTGATTAATCCCTATCTCTTAGACCAGTGGTTCTTAATCTGTGTTTGGATCCATGGAGCATGTCCGGGGGGAGGGGGGTTGTGTGCGAGAAACAAGCTGCTTCTGTTCTGCCTGTCCAGCTCCAAGTCACTAAACATATGCTCTATTTCCACAGGAGGCTCCAAGCTGCAAAATAGCTGTTTTTGGATCCAGAAACTTTTCAAAGTTGCCTGGCCCCAGAGGAAGAGGAAGCGCTGGTGAGGCATGTGTGGGACCAGGGAGGCACAAGGATTGCCATCTTAGCAGTGAAGCAAGCAGAGGTGAAGGAGGGAGAGAAGAAGAAGAAGAGAGACTACCATGCCAGAAGCAGGTTCCCCATCAGCTTGCGTGGGGGAGAAGAGGAGTCAGGGCTGGAAAAGAAAGATCTGGCAACTGCAGGAGCAGGTGCTCCAGCTCCAGAGAGCAGATCCATTTTAGATCCTGCCTCCTTGAATGCTCCTTTCTGAGCAGCAGCTGGAGGAGTGGCTCTGTTGCTGCAAATACAAGCTTCTGATAAGCTCTGATTATTTTGTGCAGCTTAAAGAGTGTTTGAAAGGTGCAAAGTAGATCCAGCAAGGAGACCCACTGTAGAGTCAATCTCCCTGAACGCACCTTTATTTCTTTTTTTTCCTTTTTTAAAAAAGTTTTTTATTTTATCAATGGTTATAACTTTTCAAAAAATTTAAACAACAGTGAACATATACAACGTGAACAACTAGAGTCAGGTAAGAATCTTATTTTTCTTTCTTTTTAAATATAATAGTCAAACAGGTATATTCGTTCATCTTCAGGTAAATCTGAAGTGTTCAAAGTACAAACACATGGGTACCATTTTGCTGTGAAGGCTGCTTTTTTATCTAAGAGATTCGCCAATACTTTTTCCATGGTTAGGTGATACCATAGTCTATTCATCCATTCACCCTCCTTTAAGTCTTTATTGTCCTTCCAATGCAGTGCAAATTTTTTTTCCCCGCTTGAATAAATGCTGAACATGAGTCCAGGTGGGTCTGTAAGACTTTTACTTCTGGGAATAAACCAAGAAGTGCAATCTCAGGGCAGAAAGGAATGGTCAGCCTGGTCATCTCTTCCAGTTTCTTCCAGATGCAGCTCCAAAGTGGTGTTATTTGTGCACAGTCCCACCAGCAGTGGATGTACATTCCCTCCCCCCCGCACCCTTTCCAACATAGGCTGTTATCCCCTTCATTCATGGGTGATTTCAGACGTGACGGGGCACCTATTGGCCCCATCACAGAATCACCTTTCTGATTCCTGACCAGAATCAGAACAGCCCATCAACAGATGAGCCGGCTGATTCCTGTGGGAATCTCAGGAGGGGGCGGGGCTGCATGGCGCAACGTGCGGCTGCACAGCCCCGCCCCCTCATGCTCCCCCAGCAACCCGCCCTCCTGGAGACAGGTGGGCGCAGTGGCCATTCCGACCACTGCGCCTGATTCCGTCCTGGGGTCTGGGTCACGGCCCGGAATCGACGGTGGTAACAGACGTTACCATCCGCCGATTCTGGGTCGTGGTTCAATTAACCACGCTTTTGGGGATGGTGCCCAGACCATCCTCGAAAGCGTGGTTATTTTGTTCACTGCCGGTGGTTCACCGTGGTGAACATCTGGCAGAGAGCAACCAGACGTTATGGGACCACCCGCCACCACAGGGGATTGTCCGTGGTTGAGCGTGATCTCGTAACGTCTGAAAATACCCATTGTGTCTGAATTGCATAGGGGTTAAATAATATCTAGTTACTAATTTAATTTGGCATTCTTTGATCTCCAGTGAGTGGGCACTGTTGTGCCTGTAGTTAATTATTTTTATCACCTCCTTCTCTGACATTTCAAGATTTAGGTCTTTTCTCCACTTTTGTGTGTAGTTAAGCTCTTTGGCATACCACAGATCTTTTAATACCTTAGATATCCGTGCCATGGTTAGGTGATACCATAGTCTATTCATCCATTCACCCTCCTTTAAGTCTTTATTGTCCTTCCAATGCAGTGCAATTTTTCAGTATCGTCTCCCACAAGTACTGATGGACCTGATGATGCTACTTCCATGGTTTTTGATACAATTAGAGTGTCTGCATCCCCAACTGCCTGGTAAACTGACATCCAGCTGCATGAAGATGGTCTTTTAGGAGTGTAATGAATCTAGCTTTGGTTTTTTTGTTTGCGAGAAAGTCATGTTGGGACATAGAAACATCAACATTGTCTTCAACATTCACCTGAACTGAAGTCACTAATTTTCCTCTTCTTAGGTGCTCGACATCTTTTATGTTGGGGCCTCCTTCATAGCCATCAAACACAATGTGGCATCTACCATAGTGCTCCGTGACATATGTGACATATTGCTCGGATATTTGTCTGTAGGTTGCTGGTCGTAGCCATACAACTCTGTGCAAAAGGTGGCCACCATCAATTGTATATTTTGCATTAAGTGGAACGGACAATTCACATGGTGAGATTGTATCCAGAACAAGAACAAGAGATGATTTTGTGCCCTTCCGGATTAAAGTATTATCAAACAGTGATGGTGGCTGGGCAGCCAATTCATATGACAAATAGTTTGCCAACTCTTCATCACTTCGCACAGTGCATAGCATTCTATGGAAAAGCTGGTTTGAGTTAATCACAATGTCTTTGTTGTTCACTCTTACAACCTTATTTACAGCAGCCAAAGACTTTGCTGTGTCTTTGTGCCGGAAGTGGACCTTGCTAAAGAGCTTGCCAACAGTATTCTTGAGAGACGACAGTCCGATTTCCAAAGCTTGATCACAGTTTATTGAGCTGTCTCCAACAACTCCACTGAAGAGAGATGTGAGGTCAGGTAAATGTCTTTCGAAAGGGTGATGCACATAGAACCAGTTTATAAATATGTGAATGTCAGCCCTGTCCCGATCCTGTCTTGACAACCTCAGATATATGTACTGTTCTGAGGATGCACCCTGGATTCCACTGAACTCTTCAATAGCGTCCACTACTCTTGAGGTGGCTGGCATTGTATGCACCCACTTTGCAAGTGTGGATGCGGACATACCGCGACCATGGGTAAGCCCACCAGTGCTCTTCATGAAACGCATCAATACCTGCTCAATGGTCATATCAGACCAGATACCAACCCAGAATTTGCTTGATCTGCGAATAGTGAAGAAGCCTTGTGTAGAAAACTTTTGGAATTCTCCAGGATCCATCTTTTCTTCCAGTTGAAGCATTTCTTGGAGATACACATGTGCAGATTTTGCGTAGTTGAAGTGGCCAGCTGAATGAAAGTATGGCAGCATTTGCTGTACACTGTAGAGATGTAGCTGCCAGTCACCACAACGCTCAGCTCGGATAAACAAACACATAATCTTCACCATACTCATGTACTGAATCCACAGTTTTGCAGTACGCCCACCATTAGTTTCAGCATGCTTTACTTTCTCCTTTAGTAGAGTTGTTAGATTTACAAGGGGCTGGGAGTCAACAATGTTTTGTAGGTTTGCTGTACTGTTGAAAAGTGAACTGTAACACTCTCTCAAACTGTGAACTAAGGTGTCATCTTCTGTAGTTTCCTCAAGGAGAAGAGTAGCTAAAGCATGAAGGGTCAACAAATGGGCATGAACTGCTCTTGAATAAGCCCGTCCACTTAGCATATGGACTACACTATTCTTCGCATATACTGTCTGCCATAGGTTTTCTAAGCCGCTTTCACTCATTATTTGACCGATTGAGCCCATGTAAGAGAGCAGGAGGTGGAATCCACCAAGGTGCACTACCACACATTTAAGTGGGCTTTCTGGAGCAGCTGCGAGAACCATTTCCATTGCTTTTGCAAACAGTGGCTGGTCATATGTCACCATCACATTTGACTGACCACATTGTATACCTTCTTCTGCTACTTGTTGTAGTGAGGTGAATATAGTGGAGAGATTGCCAGGATCCATGTTAATAAATGCCAGTGGGAGCACAGCTGAAACCTCAAACAACTCACTAGCACAAGCTCGCTCCAGGAAGCCTCCCCAACTACAACGAGGTAGAATATCTATCCACGTCCCTGACATCCATAATGAATCAATTTGCTCAGCAGTTTCAGCACTCTTTGGTTTCAAGGAAATTTCACTAACATCTTGTACAGTGATATTATCATAACCAGGTTTATGGGGTTGCTTATAAAATGATATTTTTCTTTGTCCAAATGCACTTGTGGTAGCTGCTGGAATGGAGACTTTTCTAGGAACTGGTTTTTCTGCTTGAACAGCTGCTGCAGGTGTTATACACTTAATTCCACCCACTGCATGGAAGGTACGGTGCCCATCCAGGGTCTGGACATTATGGTTTGCATTATCATATACAAATTACACATATGCGTTGTCTTTCACAGTGGCTTGTGCGTGCATTGTGACTGCTGATTCATACCTGACGACTTCATTGTAAGAAGAGCAAATCCCTAGGTTTGACAATAAATCAATAAGAGTTTTGGATCCAAATCGCCAATGAATGTAAACGCTGAGGCCTGTTTTGAGAGGCAAAACAAATGATCTAGGCCGAAGTGCTGCAATGACTGCATGCTGAATACATAGTGATTTCCTTTCAGTTTTAATTCTCTCCCTATCATGTTTCACTTTTTTCGGGGTCAGAATAGTATCTGTAAACAGCTTCAGTAATTCTCCTACAAGCTGAGAATTCCCTTTCTGAATTTCTTCAATGGTTGGAAAAATGTCACATTCATAATGATGGGAAAAACTTCGTGTCTTAGCAAATTGGCTGCAGCTATGATTCTTCTTCTGTTTTCTTCAGTTTCATTGGTTTTTCTTTCATTGTACCACTTATCTGTGATCATCTTATTCATGAGCCCAGAAAAACAAACAAAACCTGGTTTACCAGGCAACTGTGATATGGTTATATTTTCACCATAATGGCCAATAAGTTTCCGTTTCCGTTTCAAATGAGTCTCACTGTAGGGTGGAGAAGAAGGCTCTATTTCAGCTAGCTGTTGAATTAGTTCACTAACTGTAAACTGGCACTCATCATTGTTTTCAATAAATTCACATAGTCCTTGAAAATTTGCCTCTTTTTGTGTGTCTGGTTGGCTTCCGCCCTTTGGCACTGTTCCAGGCTTAGATGATTCAGAGACCTGAAAACTCTGGTAGCAGTATCGATGATAGCGACCCTCCTCAGCAACTTGGTCTATCACCCCAAATAGTCTTATGAGCACCTCCTTGGCCTAATCACACTCTGCTCTATTTTCAGCTACTTGGTGAATCGTGGCAATAATGTGCAAGGTTGACACTGCACTCCACTCCACCTTACCAGGGTTGCGAAGTTTTGTGGTATCTATGCAACTGCATCTGCAGAATAGACATTGACTCTTAAAGCTAAAAGATGGGGAACTAGTTCGGGATAAAGTCGGTGTGTTCGGTCTTGGTGTCACAGTTTTTTTTCCTCGTATAACTGTTCCTACACTCCACATGCACATTGAGTCCCTCACAACCTTCAAATTCCTTGTCCAGACCATCTTTCCTCAACTTGCTAAATTTAATAATCGTGTTGAGACCTTTTTTTATGAGCTTCACTGTTTCACCCCCTGAATGAAGACACAGACGAAGACGGCATTGCTCCATTATCACTCTTCATTCACTGAAATGGAAAAAAAAACAAAATAAGAATAAAATTTAATTTGCTTAAATTCAATAAAAGTTGGGTCACATGGGTCATTATGTGTACTATGAAATATGATATTTAATTGTTTCTTTATGCTCTACAACTTTTATTTGAAACTGTTTCCGATAAAACCTGCCGTTTACCTGTCAAAAACAAAAATAATCAGAATTTTGCCCTGCAAAAAGAGAAATGTTATTTTCAAGGTCACAGCAGCACAGTATTTCAAGGTAGAATGTTACTTTGTTGTATTTACATGGAAGCCCTTTTAAAAAGGAACAATTTTTAAAAAAACACATGCCTCTAAGTCCAATTGTTTGGCCGCAATGACGATTTCCGTGAAAGTATGTGTAAAGTCCAAAATGGCAGACTGTTTTTTCAAAATGGTGGAAAACCCGCAACCTAATTTGGGGGGATTTTCTTGGAGACACTCAGAGGGGTCCCCTTAACATTTTCCCATTGGTCCCACTTTGTTATTTTGGCTGTCTACCTCAAAGCCTAATTTGACTGGTCTGTATTTAAAGTCCCTGCTCAGTGCTGGATAAGTCGTCATCTTCATCCTCCTCCTCCTTCTCCTCCTCCTCCTCTTCACCTTCCTCTCTCATTGCTGCTGCCTCCTTGTCTTTATCCTCATCGTCCTCCTCCAAACACACCTCCACCACATAGGGTTCTGGGGAGCAGGAATAGAACCATTTCACCAAATTCTGGGTACCCATTCCAGATGCACAGTACAGTGCTGGCAGGTCCCCCTCCCACAGCTGTTGGTGGGCTGCCCAGTACCACTCCAGTGAGCATGTATCCATATGGGTATCAGGGGCTGGGGCAGGTTACACTTTGGCTTCTGGGTTTTCCCAGACCCACCTGAGCTGGCTGTGTTTGAGGACAGAGCGAGTGTCTCCAAACCACTGAATGATCTCTGATCATGGTATCCTGGAAGGCTCCTGCAGCCATTAGGGATGGGCGAACAGATCGTGGTTCAGGTTTGGCTGTTCGGTTCAGTCCAGTTCAGTTTGGCTGTTCGGTTTGACCGTTCGTTCCATTCGCTGCATTCGGGTTCAGCCGTTCGGTTGTGTTCAGTTTGGTTGGGGTGTTCAGAAAAAGACTCTCTGTGCAAGAAAGGATGGCCCCAGCCCCATGATGATGGGTCCTAGGGCTAGAGTGGCAGATTCTGGATATTGACCACAGTCCTCCCTGCCTGTAACTTGGCCCCAGAACCCTGGTGGTGGGTCCTGAGGCTGGAGTGGCTGTTTCTTGATACGGTGGAACGACAGCACCTCTGTGCGAGGAATGATGACCTGGGTCCTGGGGCTAGAGTGGCAGCTTCTAGATACATATTGGCCACAGCCCTCCCTGCCTGTAACTTGTCCCCAGAACCCTGAAGGTGGGTCCTGGGGCTGGAGTGGCTGTTTCTTGCTGCGGTGGAATTACACACCTCTGTGCGAGAAATGATGGCCCCAGACCCATGATGGTGGGTCCTTGGGCTACAGTGGCAGATTCTAGGTATTGGCCACAGCTCTCCCTGCCTGTAACTTGGCCCCAGAACCCTGACAGTGGGTCCTGGGGCTGGAATGGCTGTTTCTTGATGCGGTGGAATGACATGCCTCTCTACAAGGAATAATGGCCCCAGACCCATGACAGTGCATCCTGGGGCAAGAGTGGCAGCTTCTAGATACATATTGGCCACAGTCTTCCCTGCCTGTAACTTGGCCCTAGAACCCTGATGATGGGTCCTGGGACTGGAGTGGCTGTTTCTTGATGCGGTGGAATGACATGCCTCTGTGCAAGGAATAATGGCTACTTATCCGCTACTTCCACAGTTCCACTAATTTCATTCTGCTACTTCCACAGGCTTCGTAAAATAGTGGAAACATGACATTTCCGCTACTTCTGCCATTCCACCAGCGCCACAAAATAGTGGCACAGCAGTTTTTCCGAACGTTTTCAAAAATTCCACAATTTTTCTGATAGTTTCCAAATTTGCAGAATGCCGGCAGAATTAGCGGAATGTCAGCAGAAAAGCCACGGTGTGGCATGGGCAATTCTGAAATGATGGAATGGAATCACAATGCGGTAACAGCTGCTGCCACATCAGCCCTAGTCCTGGGGCTGGAGTGGCTGTTTCTTGATGAGGTTAAAAGACATCACCTCCATGTGAGGAATGATGACCCCAGACCCATGATGGTGGGTCCTGGGGCTAGAAGAGTGGCAGCTTATAGATACTGGACACAGCCCCTTCTGCGTGTAATTTGGCCCCAGAACCCAGAGGTTGTGGGTCCTAGGGCTGGAGTGGCTGTTTCTTGATGCAGTTGAATGATGGCTCTCTGTGAGTGGAATAACGGGCCCCAGAACCCATGGAACAGACAGCATGGGAGGCATTGGGAGCAGCAGATGACATTGGATTGCCAGGGTGCAGAACCCATGGCACAGACAGCAGAGGCAGCATTGGCAGCAGACATTGGATTTCCCAGAGGCAGCATTGGTAGCTGGTGGAGACATTGGATTGCCCAGGCACAGGACCCGTGGCAGGAACAGCAGAGGCAACATTGGCAGTAGCAGCAGCAGACATTGCATTGCACGGGCACAGAACCCGTGGAACAGCAGAGACAGCAGCAGCAGGATTTGCCTGTATACAGCACCCATGGAGCCAGGATGGTTGGATTTGCCAGGGAATAACTCCCATACAGCAGCAGATGGCAGCAGCAGGATTGTGTGGGCACATTTGGATTGGCCAGGACAGAGCACCCATGGACCAGCAGACAGCAGCGGCGGGATTAGCAGGCCAGTGGTGCACATCACCCGGGGTTGCCAGGCACTGTGTCATGAGAGGCAGGCAGACTGAGGCAGGCTTTGATCTAGGCCACCTGGGTGGATGGGTAGGCATCGTACCATGAGAGGCAGGCAGACTGAGGCAGGCTTTGATCTAGAGCACCTGGCCAGGTGGGTGGGCTGGCAGGCAGCGCAGCATGAGCAGATGGCAGGCAGACTAAGGCAGGGTTCAAGCTTTGCAACCTGGGAGGGCAGGCAGGCAGCGTGGTATGAAAGGGAGTAGGGAAGGCGGACTTGGGCAGGCTTTGAGCTAGGCAACCTGGGTGGACAGACAGGCACCTTGGCATGGGAGTCAGGAAGGCAGACTGAGGCATACTTTGAGCTTGGTGGCAAGCTGGGCGAGCAGACAGGCAGTGTGGCATGAGAGGCAGTATGGCAGGCAGGCTGGGACATTGGCAGCAGGGCACTCAGATAGGCTAGCAAGTAGCAAAGACTGTGCAGCATGAGAGAGCGAGAGCCAGTCAGTGTCACATAGGCGGGCTGAGATTGTGTAGCTAGCCATAGGCCGACTGGCAGGCTTACAGTTTGTTTCCCAATGCAACCCTGCATCATGAGGTCAGTCAGATAAGACGGCCAAGGCCATCTAGTATATGTGTGTGTGTGTGAGAGAGAGAAAGAGAGAGAGGGGGGGCGGGTGTCAGGCATTGGGAGGGAGGGACAGCATCTCAGCAGCACAAGAGCAGTAGCCCTAGTCCAGATTGAGGAGGAGGAGGAGGAGCCCCGCCCCAAAACTGCCCCTGGCATGGGATGGCATGTGCCACTGCACCATCACTCCTTGTCCAGGGGCAGCTCGGGAAAACCCAGCAGTGGAAGGTTCACCTTCAAGAACAGCAACTGCTCCACCAACTTGGCCCCCAGTCTCAGGCGGTGTGGGGAGCAAAT
>QEPC01000978.1:1398533-1434286 GCA_003113815.1 Sphenodon punctatus | reverse complement strand
GGCCACATGTTGGCCTTGCCGGCCCAGTAGGCCAAGGGATCACTGCTGGGATCAATGCATGGCTCCTCCTCCAGGTAGGTCTCCACTGCTGCTGAGGCGCCATCATACTCCCTCTGGTAGCTCTGGGTGGGCACCACCTGCCCCACTGCCCTCAACCACACTGCTTGCCCTTTTGTGCTGGGCCCCATGCTCCCCAAAGTGGCCTGCACACAGGCAGAGTGGCTGGAAATAGGGGTCCTGGTGCTGCTGTTCATCCTGCTGGTGGTGGTGCTACTACCACTAGGGCTGGGGGCAGGGATAGACCCAGATGGCTGGAAGAGGTCGCTGCTCCCACTCCCACCATCCCCAGGGGCGTCCTGCTGCATGGCCCGCTCTGCCTGCTGGATCTTCTGCACCAGCGCACCCGTCCGGAAGCCATAGACCGCTATCTGACATGCCATGCTGCCGTACAGCATGGTTACCATGACATATTTCTCTCAGTGCAGTACCTCATCAAAGCGTGCACTCAGCCCCAACTTCAGCTTCTGTGCCAGGTCAAGCACCTCATCGGAGATCTTCCGGCCTGGAGGGCCACAATCCCTCTCCCCAAGAAACTTGTCCAGGCTCCTCTGGAGACTATGGACCAGCAGGGTCACCTGGCTGAGGGTGGAGGTGGAGTTGCTCACAGTCTCCGTCATGGCCAGGAATGGTCTCAGGACGAAGACCATGTGAGCTAGAATCTCACTTTCCTCCCTGTTGTACCCTGAAGGTGCCTCAATGTTTGTCCCCAGTTCCACCTGATGCAGGGCGGTTTTCAGCTCAAGAAGCTGCTCAAGCATCAGGAAGGTGGAATTCCACCTGGTGGAGACATGCTGGATGAGCGTGTGCACCGGGGACCCTTCCTCGGCTTGCTTCTCCCGGAGGGGATCACTGACCTTCACGCTGCGGTTGAAGAACCCCGCCAGCTTCCTCCACCGCTTGACCAGGGAGCTAAGGGTGCCTGGCCCAATCCCCTTCTCCCCCAAGTCCAGAGTATCCTTCACCACAAGATTGAGGGTGTGTGTGGCGCAAGGGAGACTTGCAAAGCCCCCATCATGGACAGCCTTTATGATATTGGCCGCTTTGTCCATGACCACACACACCTTGGTGAAGACCATGCCTGGCATGACCCACTCCCTCACCATGGTGGGCAGGGCTGCCTCGAGGTTCCTTGAGGTGTGGGAGCTGTCCATGAATTGTGCCTGCAGCAGGGCCCACCTATACCCTGCTTCAGGTCCCCTATTGCCACTGCCAAGCGCTGCCTCTGGGTCCTGCCACCAGTGTGCAGTCACTGCCAGGTAGGCGTGCTGGGCGTTTCTAGCAGACCACAGGTTGGTGCTGAAGTGGACTGTGGCCCCCCCAGCCTCTGCCAGATGCTCCCTCACCCACTCCTTCAAAGCCCTGCATAGCTGTGGCACCACAGTCTGACTCAGGGTGGAGAGAGAAGGCAGCTTAAAGTTGGGGGCCAGGAACCCAATCAGCTGCTGGAAGCCCTTGTCCTCCACAATTGACAAGGGATGGCCATCCAGGGCTATCATTTCTGCCAACAGGCACTTCGCTTTCTCTTGGAAACCAGTGCCATGGTGCCCTGCCGTCTTCCATCATGGACTGACGGCGCTGTTGGGGAGACTCCTGCTGCTGTTCTGCCCCCATACTGCTCCTGCTGCTAGAGGCAGCAGCAGTTGGTGCAGGACGCTGGCCCACTGAAGGAGCCAGGTGACTGAACGATGCAGTCGGGAACCCACTGGCATCCACTTCCCCTGCCTTCCTGCTGAGCAGCAAAGCACTGTGGCATGATTTCAGGTGCCTCACCATTGCATTTGTGCCAAGATTTGCGAGCACCTGCCCATGCTTCACCACCTTATTGCACAACGTGCACTGCACCTCTCTAGGATCATCTGCCCGCACCTGCTTAAAATGATCCCAGACTGAGAATTCCCCCCCCCCGCCTTCTTGCCTGCCCCGGCTGACTCACTGCTCCCAGTGCTGCTGGGCAGCAGGGGAGAACTTGGTGGCTCTGGTGACACCATTCTGGGAGGTGGCTCAGTCATTGCCTCAGTTCCAGACATCTCCTCTGCGGCACTAGTGTCTGCCTCCGACTCACTGTCCATAATCATGGTGATGTCCCGTGAAGGGGAGTACTGTGACTCTGAGGCTAGACTGCCATGCTGCTGGAACTCTCCCTGTGCCCCCTTCTGTAGCTGCTAGTGCTGCTGATGCTGCTCCTACTTCTCTCCCTACTGACATTGCCCGGGGATCGGGCCCTGCCTCTAGCAGCCAGGGTGGGATCCACCACCTCTGGACTGTTGGGGATCTGGCTACTGATGCTGCCTGATGCCACTCCCCTGGCATGGCCCCTCCTGCCTCTGGCACATGCCCCATTGCCTCCCCTATGGGCAGCAGACCAGCGTCTCCTTCCCTTCTCCATTTCCATCTCCAAAATAATGTTTTTATATATTTATTTTATTTTATTTTATTTTATTATTCAAATGTTTTATCTAATATTATATATATCTGTCTACACTAAATCTAACTGCTATTAACTATTCTAAATGCTTTGAACTAAATGGATTATCTAATAAGTACAAAGGCCTACTCCTAAAAACACTAAAACTAAATCACTAAACACTATCTCTATCACTAAGCTACTCTCTCTCTCTCTCTCTCTCTCTCTCTCTCTCTCTCTCTATCTATCTATCTATCTATCTATCTATGGGATGGGGGGAATCACAAACAACACAAAGAGGGGTACAAAACTGAAATGAAACCTAAATCAATCTAATAATAATCTTACTCTAAATGAATCAAAAAACAGGGGAAGGGAAGGGAAGGGAAGGTAATCAGTAGGGGCGGGACACCGGGCCCATTACCGGGTACCGGATTTACCGGTTACCGGTTTCACGAAAACCGGATTCCCGGATTAAATCCGGTATACCGGTACCGGATTTATTGCATTGGTTTCAATGGGGCGCTGTGTCCCCATTGAAACCAATGCAATAAATTAAAATAAATTCCCTCCCCCTCCCAGGCTGCGCGGGTGGAAGGGGGGACACCCCCCACCCACCCTGCCCAGCCTGGCTTTTTGTTGTAAAAAAGATAGAACTCAGAGTGAGACCCCGAGGCGAGCCCCCCCCCCCCACCAGCGGCCGCGGCGTCCCCGCAGCCGCAGGTAAGTCTGACCCGATCCCTGGGGGGGGGGGGGGTGTTTAACACCCCCACCCCCCCCAGGGATCACCCCTACAGCGCCCTTGCCGCTTACCTTGGGGAGCTCCGGCGGCGGCGGGCGGCCCGGCGGCTTCAGCGCCGGCTGTGGCTGCCGGCTTCAGGACGTTCTAGGCCTTCCGGTGAAACCCGGAAGTGCACCGGAAGGCCTACAGCGTCCTGACGCCGGCAGCCACAGCCGGCGCTGAAGCCGCCGGGCCGCCCGCCGCCGCCGGAGCTCCCCAAGGTAAGCGGCAAGGGCGCTGTAGGGGTGATCCCTGGGGGGGGTGGGGGTGTTAAACACCCCCACCCCCCCCAGGGATCGGGTCAGACTTACCTGCGGCTGCGGGGACGCCGCGGCCGCTGGGGGGGGGGGGGCTCGCCTCGGGGTCTCACTCTGAGTGAGTCTGTTCTATCTTTTTTACAACAAAAAAGCCAGGCTGGGCAGGGTGGGTGGGGGGTGTCCCCCCTTCCACCCGCGCAGCCTGGACTCGGGGAGGGTTTTTTTTGTTTTAATAAACACTTGGCTGGGGCTTTAATTTTTTTTACATTGCAGCCATTTTTAAATGGCTGCAATGCAAAAAACCGGTACACCAAAATCCGGTACCGGGGGCCGGATTACCGGGCCGAATCCGATAATGCCGGTACGCCCGATACCGGCATTATCGGATACCAGTAGATCCGGTATTCCCATCCCTAGTAATCAGGGATGGAATATACGGGAGAAGGAAAGGATTCAGTGGATCAAAGATCTTTTATACTGTCTTAATTGTATTTGGAGCTATTATTGGCTTATTTGTTTGCATACAGTTATTAATGTTGCTTATAAAATGCTGCTTGCACCACACTGCTTAACAAATAACACATGGCTTAAACATGGAGCAAAGGAAGGAAATATTTAACATGTATGAAGAAATACAGAATGTTAGAGACATGGAACAAGCAGAGATTCATGGGTTAATGGCTATAAGAGTCTGAATAAAGGTTGTGCCAAAATGGCACAAAAGGAGCAAATTGTGGAAGCTCATAAGCTGAGGCCTGAAAACTTGGGACAGAAATGACAGAGATGAGATGAGTTCTTACAATGCTCCATGTACTCATTACAGATAATTACAATAGATAAAGATTGCCCTTTACACATAGTTGCAAGCTTGTTTTTCACTTTCTGTTTGTTTTATTTTTCCTAGCCTTGAAGATGTTCCTCTCTAATATAAACTGTCTGTGTAGCAGTTCTTTTTCTAACACAGATCCAAACTGGTTTTCTAACTGATAAGAAATGCCTGTAACCTGAAAAGTCTATAAAAGTGTTTTTGACTCTGGCTATGGAGGGACTCTAGATCTATAGGGGAAGAAGCCCTGTGGAGTTAGGACCCTCCTAACAGCTATTAGATAAAGAAATAAAGTTTCTCTGATAGATTCCTTCCATAGTGTGTCCTGATTTCTTCGACACCTGCTACACCAATGCTTTAGCCTCATGGTCCCTTAGGGCACTTAACACCCATTTCTTCCCCACAGCACTCGGACTCATCCTGAGTTTGGGGCTTTTGGAGAGACACTAAATGCCCACTGCTGCCACCCACCTGAAAGAGACACAAAGTTCCCAATGCTGCCACTTGCTAAAATGAGATCGTCTCTCTCTCTCTCTTTCTCTCTCTCTCTCTCTCTCTCTATCTATCTATCTATCTAAGTGCCCACTGATGCCACCTGCACTAAGTGCCTGTACTGGTGCCAAACCCACCAGAGCGAGACAGAGATACCAGCCACTGTGGCCACACATGCTTCTGCCATCCGACTGAACAAGAGAATGAAGCCAGTTTATCACTCTCTTTCTCTCCGTCATACCCTCCCCGCCCAGGGGGGAACTCTGCAACTTGACACCTTGTAACATCTAGGGTGCTGCCTGTTGTAAATGGGCCCCAGCCCAGGGCTCAGCCTCCTCACCCAAAAATAGGAATGACATGGAAGTCTTAAGGTTATGCCAACAGAAGAAGGAAAAGTTTATTTAAAGACAAGGTTGAAAGGTATATGCAGTCAGTCATGCCTGGAAACCCATGTTACCACAAGTGGAAGGGGTTTAAAAGGAGGTTGATTGCAGTCAATCTTCAACTGCTCAATGACTGCCTGCCATTTTACCTACCTCTTAGGGTGGGAGTTTGGTTCCACTCTTTTAATGATATTTTTATATAAAAGTTAAGTATTTGATTTTAATTATTGAATTGTTTATATTTTTAAATCTTGTTGTGAGCCACCTCGAGATGCTGTTGTGAGCAGGAGGGAATGGACTAGAAATTATTCAAAATAAATAATCTGACACCACGGGGCACTCACTGCAAGTTGAACCCCTATCACACGTTGGCATGCCGATGGCAGTGCGAGAGCCTGCCGTCACTGCTGTCCAGTCTCTCTCTCATACACATTCTGCCCCCCTGGGGCATTCTCTGCAAGTTAGATCTCCCTGTCACACTTTGGGGTGCCAGTGCTGCCCACTATGCTACTTTCTGAAAATTGACACACTGCCACACTTTGGGGTGACAATGCCAAATCCTGTGCCAGTGCCTGCTGCTACTTCTCTGTCCACCTCCTGCTGCTGCAGTCTGAATGTATTTCTGTGTCATATGTCCTGCCCCCCCAGGTGATGTCTGAAAGTTGATCCCTCAAACATTTTGGGGTACCAAGAGAGGATAATTCCAACTGCCACAGTATCATCTGCCACTCCTCCACCTGCCACCAGTGCTTGCCTACCTGCCTCCTGCTTCTGCTGCCTGAATGTGTCTCTCTCACACACACATTTCCTGTCCCCTGGGGTGATCTCTACATGTTGACACCCTATCATACCTTGGGGTGCCAATGCTGCCCCCCAGGGCAATTTCTGCAAGCTGATGCCCTGTCAGACTTTGGGGTGCCTAATATACCAAATGCCTGTGCTAGTGTTTGCCTGCGGTTCCTCTGCCCACCTCTTGCTGCTGCTGCTGCTGCTGCTGCTGCTGCTGCTGCTGCTGCTGTGTGAGGGCTGGGCTTCCGTGGAGGCAGGACCCTCACGGGACGGGGACAGCCCAGGAACCCGGACGGCCACTCCGCCCAGGGGGATCCTGGTAGGGAAGGAGCGTTCCCTGAAAAAGGACCCCTCAGGTTCTTATATGGTGGTTCAGGAAGGACTAGCCGTTCCCCACCTAGATCATCATAGGGGCACAGGCGTTGCAGCTTCCCAACCAGGGAAGGCCCCCACGGGCCAAGGAACACAGGCACACTGGGCCTGGGGCCAAGGGCAAGGGGTGCAGGATTGTGGGGGTACCGTGCAAGAGATCCAGGGGAAGAAGGCAGGGCAGGACACACACACTCGAGTTTCCCTGTGGACACCCAAGTGAACCAGGAGGGGACACAAATACTCACAGTCACGCTGGAGGCCAAGTCTCTCTCTCTCTCTCTCTCTCTCTCTCTCTCTCTCTCGCACACTCTCGCACACTCTCACTCGAAGTTCACACGTAGCTAAAGTCACTCTATAGTTTGCAGGGGGCTCAAGGCCGGTCTCACAGGGCAAGGCTCTGATCACCAGCAAGGGAGCTCCTCTGAGTCCTCCCTTATAAGTAGGGCTGCAGCGTTCCTCTGCAGCAGGCGAGCGGAGCGTCGGGGCGGCGGCCTGAGGGGCGTGGCTGATTGCCTCGTGGTTGCAGAGGGCGGGGCCGGCCCTGGAGGCTCCGTTGCGCGGTGCTGCGGCGAGCCCGGGGGCGTGGCCGGGACTTGAGGCACTGCTTGTTGAGAAGCGCTGTCAGCGCGCTCCGCCCCTATTGCAGGGCGGTTCCTCCCCTGTTCCTCTATGGGCCCTGGGCCTGAGCCTTCCTGGGGGTGAGTCTGGCGTGACCCCGCCGGAGGGTCCTTCTGGGAACCCCGTTGCTGTCGGGGACGGCGGCTCGGTAGGGCCCGCTGCCTGAGACCCGGCCTGCCCCCCCATCTCCTCAGGCCCCCAGGCCTGACAGTACCCCCCTGTCGATGCCGCGGCCAGGGCCCCGGCCCGGGCTTGCCGGGGTAACGGGCATGAAAACGACGAAGTAACAGGGGGGCATGAATGTTCGCTACAGGTTCCCAAGAGTTTTCGGACATATCGTAGCCTTTCCATTTGACGAGGTATTGCAATTGCCCCCGCCACCTTCGGGCATCGAGAATGGCTTGCACCTCGTATTCGGGGTCCTCGGATCCCACGATCGGTAAGGGGTCAGGTGCCGCGGGGGGGCAATGATCGTTGGCGGCCTTCAGTAGGGAAACGTGGAATGTCGGATGTATCTTGTACTGAGGGGGCAAGGTTACCGTATAAGCCACCTCATTCACCTGCCGGTTAATGGGGAAGGGTCCCATGAAACGGAAGTCAAGCTTCGGAGAAGGACGGGTGGAGGGGTAATGGCGACGGTCGACCCATACAAGGTCTCCGACATTGAAGCGAGGGGCGTGTATTCGGTGCTGGTCTGCAAATTTCTTATATCGCTGTCGTGCTTGTTGGAGGAGTGCTTGAGCTGCCATTTGAGCTTGCCGAATTTGTTCTACTAATGCCCCTGCGGCGGGTACTTGGGGGGCGTCTAAGTCCGGGGTACAAATACGTGGGTGAAAACCATACGTAACAAAAAAGGGAGAGGAGCCCAAAGAGGCGTTCAGGGTATTGTTGTACACAAATTCCGCTAAAGGAAGCAAGTCATACCAATTGTCCTGGAGATGGTCAACATAGCAACGGAGATATTGCTCCAGTGTTTGATTGGTGCGTTCCACCTGTCCATTGGCCTGGGGGTGATACGCTGTCATGAGGTTCAGGTTGATCTGGAGTGTCTTCAACAATGCCTTCCAGAGCCGTGAGGTGAACTGGGTTCGCCGGTCAGACACAATATCGATGGGTACGCCATGTAGCTTAATGACGTTGTGTAATAGTAGCAGTGCGGTATGTTTGGCAGTGGGGAGGCCTTGGCAAGCGATGAAGTGGGCCATCTTCGTGAAATGGTCGATCACCACCAGGATGGTGGTGCGCTGTTGGGAAGGGGGGAGTTCTACAATAAAGTCCATGCCCACCCGTTGCCAGGGGCCGTGTGGCATGGGGGCCAACTGAAGGAGTCCTATTGGTTTTTGCCGGGGAACCTTGGTTTTAGCGCAGATGTCGCAGGCGCGGACATAACGCGCCGTGTCCGCCTTCATGGTGGGCCACCAAAATTGCCGGTGGAGTAGGTCGTAGGTTCTCTTGATCCCGGGGTGCCCTGCTAGGGGGGCGTCGTGATGACTCCATAAGGCTCTGGACCGGGCGGCTTGGGGAACTACTATTCTTTCCTGGTGCCAATATAGCCCCTGCCGTTGTTGCAGGGGGTGATTTTGCAATACCTCCTGATCCTGCGGTGAGAGTTTTTGCAGGTGGTTGCTAGACAAGCTTGACGCGATCAGCGCACAAGGTTTCAGGATGGACTCGCCTTGGTTGTCCAGGAAGGTCTCTTCCTTGGTGGATCTTGAAAGAGCATCTGCTAGCAAGTTTTGGTTCCCGGGGCGGTACTGGATCTGGAAGGTGAACCGGGAGAAAAAGAGCGCCCAGCGTCCATGTCGGGCGTTGGCGATTTTAACTGTTTGAAGATATAGGAGGTTCCGATGGTCGGTGATGACAGTGACAGGCAACTTGGCGCCTTCCAGATAATGTCGCCAGGTAGTGAAAGCTGCCTTGATGGCTAAAAGTTCTCGATCTAATATGGTGTAGTTGGCTTCCGCGCTCGTGAGCTGTCGGGAATAGTACGCACAAGGTAGTAGGACTCCAGACTGAGCTTCTTCCTGTAATAGGACAGCCCCAATGGCTTTGTTGGAGGCATCCGTCTCTACCACAAATGCTTTCTCAAAGTCTGGGTATCGTAATAACGGAGCTTGCATGAAGGCTTGTTTTAGGGTGTTAAAGGCCTTCTGGTGCTCGGTCGTCCACGAGTAGGAGGCTCCCTTGCGTAGCAACATGGTTAGGGGTTTTGTTGTAGCAGCATAGCGGGGAATATACTGCCTGTAGTAATTTGTGGTCCCTAAAAAACGTTGTAATGCCTTGACAGTAGGGGGTGGAACCCAGGACAGTATTGCCTGGACCTTGGTTTCGTCCATCTTTAGCCCCTCCGGGGAAATGACAAAGCCTAAGAAGGCAATTGAGGTGGTATGAAAGGCACATTTAGATAATTTACAGAAGAGACGATGCTGTTGAAGCTTCTTCAGGACGGTCCGGACATGGTCCACATGTTCTTGTTCTGACCGGGAGTAAATTAAAATATCGTCCAAGTATGCGATAACGTAGACATCCAACACTTCCCGGAGTACATCGTTTATAAAGTGTTGAAATGTAGCCGGGGCGTTGGCTAGGCCAAAGGGCATCACCAGGTACTCGAAGTGTCCGTATCTGGTCCGGAATGCCGTCTTCCACTCGTCCCCGGCCCGTACTCGTACCAAGTAATAGGCCCCTCGCAGGTCGAGTTTAGAGAAAACGCAAGCTCCCTGGAGCCGATTCAACAATTCAGGGATCAATGGGAGGGGGTATCGATTTTTTACGGTAATAGTGTTCAGGCCCCGGTAATCGATGCAGGGCCGTAATCCCCCATCCTTCTTAGGCACGAAAAAGAGGGGTGCCCCCGCCGGGGAGGTAGAGGGCCGGATAAACCCCTTTTGTAGATTCTCATCAATATACTGTTTGAGGGCCCGTAATTCTGGCCCGGAAAGGGCATAGATCCTTCCGTAGGGCGGCTGGGTCCCAGGGAGAAGTTCAATGGGACAGTCATAGGGACGGTGCGGGGGTAGCACGGTCGCCTCTTGTTCGCTGAAAAGTGGGGCGTAGGCCTGGTAAGCCCGGGGCAACCCAGGAACCTCACCGTCTGGTACGGTGGTGCACCCCGTGGGGGCACAGTCCTTAGTCTCGGGGACCTGGTTACTGGCCTCCTGGACCTGCAAGGTATACCGCTGCCAGTCAATGATCGGGTTCCATTGTTTAAGCCATGGGATCCCCAGGACAACGGGGAAAATAGGGGTACACACTATATCCAACTGCAGGGGTAAGGCGTGTCCCTGGATCATCAGGGGCATAGGGGGGGTCTGGCAGGTAATTGGGCCAGAGACCAACGGTGACCCATCAATGGAGTGGATGGCCTCCTTTCGCTGACGGGGTTGCTGTGGAATCTGGTGCCGCCGCACGAACCCTTCATCCACAAAGTTCCCGGAAGCTCCGGAATCGATCAAGGCCCAAGCGACAAGGGTTCGGCCAGGGCCCAGGCCCAGCATCACGGGTATTTGGAGGTGTGGTCTTTTCTCCGAGTAGTTGGGAACCCGGGAAGCTAACGGCGCCAGGGGTGCATTGGCATGGCTCGAGAGACCCCCTACACCTCTCGAGCCTGGGTTTTTCCCACCTCTCGTCGACCTCGAGGGGCTGCCGGGCAATTCCGGGCGTAGTGTGAGGCTTCCCCGCAGTAATAGCATAGGCGGGATAGACGCTGCCACTCCCTCTCTGCTGTCGTTAAGGGTCCTCGGGCGGCCCCAACTTGCATGGGCTCAGCCTCTTTGTTGCGGGGAGGCTCTCCTCGGCTACCCCCGATAGCCACAGGGCGCAGTGGGGGTCCTCGGTAGGTCTCGCTCCGGCGTTCACGACGCCTTTCGTTGAGTCGTTCCTCAATCTGCAGGGACAACGTTACCAATGCCCCCCAAGTCTTGGGAAGGGTCGTAAAGGCCAGCTGGTCCTTAATTTCTTCACTTAACCCGCGCTTAAACATCACACGCAGGACGTTATCGGGCCAGTTTAAGTCTACTGCCACTTGCTGGAACTTAGTCACGTAATCCAGCAAGGGGCCCCTTCCTTGCTTCAAGGTCGTGATCACGGTTTCTGCGTCTTGAATGCGGTGGGGGTAGTCATACAGGAATTTAAACTCCCGCACAAACCCCTCGTAATCCTCCAAAAAGGGGCTATTGCTGGTAAGAAGTGGGGTAGCCCATGCTAAGGCATGTCCTTCTAGTAGCCCGATAATAAAGGCAACCTTCCGGGCATCCGTATCGTAAGTTCGGGGTTGGGTCTTAAAGGTTAACTCGCACAAGGCCAGGAACCCCTGAAACTGCCGGCGCTCCCCGGTGAATTTAGTAATCGTGGGTCCCTTGGGTTCCCGAGGGGCCAAGGCGACAGCGGCTGCTGCCACTGGGGCCGGGGGCGGCGGTACCAATACTTGGGCGGTTTCTGGCCCTCGTTGCTCTTTGAGGTCCTTAACCTCCATTGCCAAGGATTGCACGGAATGGGCTAAGTCCCTAACTTCCGCAAGTAATTGCTCCATGAGCAGGGGATAGATGCTGGTGATACTGTGAGGGCTGGGCTTCCGCGGAGGCGGGACCCTCACGGGACGGGGACAGCCCAGGAACCAGGACGGCCACTCCGCCCAGGGGGATCCTGGTAGGGAAGGAGCGTTGCCTGAAAAAGGACCCCTCAGGTTCTTATATGGTGGTTCAGGAAGGACTAGCCGTTCCCCACCTAGATCATCATAGGGGCGCAGGCGTTGCAGCTTCCCAACCAGGGAAGGCCCCCACGGGCCAAGGAACACAGGCACACTGGGCCCGGGGCCAAGGGCAAGGGGTGCAGGATTGTGGGGGTACCGTGCAAGAGACCCAGGGGAAGAAGGCAGGGCAGGACACGCACACTCGAGTTTCCCTGTGGACACCCAAGTGAACCAGGAAGGGACACAATACTCACAGTCACGCTGGAGGCCCAAGTCTCTCTCTCTCTCTCTCTCTCTCTCTCTCTCTCGCACACTCTCACTCGTAGTTCACACGTAGCTAAAGTCACTCTATAGTTTGCAGGGGGCTCAGGGCTGGTCTCACAGGGCAAAGCTCTGATCACCAGCAAGGGAGCTCCTCTGAGTCCTCCCTTATAAGTAGGGCTGCAGCGTTCCTCTGCAGCAGGCGAGCGGAGCGTCGGGGCGGCGGCCTGAGGGGCGTGGCTGATTGCCTCGTGGTTGCAGAGGGCGGGGCCGGCCCTGGAGGCTCCGTTGCGCGGTGCTGCGGCGAGCCCGGGGGCGTGGCCGGGACTTGAGGCACTGCTTGTTGAGAAGCGCTGTCAGCGCGCTCCGCCCCTATTGCAGGGCGGTTCCTCCCCTGTTCCTCTATGGGCCCTGGGCCTGAGCCTTCCTGGGGGTGAGTCTGGCGTGACCCCGCCGGAGGGTCCTTCTGGGAACCCCGTTGCTGTCGGGGACGGCGGCTCGGTAGGGCCCGCTGCCTGAGACCCGGCCTGCCCCCCCATCTCCTCAGGCCCCCAGGCCTGACATGCTGCTGCTGCTGCTGCTGCTACCCGAATGTGTCTCTCTCTCTATTGTGCTGCCACCTGCAGTGATCTCTGCAAGTTGACATCCTGCCATACTTTGGGGTGACTATGCCAAAGAAAGCCAGTGCCTGCTGCTTCTCTGTCCTTCTGCTGCTGCTACTGCCAGTCTGTGTGATGAGGATTGTATGTATCTCTCTCTCATATCTTCTGCCTCCCAAGGCATTCTCTGAAAGCTCAAGCCCAAAATACTTGGGACAGCAAGTCTCCTTTGCCAATCCCTGATTTTTCTCAGTGCCCACCTGTTGCATGCCAGTCTGTCTTATATTCTTTCTCCTGGGAGCATTCTGTGGAACCTGAAGTCTTGTCAGACTTGGGACACCATTGTCTCCTCCTATGCAAGTGCCTGCAGCTTCAGTGTCTGACACCTGCTGCCTGCCAGCAACTTCTCTATTCTCTATCTGTTTGCTGTGTGCTGTGTGCCAGTCTGTCTCTGATATTTCTGCCCCCCTGGGGCACCCTGTGCAAATTTGGGGAAAGGGAAGGTGCCATAGAAAGACAGTAAAACCACTACTTAACAGAATACAAGCCCTGCCAAATAATTCCCAATGATTTTAATGGGAAATGAATGTAAAAGGAAAACAAATAGATTGTTTAACCCTCTGTCAGTGGGGAGGGGGGTAAGACCAGGGAAAGGGAAGGCCACCCACACACGCTGCTTACACACGGGGAGACTCTGCTCACAACAAGCGAGGTAAAGAAGCCCATCAGGAGAGTATGTGGGACTTCCTATGTGCTTTTGCACCAGGAATTCAGGCCCCTATCATCATAGGGTGCAGAGCTGTACCAGGGAAGGGGATCCTCACGCACCCAAAACTCTCAGACAATGGGGGAACGCAAGGTCTGTGAGGAATCATGCAGGGTTCCAGGGGTTTAAGGCCCAGGCTCAAGGGGAGGACCAAAGGGGCTATCACACCATGAGGAAGGAAGGGCAAAGCCCAGGGGAGGGGGGAGGGGAGAGACACACGCACACACAGGTTCCTCAGTCACACAAGCACTCTGTTGGGAAAAGGTGGTGGGGAGGCAACTACCATACAAAAACCACACAGGGGGTCCAGTCTCTCAATCCACAATAACCATGGAGGGGAAAGGGCGGAGGGTAGGACAGACAAATTGCACAAACACAAACACAATCCAAAATCCCAGACACTTAGCTTTCAAAAGAAGGGGGCCAGTCTCTCCAGGACTCACAAGCTCTGTTCACTGGTACTGGATGCTTCACAGCACCCGCATTTGAAGTACATGCCCCGCCCCCTGCACGCGCCCGGAGGCGTGCGGAGAGACGCAGTGGTGGTCAGGGCTCTGGCGCGTCACAGGAGGGCTCAGGTGTCGGGGCTTGCTTTGAGACGTACTGGGGAAGGTAGGGGTGTTGACGGCCCTGGACCCAGTGCCTCGTTGGTTCCTGGAGCATGGGGGGCGGGGCTCCTAACCAACGGACACAGCCACCATATTGTGACACGGCCATGGCGGCTGACACCCTAATACAATGCGTTAAAATAATGACCTTTTCGGAAATGTGGGGTAACTTTATACCCCGGAAAAGTTTTCATGGGGTAAAAATGTACCCCAGTGAAATTTCATTCCATGTGACAGCAGAAGTCAGTATGGGTCCCAATACACACTCACACCCTTCCCATGCAAAAAACCACATACACAACGGAGATAAGGCTGTGTTTTGTGAGGTACGTTTGTACCCCAATATGCAAAATTAGCAGTCACTGAAAGTTGGATTCCTTTTGCAACTTTATTTAAAAGACAGAATCAATGCTTGAAAATGTATATAAGCTATATATTATGTCTTGAACTCAACTCTTTATGCAAATTTTTAAAAACTGAAATAAAATATATAATTTTCAAAAACGTTTTTACTATCAAGCTTCAAAGAACAAAAATACAAGAAAACTGACTATTTCTTCAACTGTAACTATTACTAAATAGCAATTTTGTAAAAAATGTTCTAACAATTTAAACATTTTCTAACTTTTCTGCATGTTTTTGCTCTGATGGATACAGAATTTTGATAAACCTGTGCTTACTGTTGAAGCAGACTCCAATCCATGGTGCAGTCTGCTTGTGAAGCAAGCTCTATAGTGTTGACTTCTCTGAGTGTGCGACAGTCTTTGTTACCTTGGATACAAACCAGTCACCAAAAGTTCTGTAAACAGAGGGGCTTCTGAAAGTAATCTTTCTCCCTTCCCTTTCCAAAGAGAAGCTGAGGGACTCTGCAAGTGGCAGCCCTCTGCCCCCCAGGTTGAGGGACATGTGTTGAAATATAGCTTTATTAGATTAATACAGATTTCTGTTGTAATATAAAGTTAATTGAAGTAGCAAAGCAATAAACCATAAAATTGCATTGTGGTAACTTTGCTGATGTAGACAGATGGGGCAGAAGGGCAAAGGAGCAGTTACAACACAGACAGGCCAGAGTCCAGACACAAAGTCCAGGGCAAATCAGATCAAAATAGAAAACAGGGCAAGGGTAGAGCCAGTCCAAGCCCAAACAAACTAGAATCAGGGAGGATCAAGCAAGTCCAGCATCCCAGAACAAGGGACCAAGGAAAGGGAAGGAGAAACAGATGATCCACCCAGCTTCCCATGTCTGCAGTCTTACCCTTTATATGGCAGGCAGCCATCCAGAAAGCTGAGTGTGCAGCACAAGACTGAGGAGGTGTGTGGCCTGACCAGCCCTGGAAGGGCCTCAACAAAGACCCAGGACTCTAGCCAGAGTATTTTGGTGGCAACTGAGAAACCAGCCACCATACCTAGGGTCCCCAGGCTGCTGGTTCAAGTCCCAGTTCCTTATACTTTGATTCCAGATCATCAAAGTGGATAGGAAGTGCTTCATTTGCCTGTTTCAGTTATTTTGGCTGTTTTGGCTATTTAAGTAATGTTGACATTTTGTTTTAGTCATTTTGGTATTTTGGTACACTGCATCCATTTATAATACACTGTTTAGGAACCAAACCCAATACCGCTTTATATAAGAAACCACGTTATAATGAGGATGCTTAAATCGAAAGCGTTTGGATGTACAGAGCCTTCTCATATAGACAGAAGAAAAATTAGAGGCTTTTCCCTCCAGGGGAAGACTCAGAAGGATTGTATTATGTAAGACAGGTGTTCTCGACCTTTTTTCATTTGCAGACGCCTAAAAACATTTTGTATGGAGACAGGGACCCCTTTGGAAATATATTGTGTAGCAAACATTATATTATTTATTATATTATAATTATATATTATATACCTAATTATTTACTATGTATAGGTGGGGGAGAGGGCTGCTAGGGTAGAGTCACTGCCCAGCCAATTGAGAAACTCACCTGTGCTGTGTTGGGGGAGAGTTCTGACAGCGTGGAGCGGAGGCAGAGCCCTCTTTCTGCGGGGAGAAAAGGGACAGGGGACACCTGGGCGCGAGCCTTGGCACGAGCCTAAGGGCAAGAGCTCAAGGGTATCACCCTTGTGTCGCCCCTGGAGAAGTCCGGAGAGCTGGAGCCCTCCCACCCTTTTCAACTGTGGGGCGTGGAGGACAAGAGAAGTTAAAAGCAGAGACTCTGGGATTGTGGTGTAGTGTCTACAGGGGACAGTGTGAGGACCAGTACAGCAGTTGGGTGGTGCCCGGGTGGGAACCAAGCCCCGAGCCTTGGGCTGTGACCAACTGTAGACTTGTTGGGCGAACTTTTAAAGTATCTGCTGGCACCTGCCTCCGTGGTTTCCCAAGGGCTGTCTTTGGCTGATATAAAGGGCTAAGGGTTTAGGGGGCGATCTGGAAAGGGAATAACCTGAGTACCTGGGTAGCGGGATAGCCATCCAACTGATCAATCAAAAATGGTCCCTAAGGGTGCTCGAAATAAAAGGACTTGCCCTCTGACTGTAAACACCCAGCCTCCTGAGAAACAGAGGTGGATTGACACTTTTCTCATTTCCAGGCAACATAACTCTGATATACATCTGGTATCCGATATTACAACTTCTAACCTGTTTTTGCCCCTGGTGTCAGAAGGGGCAATGACTGAACAAGCTATAGTTGGTTCATGTGAACCAGGTGCAGGGAAAAATTGTAAGGAAATGTTTGGTGAAGATCCTTCTTCCCCAGGTATTACAAATTTACAGAGTATTGGGAAATATTTTGGGGCTTGGAGTGAATCAAGGGATATTCCCCTGGAAGCTCTATTAGCTGAGCATGTCCAACTTACAGCCCTCACAGTTAAATCCATGTTTTATCAATTAAACATGCTGTGAGCAAAAGTTGAGAGCATTATGGGTTGGGCTAGGGGTGGTAATTTACCGATTATACGTAATGGGTCCCTTCTTAGGGAGGGGAAGGCTCAACTGGCATGCTCAAACCAAATTTCCCCTCCATCAAAGTGGCCGCCAGTATTACGTGTGGATGATGATTCACTGTCAAGGGGTGAGGGGAGTAGGAGGGAGAATATCATTTTGGCTTCTGATAGATTAGCAGTAACTGCTTTTCCATTGTCTGGAGGCTATCTCCCTGCGTGGGATATTCCATTAGATGCTGCCGAACATTTTAGATTTCTTCTAAAAATGCCTATTACACAAAAAGACATAAGGTCTGTGTCTCAACTTACGAATAGAAGAGGTCATTGTTCTGTGCTGATTCATTTTAAATCCTTAGACCTGGTTAGTGTTATTCTTGGAAAGGTTCAAATTTTAGCAAGAAATGTGATCCACGTGTCCCAGGTCTATTTGGACAGGAGGCCTTTAAGGAGGGGAAATAAAATAGGACAAAAGGCCAACGTGGATTCTTCCATCCCAGGGGGCATGTAACTTGATTGCTCCCCCGTCTAATGCTAATGTTGATATGGCAGAAGGTACAATTAGTTCCCCAGAACTGATGGAAATCCAGGGAAAACAGGGGACTCAAAGTTTAACATCGATAGACATATTTTCCCTATGGAGGGTCAGAATCAAATTTTAGACTGAATGTCTCACCTTTACGATCATTTAAGAGGAAGAATGAGACCGAAGAAGGGAGTAAATCCTTCAGTTGGGGTTAGACCTGAGTTCCACCAAACTGAAGAGGTTCCGGGGAATATTTCTTCCAGCCAGATAGGAAAAGGCTCTGCTGTAATTGACAGGAATAATAAGGTAGTAAATCCAAGAAACAACACTTCAGCAGAAAAGCATCATGGCTCTGATGTGAGACCTTATGTAGGGTTAATAACTGATTCCTCTGGTGGTAGGATTCAGAATGATATAGTGGATAGCACTCTACTAGCAAAAAAGGCCACCTGTGCCCTTGAAACAAATATGGTTACTAAAGATTCAATTATTGCCAATCAAAATAGTTTAATTATAGAGGATCAGTCCGCTGTAATTCAATCTCCCAGCTCTTGTAAATCCTTGCCTTGTTCAGCACGTGTACTTCTATCAGAAGTTTCTGTTGCTAGGAGCGAGCAGACGATTTTGTTTCTTTCTCTTGAGAGCTTCCACCCAGCTAAGGGGGAGGACCTAGTTTATAGAAATAGTACCCCCAAGGCAAAAGTAACTCAGCAGGACAAAGGGAGGTCTCTAGGAGATTCTGAAGTTAGTGGAGATCTCTCATTCCTGGTAGCTAAGCAAGTTGGGGAGGAGGGGCTTTTATAGCCCTCACCAGACTGGATTCTCTCGGGGAGATAAAACAGAGGGAATTCTTTTGGATGATTGACAGAATCAGGAGGGGCCCACCCAATCTCAAAACCCCGCTCCAACTCATAGGTTCTTGGGAAATTCCATATTAAAGTTTTTATCATGGAATATTGCCGGTTGGAAGGGGAAAGAATTTGATTTGGATTTCTTATGATTTGTAGCTGGGTTTGGCTTGATTTGCCTTCAAGAGACATGGTGTGAGAACTCCGAATCTATTGAATTGGATGGATTTTACAAATGGGCCTTGCCAGCTAGTTCTATCTTGGGGAAGAAAGGGAGACCTTCGGGCGGGTTAGTTATGTTCCTGCGTATGGATTTGGGGTTGGAATCGCAGATAATCCATGCTGATGACTGCCAAGTTCAATCTGGCAGGTTATTGTTACCACAGTCTAACCATGTATTGATCTATAACGTTTATATCCCCCCTGGCGACAAAGGTAATCAAGTATGGCTGGATTTTCCGGCTCTTTTTTCAAGAAATGCTGAGAGGGTCCCAGAGGATCATTGTGTGATCTTAGGGGATTTTAATGCCAGACTGGGACATAATGCCGGGCAAATTTTAAGTGCCCTTAAATTATACACTATGTTTGATGATGGGCAGGATTGGAATGGAGCAAGAACATCACAGGACGGGACCATAAATAAAAATGGTAAACGTTTCTACCGGTTTGTCCTGGATCACTCCCTATATATTCTAAATGGGAATGCCCCAGGAGACTCTTATGGGGCTATACTTTCTCAAATTCTAAAGGGGCGAGTGTCCTAGATTTTGGCATTATTTTCCCTATTTTATCAAATAATGTGGATTCGTTTGAGATCGAACACAGAATTGAAAGTGACCACTTTCCTTTGATTTTGTCTTTAAAGTATTTATTTTTCTGTCCACATGCTCCTTTTTTGATCCTCTATGGTGAGTGTGTTCAAAGTGGTACTTCCAAGTTAAGATGGTCTGCTAAGACTAATTCTCAGCTGGCTGCCAACCTGGAATCCTCAGAGATGATTTCTTTTAGGGAGAGGCTGATTATGACAACGGATGTATTTAGTGCATTTGGGGTCCTAAATGATATTTCAAAAAGTTTACTCCCATACCTAACAAGAAATTTAAATTCTAATCCCACAAACCCCTCTTTGGTGGACTGGTGGGCTATGGAGTGTGATAAGAGGAAATCTGATCTTAGGAAAGCTGCCAAATGGCTGAAATCTAATATTACTGAGGAAATGATAGAAGCTTACAGGTTACTGAAAATTGATTACAAGTTATTCATATCCAAGAAAAAAATGCTTTTTCCTTCAGGATACTGGAGAAAGTTATTGAATGCTTTGGAGGTTAATGATAATGGATCCTTTTGGATATTGATTAATAGCGCCCTTAGAAATAATAGCTATATGTTAAAGGAGCCACAAATTCAACATTCAGTTTGGGTGAAACATTTTCCAGAAATTTTTAATGCTAGTCACCCTTTGGGTGCTTGCTCACATTCTGTGTTAATTTCATCCTTACCCCGCTGGGAGAGAGTTACAGAAGTGGAGGTGGAGGAGGCCATAACACTATTAAAAAATGGGAAAGCACCAGGTGGGGATTTCCTACCAGCAGAGGTTTTTGAGCAGAATTCAAGATGGTGGAGATGTGCCCTCGCAAATTTGTTTTCCTTAATTAATGACTCGGGGGTTATCCCAGAATATTGGAAGGCAAATATTGTGGTTCCTATTTACATAAAGGGCAACAGGAATGATCAAAAAAAACTATAGGCCTATAAGTCTGATGCCTATTATATCCAAAATATATGCTAGATTGCTATTGGCCCATCTCGATCAATGGGTCACAGCTGAAGGACTACTCGCTCAAGAACAGGTCGGCTTCCAGGTGGGTAGAAGTACTATTGATCACTGTTTTATATTAAATCATGTAATTAATCAGTGTAAGGGAAAAGGCCTAGATTTGTATGTGGCTTTTGTTGATTTTTCATCAGCCTTTGACCTAATAGATCGGAATATTCTCTGGGTATTGATCTCTGTTTACTTGCTCTAATAAAATCCTTGTATGAAAATACAAGGCTCCAGATTCGATTAAATAACTGAGGTGTTTTGTCTGAGGAAATTCCCACAACCAGAGGGATTAGACAGGGATGCCTTTTGGCTTCCCTGCTCTTCAACTTATATGTTAACCAACTGATTTTGGACCACAGTAACACTGGTAACTATATGGTCCCTAAGATCTGTGATTAATGGCTGTCCATTTTAATGTACGCCAATGACACCGTGCTGCTTTCAACTGCCAGATTGGGACTGAAGAGGTTACTATTTGTTTTTGGAGTAAAATGCCAATTGCAGGGCCTGAAAATCAATTATAAAAAAACAAACATTTTGGTTTTTGCCAAGAGGTTCAAACCAGCTTCTTGGTTCCTTAATGAGAACCAGATATAGCAGGTGCGTACCTTTAAGTACCTCGGAATTGGTTTTGAATTTAATAACTCCTGGCATCCACATATACAGTCCATTAAACAGGAGGTTTCGGTTAGTGCAACTGTAATTCATACATTTTATTCTACCAAAGGTGGCCATTTGGTTGCCCCTGCTTGTAAGGTTTTTGAAAGGAAGATCATGGCGAAACTCAGTTATGGGGTTCAGGTATGGGGTTATATTTTAAGTGTTTGGATTGTTTTAAATTGTATTTTATTGTTGGAAGTCGCCCCGAGCTGTGTTCAGGAGGAGCGGGGTAAAAATGTAATAAATAAATAAATAAATAAATACCCCTGCCGCTCTTGCCTTGTTGGAGCCAGTGCAAAAACAATTTCTGCGGAAAATTCATGGGGTCCCTCCAGGGGTCTCTTCAGCATTAGTTAAATTGGAAATGGACTCTATTTCATTTGGGACACAATTAAGGAAAATTTTATTATGCTTTGCATTAAAGTTGGTCTTGTGTCCTATAGATTCTATCACCAAAAGGTGTTTTGAGATCGAAAGGAAAGTCAACAGTTATCCCTGGTTGGTATTTGTTAATAATCAGTTGAATAACTTGGGACTGTCCATCTCTTTTTTGTCGCAATTCCCCCTGAAAATCAGGATTAAAATGATAACGGAAAGATCTTGTGACATTGATTTGCAGACCTTAAGGAGTCAAGCCCGTCAGGTCTGTACTTCCCCCATGTACCGTTTTGTCCTTCCATCAAGGAATGGATGTAATCATCTAAAGGACATGACTGATTATCGCCTAAGGAAAGCCTTTACTGCCTTGCGGCTACAAACCTTTGACTCTGCTGTGTCTTCAGGTAGATATTCAGGCCAACCTTACGAGCAAAGGAAATGTCCATGTGGGGAAAATGAGATCAAGGATCTGGTCCATTATTTATTATATTTTCGACTCTATAACCATGTTAGAACAGAAATGTGGCATAAGATTAATCCCCCGCTAGCTCTGTCACCAACAGCATTGCTGATTTTCTGTCTTTCTGATAATATTTCTTCAATTTCAAAAGTGGTTGCTGATTTTGCCTTTCAGGCAGGTATATTAAGGAAGACATTCTTGAGTTCATCTGTTTGATTATACCTTGATTTAAGTATCAATTTAATTTTTGGCTGTAATGGGTTGTGTGGTTATTTGTAAAGTTATGTTTGGTTAAATTTTTGAAAGTATGTTGTTTGTAAATTGTATGTATTGATTTTAAAACTTGAAGCTTGTCATGGCTAATGCCAGAATAAGAAATAAACCAAATCAAATACTACGTATAGCGGCTGTCAAACTGTTGCGATAAAAAACAGTTGAAAAAAACTGCTGTGCTAAATTAGACTTCACCTTGAACAAATGTATAGTCCTGAGCTCACCACAAGTTTGGCATTTTTAAGAGCTCACCAGAAGCTTGTATTTACAGTCCAATATCTCCACACTCACATACAGAGTGTAATTCCACAAATTTTGTATAGGTCAGAGGACTGGGGAGTCAAGGTTTTTAATATCCTAGAAAAAATCCAGAACACTTTCTTTTGCAAGTTGTTAGTGCTTCCCAAATATACCCCAGCAGCTATGGTGAGGGCTGAGTTAGGGGAACTTGTAACAGCCGCCCTGGCGCAGTCCTCATGAGAGCGCCCTCTATAGGAAATTAGCAGAGCTGCTGCTACCACTCTTGCCCCAGATCACCAGTCCACACTTTAAGTATTAATTTCTCAGTGTTTGTTTATTTTTATTTATTTATTTATTTAAAATTTATATCCCGCCCCTCCTGCCCTCAGGGCAGCCCGGGGCGGTGAACAACATTCAATAAAAATAATATAATTTTTTAAAAAACAATTTTAAAATACAGTATGTGGGGAAATACCCCACCCCACCCCCATCCGCTGAAGAATTCACAGCTTCCTTCACGAAGCATATATACAGCCAGCACAGTTCTTGGTCTCACCACACTTGTACAGAGCCCCTGCTCTTCCCAGTCCTTCCAGGCTCTCTGTCTTCAGTCTATCAGACAGACCAGACTGGCTCCCAGGCTACCTCTTCTCTTGGTCTTTCCCTGGCTTACAAATCAACTCCCTTTCTTATCTGCAGCCCCCTTTTGAGCCACACAGAGGCTTTTTATCCCCCCTGGGTGGCTAAGCCACACTCACTGGGTATGCCCCTGAGGCCCAATACTTGACTCTTTAAAAGGCCAATGTCCCATTTAGCCTCTATTCTGCTACAGACCCCTCTGGCCCTTTTTACACAAGACTCACCCACTCATGCCCACACATACCTATACAGTGGGCATGAATGGGTGCGTCCTGTGTGAATTCTGGAATGGGTGAATGGGTGTGAGTGTGCGCTCCTGTGCACACCTCCACCCATTGCACACGCATGGAGCAATTGGCCAAAATGGTGGTTGCTCCATGCGTGGGGATGCTGGGGGGGATGAGTGTGTGACTGTGTGCATCTGCCTCTTCAACCTTCCCCCCCCCCCCCGCAGTGCACTCATGGACTACTGCTGTGGGGCGGTCCATTTAAAAAGGGCCTCTGTCTTTTCTAGAGTGTACAAAAGATTGGTGAGTTTTTGGGGTAGGATCTCATGTATGGACACTGCCTGGCTTCCCTGGCTCTGTCTCAAGAAGCAGTTTGAAAATGCTATTTTGGTTCTACAGTTTATTGGTTCAACACTCACTTTTGAATAACTGGCAGGGGCATAACTAGGGTAACTAGGGTAGAACGGGCCCCTGGCCAAGAAATAAAAATGGCCCCCACAATCCTGCCTCCCCCCCCAGCACACAACCTCACCTTTTCCATTCTGCAGCACACTTCTAGATTTGGTTAGAGCTCTGAGGCACACATGTTAATTTTTTCAGCTTTGCGGCATGAAAAATGGTAGTGACCGCTCTGGAGCCTTGAGCTCTTGAGATAGCACAGAAAACAAGACAGCTCTGGTGATCTTGAGCTCTAGCTCAGGGGCCATTCTCTCTATTTTTCTCTTTTATCTGCTATTACCATTCTCCCCAGCAAAGCACAATCTGCAGCTGTTTATTGAACCTAATCACTTATCACAATGTCAAAATTCACAGATGTGAAATCCCCCTCCTCTGCCCCAGCCTTCTCTCTCCCCCAAGCCTATATCCCACACAGACCCCCTGCCCTTTCTCCCCCAAGCCCCACACAGACCCAGAGTTGGTGCGGCCCCCCTTCTCCCCACACCGACCCACTCCTCCTCCCCTCTCTCCCAGCTGAGCTGAGTGAGCTCCCATTCTCTAGGTCTGGGAGCATCTCTCTCCCGCCTTCCCACTGCAATAGGGCTCTGGGCAGGCACAGCAGCGGTGGGGACAGGGACTCAATCTGACTCACTCACCAGCTGCAACTGTCTCTATGTGCTGCTGCTGCTGCTGCTGCAGCCTGCAGAATCAGTTGCAGGGGAGAGTGAAGAGACAATGACAATGAGCTGCTGCAAGAGGCTAAGGCAGCCAGTGGGGAACAGTGCCAGGCGGGGAGGAGGAGAACTTAGGGGAGCCAAGCTGCCTCTCTTCGTGTGCTGTTCCCCCTCCGCTTCCATAGCCCTGACCCCTTATTCTAGTATCCCCAAGTCTTCTCTGCGCGATTCACCACTTGGTGGTGGTTCCCTTAGGGGTATCTAGCCATTTTCCACTAGTTTTACACTTTGAGGCCCCTTTAGCTAGGAAGTGCTTGGTGGTCCCCTCTATACCCCCCCTTGGGGATGAGGATGTTCCCTCCATTATTAGAGTAAAGTGGTCGGAACGTCAGGCTGGGTTGTTGGATGCTTTTTTTTCCTCTCCAGCATCGTTGGCCTTGTGTGAGGCAATAGCAGCTCAAGTTTCAGATATAGTTGACAAATACGAGGATTTAATATCCTTGTTACTCCCTCTTATAACTAAGAAGAACTTGGAGCCCTTGAGTAGAGAGAATCAGAGCAGTTCTTTTCCATCTTGGTTTGACCTAGATTGTCGTAGGGTCCGGTCGGATCTCCGTCGGCTCTCTAGGGAACTTAGGGGAAACCCCAACCAATCCCTTAGGATTAGGGTGGTGGAACTCCGGCAAAAATACCGGAAGCTCCGGAGTTCCAAGCAAAATACCCTTTTTCAAACTCAATGGGCTATGTTGAACGTTGCAGCCAAAGCCAAGGATTCTGGTAAATTCTGGTCGATTATTCGATCATCCCTAAGGGACCGTGTAACACAGGGAGGAACGAGTATAGCCCCGTCAGTGTGGCAGGATTATTACGGGTCCTTGTTTACCCGGATTGAGGAGGTGCCCTCTGCACTCTTTTTGCCACCATTGACCGAGTTTGACCAATGGCCGCCGGTGACATCTGAAGAGGTGGTGTCTCTTATAGAGTGCTTAAAATCAGGGAAAGCTCCAGGACCCGACTATATTTCACCTGAGATCCTGAAACGGAATCCGGAATGGTGGGCTAGGGTGCTTGCACCACTATTTACACATCTCAATGACACTGGGGCTTTTCCTGTGGCATGGAGAGAGAGTATTACTATTCCTATTTTTAAAAAGGGAGATCCCAAGTGCCCAGGGAATTATAGGCCTATTAGTCTCTTAAGCATCATTGCTAAATTGTATACACGTTTTCTACTTATGAAACTACAAAATTGGCTTGAGGAAGTCGGGATAATCGAACCTGAACAGGCCGGATTTCAAAAAGGTCAAGCGACATCAGACCATATTTTCGTTCTATCAGCTCTGATCTCCAAGTATACTACTGACCGGAGGAAATTCTTTGCTTGCTTCATTGACCTAGAGAAGGCCTTTGACTCAGTTTGTAGAGAAAGGCTATGGCTGAAGTTAAGGGATTTAGGTATTGATCGCAGATTACTTTATCTGATGATCCTTATCCACTCAGGGAACTCTCTAAGAGTCCGATATAATCCCCGGGGTGAGCTCTCTGGGTCAGTGAAAGTGCAAGTAGGGGTGCGACAGGGCTGTTTGTTGGCTCCGGCTCTTTTCAAACTCTACATAAATGATGTAGTTCAGGCCCTGTCAGACAGTAACTCCCATGCCCCAAAGATCGGGCTGCGTAGAGTTCCCCTTATGCTCTATGCTGACGACACTGTTTTATTATCTCAGTCACGGATTGGGCTTAAAAGACTCATGCATGCTTTTGGGATTTATTGTCAGCAAGAATTGCTCAGGATAAACTTTGATAAAACTAAGGTTTTAGTTGTCAGAGCTAATGGGATCTCGGGAAGGCATCGGTGGGCAATGGGTGGGAATATCATTGAGCAGGTTCGGAGCTATAAATATTTGGGGGTGATTTTCTCAGATCGTGTAAGTTGGAAGAATCACTTTGAGGCAGCACTTATTTCAGCAAGAAAAACCTCGTCGGTTATAACCAAGTTCTATTTTGCCCAGGGAGGTAAACTAGTTCTACCTGCTCTGCGAGTATTTAAATCTAAAGTTATAAATCAGCTTTTATATGCTTTTCCCATATGGGGGCCGAAGTATATACTTCAATTGGAAATCATCCAGAACACTTTCCTTCGTAGTATTCTGGGTGTCCCCAGGGGAACACCACAAGTCCTCTTAAGAGCTGAAGCTCGGGCTCTCCCCCTCAGTGCCCTTGCTTGTCAGACATTGGTCTATTTTTGGATTAAGGTGATGCTCTTTCCTATTTGCAATAATTCCCTTCTATTTATGGCCATGAGGGCTGGTCTCGGGGGGCCTTGGGGTAAGGTGGTGGAGAAGGAGGTCCTTCGGTTGGGGTTCTCTGCTGAAAGTTTAGGAACAGTAGGGCCTCAAGCTGCCAGGAGCTTGGTCAAAAGGAGGATTCTTGACCAAACCCTCCAACTGGAATCAGCGCTGTTGATACAACAGAAAGTAGCTCCCCAATACATTCCAGTTAATCCTGGGGGCTCTGGAGAATATTATCTTTTCAATTGGCTAGACGCAGGGAAACGAAATGCCTTCCTAAAGTTGAGGATCAATTCATTTCCTTCAGCGTTTGTGGAGGGGCGTTATAAGGGGTTACCCAGGAGTCAGAGGGTTTGCTCCTTATGTAAACTAGGTGAGATAGATACGGTTGATCATATATTGCTCCGTTGCCCTCAACTTGCTGGACCTAGGCTTCGATATTTAGGGGGTTTGGATGATCATAGGATGCAGGAAATTCTTAGCCCAGTGGACTCAGACCTGACTAGGGCAGTCGCAGGGATGGCTCAGGCCATTTTGCATATTCGCAGAGCTATGGTTCGGCAACCTGGAGTCGCAGGGTTGTCTGACCATGATAGTAAGCTGGTTTTGCATTAAGATAGGAGTTATGAGGCCTTTTCTCCTTTAGTTTACTGGGTTAAAGTGGGGCCAAAGTATAGATAGCTTCTTGTGTCATAGTATAAGTTATACTCCCAAATGGGATCTATAGATGGTGGTTAGTGTCCGTTTATTTCCCTCCTTGAGAGTTTTTATTTATTCTTCTTTAAATTTTAATTTAAATTCAAATTATAAGTTATATCGATTGGTTAGTTATCAAGAGATACTCCCGGGGGCTGGTTGGGATCCCCCCCCCCTTTTTGGATGGGCTAAGGCCCTTTTATTTTGTCCCAATTGTGTATTGCTATTATATGTGTATTGGTTTGCGAATTGTTATAGCCGATGGCTGAACAATAAAGTTGTTATTATTTAAAAAATAGCCCTGACCCAGCGTCTCAGCATGGGGTGGGCAGGTCAGCACTTAAGCGCCAGCCAGCATGGCTCACAAACTTGCAGCACCATAATTGCACCCTGGAAAACATGAACATTTTTGGTGGGCACCCTGCGCGTGCTCCCATCTACCACCTCTTTCAAACTTTGCCACATGATCCATCACGTGATGGGGAGGAGGGAGCCTGATTAGCCAGCCTCCCTCCCAGACATGTTTGTTTATTATGATCAGCTGTTGAGGTGCTCTACCTGGGACTATCAGAGAGTTGCTTCGAGTGCAAAGGGACTCTGTTCACACAGTTCAGGGGAAGCAGCGGGCCAAAACTGTCCCTCTGCTGCTGTGGCACAGAGAGAAGAGCAGTCAGTCAGTCAGTCATGCAGGCTAGGCAGGCAGTGTGGGTCCCCAGCCATACTAGCTTCATTAGTGCCAGTGGGAGGTGGTGACCCTCTGGCATTGGCGGCCCTTGGCATAAAGCCGGTGTCAGGCGGCGCCCCGACCTTGTAGCAACAGCTAGCTCTACCGACGTTGCCCTGCAGTAAGCCCTGTGTTTCCCCCCCTTTGCCCCTAGAACGGATTGGCGGTAAGTGAGTGTGAGTGATTGTTCTTATTGTTGTGAGTCTTGTCCAGTGAGAAAGTAACCCTTGAGATCCCTTGGAAATCCTTACCCTTTTACCTTGTACCCTTCTACGTTGGTCCTAAACAGTAGTATTATCATACACCCCTGTGCCAGATTGAAAGCCCCCATCCCTCACCCCCTGTTTCCCTGTTATCCTGCTCCCCTGTGTTCCTCCCTTTCCCTTGGGTCCTTCCCTTCCCCTTTTCCCCTCCCTCACCTTATTTCATGGTTCCCTGGGTCCTGTGTACTTCCACGAGTATTTGGGGACTGTGTGGATTGTCTTCCCCCTGTTCCTTGGGGCAATTGGCTTTGCTCTCAAGTCTCTATGATGAGTCGGGTTGCCTTCTGAATAAGAAGGAAAGCCCACCTAACACCCTGAGGGACCATTTTCCTCCAAAGGGAGAACTGATCAACCGAGAAAGCCGCCCCTCCCCCGTGTTTGTGGATCCTTGTGTTCTCCCTCCCTTAAGCCCCGATCCCTGGGAAACCCCCTTTTCCACCCCCATCTGTGACAGAATCACCAGCACCCCCCTTATCACCGTAGGTCAAGATGACCTCAGAAGAAAACGTGCAGGGATTAGTGCACGCAGTACAGTCTCTCACCATGGAGGTAAAAGATCTAAGGGAGGAAAATAAGGAACTTAGGGCCTGATACCAGGCCTTGCAGAATTCAATAGAAGGAGCCTTGGCTCCAACCCCTCCTGTTCCTGTCCCCTTGGCCCCTTTTTCTCATGAGCCAAAGGCTCCATGGCCTGATAAGTTTTACGGGGACAGGAAAACTTGTCAGGGACTTTTGGAACTCTGCAACCTCATGTTCCAGACTCAACCCCTTACCTACAACTCCGACCAAGCCAAAGTGGCTTATATTATAGGATTATTAGCGGTCATAGCCCTTGATTGGGCTACCCCCCTTCTAGCCACAGATGATGATCTGCTGCGTGACTATAAGGGGTTTTTGAAACAATTCCATTTCTTATTTGACTATCCCCATAGGGTTAGAGATGCAGAACAAGCTATACTGCATCTCAGACAAGGTAAAACCCCTTTACTAGACTATATCACCTAGTTTAGAAAATTAGCTTTTGACCTAGGATGGAGTGATGCAGCCCTTCGGGCTATGTTTAGACAGGGCCTAAACGATGACATCAAGGATCAGTTAGCCTGTTTTACCACTACCCCTGTGACCTGGAAGAAACGGTTGTAGTTTCCTTACAGATAGATGAGCGCCTCACAGAGCGTAAACGAGAAAAATGATGAAACCAAGGTAGGGGAATAGGATCATGGATACCTAGGAGGCCTACAAACCCCCTCCCGAGCCCCTCGGGCTCTGGGGGTCCCAAACCAATGCAGATTGGGGCAGTGCGGGGCCCCCTTACCCCTGAAGAAAGGGAATGGTGCCGTCTATTACATCTTTGCTTTTATTGCGGGGCCGGGACCCACTTCTCGCAGGAGTGCCCTGCAAAGCTAACCCGTTCCAGAGGGTTGGGAAATGTGAGGGACCGAGAGGAAGGGGGGACCTCCCAGTAACTTGTTGTAGCCCCCTTCTCCAGTTGGGATGGGTAGCCCCTGCCGCGAGACAATTTAGGATACCCCTTACCTTACAATGGTCCCCTCCATGAGCCTTCGTGGTTTGGGCCTTGGTGGATTCCGGGGCTTCGGGGAATTTTATGGACACGACATTTGCTACCTCTTGCACTATTCCCTTGCGAACTTGCCCCTCTATAGAGGTGGTTCATACCATAGATGGTTCCCCCCTTACCTCAGGGCCCTTGCAAATATGCTCTGCCCCTTTACAATGCACCTTCGGTGCCCATACTGAAGTAATCCAATTTGACGTAATTTCTTCCCCATTATTCCCCCTTGTTCTTGGCCTGCCCTGGTTGCAATTACACAACCCTCAAATTTATTGGGTCTTAAGGACTCTTCAATTCACCTCCTCCTCTTGTATCCCTCACCTTGTGACTTCCCCCCCTGCCCAGAGGTTGACCTCGATAGTTATCGCCTCGGTAACCGAGACTCCGATCCCTTCTCAGTATCTTGATTTGGCCTTAGTATTTAGTAAGTGTGAAGCCGCCGAATTACCCCCACATTGGTCGTATGACTGCCCCATAGAACTTACACCAGGAAGTGAACCCCCGTACGGGCGGATTTACAACCTCTCCCCGGGGAAACTGAAACCCTCAGAGCCTATATTAAAGAAAGCCTAGCTAAAGGCATTATTCGTCACTCCACTTCTGCTGCCGGGGCCCCCCTTTTTTTTGTCCCCAAGAAGGAGGAGGACCTAAGACCTTGCATTGATTATAGAGGGTTAAATCAGATTACCATAAATAATAGGTACCCCCTTCCCCTTATACCCGAGCTCCTTGGAAAACTCCAAGGAGCAACTATTTTTTATGAAACTTGACTTCAGGGGCGCCTACAATCTGGTAAGGATCAGAGAGGGGGATGAATGGAAAACAGCGTTCCGTACGAGATTTGGACATTTTGAATATTGCGTCATGCCCTATGGACTAGTGAATGTGCCTGCTACCTTCCAGCATTGTATTAATGATATTTTACAAGATTTGCTGGGCCTATACGTCATAGCCTATCTGGACGACATACTTGTCTTCTCGACGTCCTTAACAGAGCACATTCGACACGTTCGTACTGTCCTGAAATGCCTATTAGACCACCGACTATATTACAAGGTTGAAAAATGTGTTTTCCACGCTTCTTCTGTACCTTTTCTAGGATTTATTATTTCTGCCAAGGGAATTCATATGGACCCTAGTAAATTGGAAGTCATCAATCAATGGCCAGCCCCGACAACAGTGAAAGCCCTGCAAAGGTTTCTTGGAAGCGTAAACTATTATCGACAATATATACCCCTCTATGCAGATCTCACCAAGCCCCTCACAACCTTATTACGGAAGGGGGTAAGTTTCATTTGGGGGAACTCTCAAGGGGAAGCCTTTGTACGTTTGAAGCAGGCCTTCATGTCTGCCCCTCTATTGCAGCACCCTGATGTCACCCAACCTTTTATCGTAGAAGCAGATGCTTCGAACGTAGCAATCGGAGCCATACTAATGCAGGCCATGGGCCCCTCAGGCTGTCACCTGCCTTGCGCTTTTTATTCTCGCCAACTAATCCCTGCAGAAAGAAATGATCCTATCTTGGATAAAGAAATTTTGGTCATAAAGCAGCCTTCGAGGCTTGGCGACATTTTTCAGAAGGAGGCCCTCATCCTATATTGGTATATACGGATCACAAAAATTTGGCATATCTTCAGTCCGTTCATATTAATAACGCCCAACATGCCAGGTGGGCACTTTTCTTTGCGCGTTTCTGTTTCTCTGCACAGTACCGTCCTGGTGCGCAAAATACGATGGCTGACGCCTTATCCCGGTATCATACTCCAACAGAAAAGGAGGGAGACCCCCAAGGACCTATTTTATCCCCTCGAGTATTCGCTGCCACTCTTCCATCCTTGATTCAACTCCGAACCTTAAGTCAAAAAGAAAAACCTCGCTCTGACTTCTATCAGAAACAAGGGTTATACTAATATAAGGGAAAGGTAGTTATTCTTCCCAAGTTCAGACCTCACGTTTTGTGGGCTCACCACGACTCTCCCCTTGCAGGACACCCGGGAGGTAAACGCACCTTTTCATTAATTCACAGGACCTTTTGGTGACCTACTCTTCGAAGAGATAGCGACCGATATGTTCAAGGATGCTCCACATGTGCTCGTACAAAAACTCTTCGAACCCTGCCGGTAGGGTTACTGCAAATTACAGAAGGCCCTAAAGGTCCCTGGCAGAAGATCTCAATGGACTTTATTGTAGGACTTCCGAATTCCGCAGGGTATGATTCCATCTTAGTCGTCATTGATTACTTTACTAAAATGGGACACGTCATCCCCTGTAAAGGATTGCCCTCGGCCCCGGGCACAGCACATCTACTTCTTCGAGAAATAGTTCACCTCCACGGACTTCCAATGGAGATCGTGTCAGACAGGGGCCCTCAATTTATCTCCTGGTTTTGGAAAGTCTTTTTTTCTCTTCTACAGATAAAACTCAACCCCACTACGGCATACCACCCCCAAGCGAATGGGCAAGTCGAACGCACCAACCAACATATTGAACAATATTTACGTTGCTTCTGTACTTACCTCCAAGACGATTGGACAGAGCATTTTCCACTCACTGAGTTTACTTATAATAATGGTCCGAATGCATCTCTAGGAACCTCCCCCTTTTATGTATCTTATGGTTTTCATCCTCCCCTTTGTTTCCCAGAGGCGCCCCTCACATCTGTTCCTACTGCAGGAGCCTTGGTACGGGAAATCCATAAAGCCCAACGGGTGGCTTTCAGCCATCTACAGGAAGCCTGGTCTCGTTATAAAGCCTCAGCTGAAAAACGACGACTCCCCGAACCCTCGTTCCAGGTAGGAGATTTAGTCTGGGTGAAACGTCGGCCCTACCCTTCCCTGCGTCCGTCAACTAAACTTGATGACGCGTATATGGGCCCATTTCCTATCACCCGAAAACTGAATGCAGTTACGTATATGGTAGGGCTACCTGCACATATGAGACTGCGCCCTTCATTTCATGTGTCCTCCTTGAAAAAAGCCCACCCCACTGTATACTCCCTTCAACGGAATGTTCCTGCTCCCCCCATTTTGCTCCCTGATGGACCTGAATATCAGGTGCAGGCCATTTTAGATTCTCGCATGTTTGGTAATCGTCTTTATTATCTCATAGATTGGAAACATTATGGACCCATGAAACATTCCTGGGAACCAGCGGCTAACGCTCATGCCCCTTGGCTCCTTCGGAGTTTCCATATGCGACACCCCTCTAAGCCAGGTCTTCCTACCATAGTTGGGGGAGGGAGGGGGCTTGGATGGGGGGGTACTGTCAGGCAGCGCCCCGACCTTGTAGCAATGGCCAGCTTGGCCAATGTTGCCCTGCAGTAAGCAGGTGAACGCAGGGGCTGGCAGTAGGAAGGGGGTAGCGATCAGGGGGNGGCTCCGTACCCCGGAGCCTGACACCGGGTTAGCTTCAAGGTTCTGGTTTTGACCTTTAAAGCCCTTCACGACCTGGGCCCTGCTTATCTGAGGGATCCCCTCACTCCCCATGTGCCCGTGCGACCCCTGAAATCATTTGTGGGATCCTTTTTGGAGGTTCCCCAGGCAAAATGGGTGGCCGCTGATGTTATATCTTTTTCAGTGACTGCCCCTGTGCTGTGGAACTCGCTCCCGGAGGAGGCTCGGTTGGCCCCCACTCTCATGTCATTTCGACGTTTGTGTAAGACCTGACTGTTCTGCCAGGCTTTTGTTGAGGGGGGTAGGGAGGTTGGGGGGGTTGTTTTTTTCTCCTACATATGGAATTTAAATTTTAAATTGCTTTTATTGTTTTATTGTTTAAATTTGTTGTTCACTGCCCCGAACTGCCCTGCGGGCAGGAGGGGCAGTATAAAAGTCTTTTATAAAATAAATAAATAAATCACTAAATATTCTGCACCAGCTGCAGCCTCTGAACCATCTTCAAAGTTAGCCACATGTAGAGTGCATTACAGTAATCCAGTTGAGAGGTAATGAAAGCATGGATGATGGTTACCAGGTCTGAGTTGGAGACATACGGCTGAAGCCATTGCACGAGATGTAATTAGCGAAATGCTCTCCTCGCCATAGCCTCCACCTGACAATCCAGGTGGAGCTGTGGGTCAAGGAGCACCCCCAAACTATGCGCCTGGGTGGCCAGAGGGGGGCAGACCCCACCAATAACAGGAGCCACCACCACCCCGGTCTTACCAACCAGCATCACCTCCATCTTATCGGGATTCAGCCTGAGTTGATTCGCCCTCATCCAGTCCCCCACAGCTGCCAAACACCGGGTAAGCACCAAGACTGCCGGGCCTGGATCGTCAGAAAATGAGAGGTAAAGTTGTGTATCATTGGTGTACTGATGACATCATATGCNTGGAAATCCTTACCCTTTTACCTTGTACCCTTCTACGTTGGTCCTAAACAGTAGTATTATCATACACCCCTGTGCCAGATTGAAAGCCCCCATCCCCCACCCCCTGTTTCCCTGTTATCCCGCTCCCCTGCATTCCTCCCTTTCCCTTGGGTCCTTCCCTTCCCCTTTTCCCCTCCCTCACCTTATTTCACGGTTCCCTGGGTCCTGTGTACTTCCACGAGTATTTGGGGACTGTGTGGATTGTCTTTCCCCTGTTCCTTGGGGCAATTGGCTTTGCTCTCAAGTCCCTATGATGAGTTGGGTTGCCTTCTGAATAAGAAGGAAAGCCCACCTAACACCCTGAGGGACCATTTTTCTCCAAAGGGAGAACTGATCAACCGAGAAAGCCGCCCCTCCCCCATGTTTGTGGATCCTTGTGTTCTCCCTCCCTTAAGCCCCAATCCCTGGGAAACTGCCTTTTCCGCCCCCATCTGTGACAGCCGGGCTCGCTCAGTGGACACTATGCCACTGATAAGTGCGTATTTACTGTGTTTGGATTAAATGGGAATTTACCCCAAAAAGAATCTTTTGCAAATTCTGGCTAGGATTGATGATCTGAACAAACAAATTGATTTATCCTCTCTTTAAAACTTCAATATGTCACCCTAGTAACCCTTTCTCAAAACTAGCAGTGGCATGGAAGAATATATTACTAATAATTAATATTACTATTCATTATTAATATCCTAAAATGTTTTGTGTTATGGAAATCATTTATGGCTTTATGTTTTCAGACCTTTCATTCAGCAGTCTTGGTGGGAAGGTATAACAGGCTACCAAGAGAGCTTAGACTGTGCCCATGCAATTCAGGGGATGTAGAAGATTTACCACATTATCTGTTAGACTGTGAGTTATATGATTTTTTATTTATTTATTACATTTCTACCCCGCATCCTCCCGCACAATAGTGGCTCGGAGTGGCAACAACTTATAAAAAATACAATAAAATACATTAAACAAAGTGTTATAATATTAAAATTGCTAAAAAGGCTAAATACTAAAGGCAATAAATAAATATATCCTCCCAACCCCCCCCCCCCACTTACCCCCCTTCCCCAAAGACCCATTGGAACAACCAGGTCTTACATGATCTTTGGAAAGAGAGAAGGTCTGGGGATAAATGGGTCTCCAATGGGAGGGAGTTCCACAGCCTAGGTGCGGCCACCGAGAACGCCCTCCCCACCGTTGCCACCCAGAATACCTGGGGGACCTCGAGTTGGGCATCCCCCGGCCGACCGCAGGGGCCGCGAAATGACCCGGGGCCTGAGGCGGTCTCGCAGATAAACAGGTCCCAAGCCATTTAGGGCTTTAAAGGTCATTACCAACACTTTGAATTTGACCCGGTAGACTATAGGCAACCAGTGCAGAGAACAGAGCACAGGTGTAATGTGCTCATGGCGACCCATCCCCGTTAGGAGACGAGCTGCCATGGGGCTTCCTGAGAAGCTGGTCCAGAGGCTACAGTTGGGGTAGAATGCTGCGGCCCGCCTCCTTATGGGGGCAGGCCACAGGGAGCACATGACACCTGAGCGCTGGGCTCTGCACTGGCTGCCTATAAAGCACCGGGTGTCACAGCCCAGCCTCGAACCCGTGGCCTCTGGGGTGCTGGAGAGACTGTCCGGTGCTCTGCACCACCTGGTGGGCTTGTGAGGGTGCTGGGTTTTCCCCCTCCTGTCTCCCTTGTGTGCTTGCTCCCTGTGTGTCATGCCCCTTCCCAGCTGTAGCCCATTACCTTAGCCCTGCCTCCCAGCTTCCTGATTGGCCACAGGAAGTATTTAAGCCTTGGTGTGGCCACAGGAAGCTGGTGGAGCAACGTCTCTTACCCC
>QEPC01000978.1:1360306-1372351 GCA_003113815.1 Sphenodon punctatus | reverse complement strand
CCTGAGACTTCGCATCCGCCTGAATGTTTGTTTGTCTTCTCCCATGTCTCTCCCGCTGTCCCCTCTCCTTGTCTCCCCCTCCTTGTCTTTTAGATTGTAAGCCACAGGTAGGGACCGCAGCTGATTATATGTTCTGTACAGCGCCAGGTTGTTACTGGCGCTTTATAAATGTTTAATAATAATAATAATAATAATAATAACACCAGGTAAGCGTGTCAGGCGTTCCTGGAGGACCACAGGTCAGTTGTAAAATGGACAGTGGCACCCCCAGTCCCTGCCAGTGCCAGCTGATCCTTCACCCTCTCCTTCAATGCCCTGTACAGGCCTGGCACCACCGTACAGCTGAGGATGGTGCAGCATGGCATCTTAAATTGGGGGGCCAGGAACCCCATCAGCCACTTAAACCCTGTGTCCCTGATAATGGATAAGGGCTGGCCATCAACAGCGATCATCTCGCCCAACAGGCGCGTGGATTTCTCTTGAAAGCCACACCATCCTCCAGCTGCCGATGGCCTTGGAAGCTGCCCCCACCCCAGCTCCTCCATTGTGGGCTGACACTGCTGCTTCTGCTCCTGCTGCTCCCCCCAACAGCAATACTGCTCCTGCTGCTAGAGGCAGCTGCTGCAGTGGGACGGTTGCCCAATGGAGGATGAGTGGCCACGTGGATTGGGAACCCACTTGCATCCACTGACCCAGCCTGCCCGCTTAGCAGAGCAGCACTGTGGCACATTTTTAGATACCTGGACATCGCGAATGTTCCTAGGTTGGTGAGCACCTGCCCTTGCTTCACCACCTTGCTGCACAAATTGCACCGCACCTCCTGGGGATCATCCGCCTGCACCACCTTAAAATTCTCCCAGACCCATGATTTTTTAGCCCCTCCTGCCTTCTGGCCCGCACCGGGTGACGCACTCCTGGGAGGGGCAGGACATGGTGGCACTGGTGACACAGCTCGTTGAGGGGCAGCCATCACCTTCATCTCAGAGCACCAGATACAGAGACCTCCTCCACAGAAATCTCTGCATCGCTGTCCCCATCCACAAAGAGAATGACGGAGGCTGTTGGACTCCCCATGCTGCTCCCACTCTGAGCAGCACTCTCCCCCTGTCCCCTATAGCTGCTGCTGCTGCCTCTAACCGGGCTCTCAACAATGGGGGAGTTGGGGGATAATGCTGGCCCCTGCTGGGATTCTTCATCCCCTGAATCACCAGCTGCCGCAGATGACACAGTCACCATAGCCTCTTCTACTGCCAGGAGGTGGCGCACAACCCCCTGACCCTTAGTGCTGGTAGAGAGAGACACAACATCACCAGGTCTTCGCATCTTGGGGCGTGGGGATGTGCTTGGGCTGCTGCTTCTGCCCACTGCTGGCACTCTGATGGCACTGCCCCTGCCACTTGCCTCATTTTCTTCCTTACGGGCAGCAGAGTGGCCTCACCCTCTCATCACTCCCTTCTCCATTTATACAAACCACACACAATTATATTAAATATATTTATTTATTTATTTACAATTCTTATCAAATATTATATCTATCTATCGATACTACACTAAATTTAACTGATATTTAACTATCTAATAACTATTATGGAACTAAATAATGGAATATAAAAAACACACTCTAAAACTAGATCACTGTATCTCTATAAACTAAGCTAACTACTTTAATAGTTAACTATAATCCTACCTAACAACTACTATAATCTATCTATCTCTCTCTCTACAATATTGCACAGGGATGGGGGTGGGTGGGGACACAGACAGCTCAAAACAACACAGGGCAGGGTACAGAAACTGAAATAAAACCTAAATCAATCTAATCCTACTCTAATAAATTAAAAACCAGGGGAAGGGAATGAGGGATGGAATATGGAGGGAGAGGGAGAGGGAGAGGGAAAGGAATGGATTCAATGGAAGGTAGGGAGATAGAACACAGGGAGGGGTAAAAAATAACTGTTAAATCTATCTAATATAATCTAACCTAATGATAATAGGGAGGTAAATCTGAAGGGTGAAATGGGAGGAGGATTGTGAATGGATGAGGGAAGCAAACTGCTGGGAGTCAGGGAGCCTTCTAAAAACACTGCTGACAGGATCAGTGGCTGGCTCAGAAGGTGTTGGAAGGGGGGCAGAGCAAAGAGTTTTGTTACTTGCTGTTCCCGCCTTACCGCAAGACCCGATTGGCTCTGTGCAGTCTAGCCCCTGGCCAATCGCAGACTGTGAAGCCAGTGTTCAGTCAAAAAGGAAAGGTGATTGGGTAGGCTCGCTGCTAATCTAAGCCTCTCCAACCCCCGGTACCAGGAAGTCTGCTCCACAGCTGCCTCCCCTTCCCTGGGCTTCAGTCACGTTTTTCCCACCTAAACTCAACCAAACGTGGCCGAACACGAACAAACTGTTCATTCAGTTTGTCGTTCGGTTAGAGTTCAGTTTGGTCGGTTCAGGTTCAGTTCGTAAGTTCGGTTCAGTCGTCCAAACAAACCAAGTTCAGTCCAAACTCTGAACTTCCGAACCGCGTTCGCACATCCCTAGTGGCTGACCCCCCAGTTAAGGGGGCTCCCAAGGGAAGCTGGGCTCCCTTGACTGGCATGGCAAATCCTGCCTCCCCCATCATGGTGGGGCACCTAGAAGGAGGGAAAGATGTCCCTCTACGGGACAAGTTGACGGGGTGCGAGGCCCTGTTGAGGGAGCTCGCTAGGGGCTCAGGGCAGGGGCCCCCCTCAGACCCTGGAACCAGGGCTTTGCACCCTGCACAGGGCCAGGCTGTGGATCTCCCTGGTGAGGGGGCTCGCCCGCAATGGGGGGGTTCGTGGTCAATCCCCGGGAATGATTCCTTGAAAGGAGGAGTGAGGCGGCAGGAGTACTGCCACGCAGGGGCGCTTGACCCCTGCGGTCTGGCAGAGCCTGTTACACCCCCCCGTGCTCCCCCACTCTGCCGGCAGTGGCAGCTGACGATGCCATGGGGAGGTCAGTGCGGGCTGAGTAACCTCACAGGGGTGGGTCTCGCTGACCATTGGCAATCCTTGGGCGGGGCCCTCCCAGCTCGGCCTCCCTAGTCCCACCTGGCCTGTGGCAGGGCGGGCACGGTCAACCGGTGCAGTCCCCTCGTAGGGTTGGGCTGGGGAGCCCCTTCTTCCCTTTCTACTAGCCAGGGACAAGCTGCCAGCTGCGGAAGCCCATGGGCAGGAGGGTGATGAACTTTGCCAGAGGATCAAAAGGATTGAATGTGCCATCCAAGTGCTGGCCCAGCAACACATTCAGCCACCAAGAGACCAGCAGGAGGCTCCTCCTCTGACCGTTCACAACACAGGTGAGGCAGGGGACCACTCATGGGGGGCGGACACTGGGAGCACTGGGGTAATCTCCCAGGCTTTGCCTGTAGCAGCAGAAATGCTTGGAGGGGCCAGCGGATCGGCAACTGTCCCCCACCAGGGTCAGACCAGAGCCGCCAGAAGGTCCCAGTTGGTCTGGTGGAATGGGACTTGGGTACCAGTGGCCACCCCCCCTTTTCTGTCACCTGGGGTGGGCATTGGGGCTTGCCCACCAGGGCCATTGCCAATCCTGGTTCATGGGCCGGGCACTCCTCCCCTCAAGGGACAGGCGCTTCAGGTGTGGACTCCCTTGTCCATTTTTTCCCTACCACCAAAAAATTGGGCAGGCATGACCCAGCCCCTGGATGGGAACCTTAGGCAGCGCCCCCAGCAGGTGGGGGGTACTCCGATGTCTCTGTCCCAGTCAGGGACCACTTACTCCCAGCTACTAGGGAGAGAATTTGGAGGGGGGAGCACGTGGACATATTTGCTCTCCTGTTCAGTGATCCCATAGTGGACCCTGCTGAACAGGACAACAAGAACGAAAGGGAACTCTTCAAACACCCCAAGACAGAAAGGAACTGGTTGAATTGGACTGCGGACGTTTCTATATACCAAGGTGTGATGATACAGGCCTACCCCAGCCAAGCCACCAATCTACTTAAGTATGCCAACATAGTGTGGTGCACCTATGAGGCTGGTCCATCGGGGGCTTGGCTGCGATACGATGAAGCGTTCAGGCATCGCGCAGCTTACACCCCGGGTCTCCGGTGGGACCTTCATGCAAATGATCTTTGGCTCAATTGCAACGACCCAGGTCAGCCAGTGACCATCTGTTAGCAAGGGGAGGGGCCTTATCTGCCACTGATTCCTTTCGTGAGGAAGGGAAAAAGGGAACCTCCACAGGGCAGTGCTGGGAGTTTAGCCATTCTGGGAGATGTTCCCACGTGGCTTGCAGGTTTCGTCATGCCTGACCCACCTGTTCCAGGCACCACATGGCCTCCGCATGTCCCCATACAAGACCAGGACCTAGAGGTAAACCCTACCCTGCGGGGGCAGGAAAAGGTGGCCAGGGAGGTAGCAGTTCGAGCGCTGCTGGTAAAAGCCCCAATGCCAGTTAATGCCAGGCAGCTCGAACTGGCCCTTCACGGGCATCCTGACCAAGTGGAGGTAAATTATGTTGTAACAGGTTTCCGACAAGGTTTTAAGATCCCGGCATTCGAAGTCCAGCAGCAGCGGGTGGCTCCCAATTTGAAGTCCGTGCTTGGGATGGAGAGGGTGGTACAGGCCAAAATGGAGAAGCAGCAAGCAGAGGGGAGTGTGACTGGCCATTTCTCGGCACCCCCTCCCCAACATGGTGGTCTCCCCCTAGGCGTGGTCCCCAAAAAGACTCCGGGGGAGTTTCTATAGATCCACCACCTATCCCACCCTCGGGGTGGCTCAGTCAATGACACCATACCCAAGGAACTCACTTCGGTCCTGTACACATCGTTTGACTCAGCAGTGTCCTTAGTTGGGCTTTTGGGACCCTGTGCTATCCTGGGGAAGTGCGATATTAAGTCTGCCTTCTGCCTGCTCCCAGTTCAGTTTCCCTTTGCTTGGCTTCCATTTTGACGGCTGGTACTATTATGACAAGGCCATGCCGATGGGGTGCTCCATCTCTTGTTTGGCATTCGAGAGGTTCAGCTCCCTCGTCAAATTGATTTTAAGGCAACAAGCTGGTGGGAGGGGGGTGTCACAAAATATTTGGATGATTTCCTCTTCATTGGCCTGGCAGACATGGAGGAATGCTCTGGGATGAAGCAGATGTTTCACAGGGTAGCGGGGGATTTGGCCATCCCCCTGGTGCCAAAAAAACCAGAAGGACCAGCCACTAAATTGACTTATCTTGGGATTGAGCTGGACATGGTCACAGCCGTTTCCCACATCCCCCAGGAAAAGTTGATATCCCTGTGGGCCAAGGTGGAAGAGTGCTTGGGGTCGGCGAAGGTTACGGTTCGCCACCTCCAGTCATTACTGGGGAGCCTTAATTTTGCATGTAGGATGGTGGTGCTGGGGCGGGCCTTCCTGTCCCGCTTCTACGTCAAGCTTGCAGGTAATCCACCCCCTCCCCCATCATCATCATCAGGGTGACCAAGGAGATGAGGGAGGATCTCTAGTCCTGGGCCGCCTTTCTTGCAGATTTCAATGGAACCAGTTTTGGAGGGACAAGCTTTTGTTGGAAGCAGAGTTCCATGTCCACTCTGACATGGCCGGCGGTTTTGGATTTCGGTTATTCTTTAGGAACAGTTGGGCAGCGGCACCCTGGCCACTCAAATGGAGGATCATCAGGGACCTCACCTTCCTGGAACTTTTCCCTATTGTGCTAACCATTCACCTTTGGCCAAATGAGCTCGCGAACCATGCAGTATTGTTCTGGTGTGACAACCAAGCCATTATCCACATCATTAACACTCAATCTTCCCAGTCCCCGAGGGTCATGAAGCTAGTTAGGGCTTTCATGCTCACCTATTGGAAATTCAACATACTATTTCAAGCCAGGCACATTCCTGGTATTGACAATGGTGTAGTCAATGCCCTCTCTTGCTTCCAGATGGAGCACTTCTGTTCATTGGCACCACGAGCCCAGGTGAACCCAGAGCTGCTCCCTCCATTGGTGTGGAACCTTGGGTCATAGAGCTGTACACCACCATTTGGGGATCCTGGCGCCTCACACGAGGGCGGCCTATGACACAGCCTTCCAGGAATTTCAGCAATATTGGTTGTCGTGAAGATGGGAACCAGGTTTCCTGATCCCGGAGCATCAGATGCTCCAATTTGCCTTACATTTGTGGCATAGGGGGGCGGACCCGGAAACCATAGCTGGGAAATTATCGACACTGGGGTTTATGAGTAACCTCACAGGGCACACACACACACACACCTGACCAAGGCTTTTTTGTCAGACACCTTTTAGAGAGCTGGTCCAGGGAACAGGGCCGGACCCCGGACCAAAGGTCCCCCATACCCCGTCTTTGCTGCTGGACATGTGCAGGATACTTCCCCAGATCTGTTTTGATGGTTATGAAGTTTTACTGTTTAATTCATTATTTAAGTTAGCATTCTTCAGGGCGTTTCGTGTGAGCGAACTCGTAGCCAAGTCAGCCAGGGACACCTCAGGTAGGGTGCTGCGGCTCAGTGACATCCAAATTGGCTCAACAGCTATGGCTTTGCACATTCGTCACTCCAAAACTGATCAGAGGGGAAGAGGGCAAGTGGTCAGGCTGAACATGGCCGGTACATTTGAGTTATGCCCAGTATGGGCGGTCGAGGCATACCTCACGGTACGACAAAGGGTTCCTGGCCCCCTTTTTAGTCATGCAGGGGGCCAGTATGTGACTAGGTACCAATTCACTGCAGTCCTTACATCTGTGTTGCCCTGCCTCAGTTTGCCGGCGGCGGCGTACGACATGCATTCATTCTGGATAGGGGCTTCCAGCTTTGTGGCAGATGTCAGCATGTCAGAGCAGGGTATCCGGGTAGTGGGACTTATGTTCAGGGTGCCCCCTCCCACTACCAGTCCTAACCTTTTTTTCATTCCCTCAGGTGCTCCCGCCTCCCTCCCCCCATCGCCGAAGCAGGTCTGGTTTATCGGCCACAGTCTGGTGCATTGGGCAGGCAAGGCGGCTGGCCAGACCAGATGTGGAACCCAGTTGGGTTTATTGGATCAAGCTGAGATCCAGTGGAAAGGCCGCAGCTGTATGAGATGGCACCAGCTCCTGCCAATGCTCCAGGTGTCTCTAAGGGGCCCCCCTCCTGATGTCCTCGTGTTACACCTGGGCGAGAACGATATACCCCACTTGAAGGGCATCCAGCTTATCAAGAACATTAAAAGGGACCTGTGGGGGATTAAGAAGCTCTTCCCGTCTGCCCTAATCATATGGACTGATTTAGTGGAGCAGATGTCATGGGGCAATAGGGTCCACCCCAGAAAGATTGATAAGACTCAGAGTACAGTCTATAGGGACATGGGAAGGGGCTCACAGGCCTGGGTGGAGAGCACATAGGTAGCCATGCCCTGACACACAAACGCCCCACTCTGTATTGACAGGACAGGGTTCACTTGTCACCTGATGGTAACGATTGCTATTTAGGAGTCCTGAAAGAGAAGCTGGTTCACGTGCTAGGAAGGTTGTAGGAGGTGGGGGTCAGGCTCTTCTAGGTAGCCCCGGTGACACCTTAGTGGCAGGTGTCCAGTACTGTAGGTTAGACTGACCATAAGTACGAGTCATCTCCTTAAGAGATGGGGAGGCCCACCCACCGTAAAAGCAGGGTACTGTAAGCGGCGGGGTAGCCTCCCTGGGAGGAGTGTCCAGCGAGGGCGGTAGGGACAGGTATGGTCCCCCATCAGCAGGCGCCCTCATCCTTACTCAAGTTTGGAAGGATTTGGTCCCGCTCACCCGTGGCAGGGGCCACAGAGAGGGGGAGACGTTGGTGTTGCGATTGGGGTGGTAATTGAGGGTACATCGAAACCACTCCTGAGTTACTGTTTGGTTTGACAAAGTTCAATACTGGACCCGTATAGCAATAGGCGATTTCCCTCACCTAATTTAATTATAATTTGATTTAATAAAGAGCACGGCCGTTAAAAACCCAGCACTTGCGTCCTGTCTCCTTCGGTACATTGGCAATTGGGGTGAGTGACCTTTCCACAGAACCCCCATGCTCCTCTCAGTGGGATGCTCTAAGAGCTCCTAGTGTCATGGACCTATCTTTGTACCTTGGCTTTGTGGAGCAGCTACTCACTGGAAAGGCACTGGTAACTACTGAGGGGAGATCGGTTGTGCTGCACAGGTGGGAGTGACAGCCAAAGTCTTGAGCTGAGCTGAGCTGAGCTGAGCTGAGCTTAGCCTCCAAAGTTTTTGAAGAGAAAATTCAAAATCATCCCCATTCATCCCCTGAAACTCCAAGCCCAGCCAACAACCACTGACCTATTTCTGATTTATTGAGCAAATGTGATAAATGGCTGTTCTGGATCCATCCCCTGTGCACTACTCCAGCCTCACATGCTTCTTGCCTGCATTTTAATGAGCTGATCTTTGTGAACAGTTGAGCAGTCTGGACTTGTTTAACTTGATGGTCACAGACATTGCACTGTGCCAGCAAGGGAATTATATCTCAATAAGACAATAATGTTTGGTGAGCTGTGTTGTTTCCAAGAGATTTATGTCCATCTGGCAAATTGAGAAGGGTTTCTATAGCCTGTCAGAGGAAGAGTTACAGGGATGCTGCTTGAGAGACACTATGAGGACTTGAATCTCATTACTGCTCTGCTACCCTCCAGGAGGAAGAAGACTTGGAGCATTTTAGTTTGTCGACATATTTCCCTGCTACTGTTTTTCATAGGAAAGCTAAATGCTGGTCCTGATATAGCAGCTTGGACTTGTGGGAAAGTCTGCAATGAGTGTCCCTCATTTTGTTTCCCATTCAGCCTTTTCTCAATGGATCACGAAGGGGAAAGGTTGAAACCCCATCTCATCCTAAATACTCATGAAGCGAGGGGAGCTTTATCCAGGGTCTCTCACAGTTTCTGTCATGGAAAGACCCAGCTTTGATGGGGGAAGGGGGAGTTTTCCTAAGAGTCACTGCTCCTCCAAAGATGGCCATGATATAGGCAGCTTTCACGTGAGATGGTGTGTCCTGCAATTTCCCTGCAATCTTAAAATCACACAATTTATTTTCTGGACACTCTTCTCATGAGAGGCATCTCCCACAATTTTTTTCTTTGTGCATTTTATACTGATGTCACTAATTGCAGGATCTACCATTCTCGTGAGCACAAATTTTGCCCAATTTTTGTCCTCCCCTTCTACCCTGCACCTGCTGCACAACTGACCTCAGAAATCCACAAGCTGGCAGCAGACTGAACTTACCAAGTTTGCATCAGAGCGGGGGGGAAATCTACAAGCTGGCAGCAGATCAAGGTGAAATTAACAAGCCAGGAACAAACCACAGCTCTGTCCTGCTGGCTTGCTGGTTTCTGTATCTGCTATCCCAGAATTGTAACACCAACAGGTATTCACACATTCCCAATTTGTGCAGCCATAACACTCATCACTGTAAGAATAGGATTTCGGAGCCTGGTAATACACGAACACTCAAGGCATCGCTTGTGGGCTGAATGCAGTATAGTGCACTTACATGTGCAGTTAACTAGTGGGAGCAAATTACAGCCCTGCACTTAATGTCTTGTATGAAAGCAGCCTTAATTTCACCATGTGCTCTCCTTTTCTTTAACCAGAAGCCTCCAGTTTCTTACCAAACAAACATGAGAAGTGCAATACTAGAATGGATTAGCGGTCTATCTAGCCAAGCATCCTGTCTCTGACAGTGGCCAGCTCTAGTAGCTCAAAAGAAGCACATATACAGGTCATGGAGGTGTGACCCATCACCTGTTAACCATGCACTCTCTACCAATAGCTAGGGGGTTTAAAGCCCCAGGTACAGTCAGCATTTATGGCTTTATCCTCTGAAGAATTTATCTAAGTTCCATTTGAAGCTAGTTATGCTGCTGTCTATCAGGGACAGAGGGGGAGACTGAGTGGGTTACCAGCAAGAAACACAACAAATCCCCGCAAGGCTCTTCACCAAGTACAGAAATTGAGGACATATCCAGTGAGTGTCCATGTGTGGGGGTGTCTCATGTAAAAAAAACACCTTCTTTTAGAACAGGGTGCCTGGAATAGTTCAAAATCCCACCCTCTTCATTCACTAGTGTCCAGATAAGCTCTGAATTGTGGCACCCTCTCCCTCCCCATGCTGAAGAACTTCAAAGGCTGTATTTTGACCTATTACTGTGCCTCGTATAAAGTACTAAAATGGCTACAGGATGCTAAGAAGAGACTGGTCTTTCCTCCAGCTCCATGAGTGCCTGCAGCCAGGAAAAGGTTTCTTCAAAAGTTACTACAAGGATGTTCCAATCCCTTCAGTAATGTCATGCGGGACATATAATGATTACTAAAAAATATATTTCAAAAGGGGTCCTCGCCTTCATACAATTTTTTTTTAGGTGCCTACAAATGAAAAATGAACCCCTGACATAGGCCAATGCAACAAAGCTGCCCCTAAAATTTAACCAAACTGAATATCTTGCCCCTTTCAGGGAGGAGTTAAGAATGCTCTAGCACTATAGTATGTGGGTCATGCTGCATGAGCCCACGGAGGAAAGGAGGAAGGGAGGCAGTACCTGCCAGGACTATGGGGCAGCATCCTTCTTCCTCTGAATTCTGTAGGGTGTATTTGTGCCATTGGAATGGTGTGAGAAACCAGCTCACAGGGAGAACTATTCCCAGTACTGTACATTGGGAAAACAATCCTAACAATGATGGGTTCTCAGTTAACTGCTCTCACTCAGGAAAGATCCCATTGAGGCACTGTAGAAAGTTCACTGAAGCATCAGTTGAAAGTGCAGCAGTGGCCAAAGAGACAAACAATGTTTGGATGATTAGAAAAGGAGTATAAAAATAAAATGAAAAATATCGCAATACCACTATGGCCCTTTTTACACAGACACTCTAACACCGATAAAATGGGTGCTACATTTTATTATACATGGTACAGGGCAACACTGCAGCCCTGCAACATGGGCCCTTTTCACACAAGATGCCTCCACCCTGTTTTGCTGGGTGGAGATGGGGGGAGGCATCTGTGTAAACACTGCAGGCGGTGGATGGGGTGCATTTCATTGGGTGGAGATGTGTGGAGGTGTCTGTGTAAACACCGTGGGTGGTGGGTGGGGTGCATTTCGTTGGGTGGAGATGTTGTGTGGAGCCGCTGTGTAAACACCGCGGAGGGTGGGTGGGTTGTATTTTTCAGGGGCGAGATGGGCGGAGGTGTCTCTGTGTAAACACCAAGGATGGTGAGTGTAGTTGTGTGCATGCTCCCGCGCAACACCAATCTCCATCCACTACCCACCCACGGAGCAACGGACTCCAATAACGATTGCTCTAGCACATTGTTTACACAGATATCTCCACCCATCTCCACCCAGCAAAACTAGGCTGGAGGAATCTCATGTGAAAAGGGCCCATGTTGGAGGGCTGCAGTGTTGCCCTGTACCATGTATAATAAAATGTAACACCCATTTTATCGGTGTTAGAGTATCTGTGTAAAAAGGACCTATGTAAATCCATGGTACACCCACACCTGGAATATTATGAACTGGAAAAAGTATATTGAAGAGCAAAAATTAATAATAATCAGGAGTCTGCTCTGGAATAGCTTGTGTATGAGGAGAGAGTGATGAGGGTATCTTCAGATCAGAAAAGAGATGACTGAAGAAACTAGGGATGGGCGAACGCGGTTCGGAAGTTCGGAGTTCGGCCCAAACTCAAACTGTTCGGATGACCAAACATGAACGCGAACAAACCGAATAATCCGAACACCGAACGACGAAATGGCCGAACAGTTCGGTAAGTTCGGATCGCGTTTGGATGAGTTCGGGTGGCAAAAAAAGGTTCACTGGAAGGTCAAACATGACAGGGAAGTGTAGTCACTAAGAAGCAGACTTCCAGGTACCAGGGGTGGAGAGAGGCTTGCAAGAAACGAAACTAATTATCTGCACCCCCCTTCCCAACACCTTCTGAGCTAGTCACTGTTCCTGAACAGCAGGCGTTGAGTAGGATTTTTAGATTGCTTTAAGTTTCATTTCAGTTTTGTACTGAAATGAAACTTAAACCTTGAACTGAAACCTTGTGTT
>QEPC01000978.1:1336659-1360206 GCA_003113815.1 Sphenodon punctatus | reverse complement strand
CCTGTGTACTTATTAGAAAATCCATTTAGTTTATAGCATTTAGAATAGTTAATAGCAGTTAGATTTAGTGTAGATAGATATATATAATATTAGATAAAAAAATAAATTAAAAAACCCATATAAAAACAAAAAAACCAAATAAAAACCAAAAGAAAACCATATAAAACCCAATAAAAGACCAAAAAACATATATAAAAAAAACCAAAACACATAACATTTCCTGAACAGCCGAACCGAACAGCCGAACGGCCTAGCCGAACAGCCTGTTCGGACGACCGAACCGAACAGCTGAACCCAAACTCGGCGAATGAACCGAATGAATGAACCAAATGCATCTGAACCGAATGGCCGAAACGAACAAACGAAATGAACGCAGCCGAACCGAATGGTCGAACCCGAACAGCGATCTGTTCGCCCATCCCTAGAAGAAACATGAGTGGTGCAGCAGAGTAAATAAATAGGGGCCTGCTAAGTAATAATTACCCTTCTTATCATGCTACAATTAGGGGGCACCTAATGAAATTAATACGCAGCAGGTTTGTTCCTTTTCTTTTTTTAAAGGAAATACTTTTTCACATGACACAATTACCTTGTAGAACTATATGACTATTAGCCTCATTAGTCAGAGAATTAAAACTGGTTGTTGGGAGGCCAGAGTGACTGATGGGATGGATCATTTTGGTGCCCTGCTTTTTGGACTCTTCAGCTGAAGCATCTGTGCTGCCACTGTCAGAGACAGGACACCTGGGCTTGATGGGCCATTGGTCCACTCTGGCAGTGAATGGGCATATCAGCTGACTAAGAGTGTCAGGATTTGGCCAGTCCAGTGTATGGAAAGTTTCTTGGTCTCCTGTGGGAAGGCCTGCTCTCTCTGAGTGTAAGCTGGGCTTCCTCTTAGCTCCATGATGGTGGGGAGGTGGGCAGAGGGCGAAGCTCAGCAGGGATGAGTTCAGGTTCAACTTGGTATTGGAAGGACAAACATTCTGAATACTCTCAATTTTTTTTATTTTGTTTAATACAAAACGAACCCCCCCCCCCCCCCCCCCCCCGGTTTGCCTGTATATCTTGTGTGTATATATACGTATATGCAGTAAATATAAAACAAAGGCATCTGAATGTCCCCTCCTGCTTGCAGCACCAAACACTGGGGTAGGAGAAAATGGAATGGAAAGCAAATCCAAGTCATTGCTCTGCAGCCTCATTTCCTCCCACACCACTCTGTGAGCAAGGAGGATTTTCTGATCTTTGGCTTTTCAAGAAGGTTGTGGTAGAACCAAAGACAGAGAGAAACAGTTCCTGAAGCCAGATAAGTTGCAAGGAAGAAACTCATGCATTTGGATATCACAAACTCCCGGAGAGCACCTGTCCCCAGGATATTCTTACATCTGGATCCTTCTACCATGTGGTAAAGTCATGGAAAAGCATGCTGGGTAACATCTGGGGTAGCTTTTCAATGGGGTTACCACATGGTACAAGAGTTCAGGCACCTCCCTGCCTACACACATGACCCATTGCATAGTTAACAAGGGTGCTTTCCTGTCATGTGACATCTGAAAGCACCCATGGAATGTGTCTACTGCCTTTTTGGAGGTGAATGATAACACGTGCATTAGCAGCCTGCTCACTCAGAGTCTAAAGGGATGGAAGAGGGAATCTGACCATCCATGGCCACATTGGGGAGGCATTCAGGATGGATGGGTTCCCCACCAAGGAAGTGCAAGGGGAAGACTTGAGTTGTAGTGTGGTTTAGTTGGAAGTTCAAGTGCTGGGTTTGTTGTTCATATGGGTTTGCAGTCATGCCTATGATACACAAGGTGGAATGTCCTTTGCTGAAGAAGCTCATAGTATATTGAGCAAGAGCGATAGTCCTGGCAGCCAGGGCTGAGTTAATGCAGGGATGTTAGGGCTGTAGCCCAGGGACCTGGACTTTGAAGAGTCCCAAAAATGAATACAGTCCCAGCCCTGGTCTCTCCCTGGCCAAGGTTGGAGCTGAAGGTGTGCATGGGTGGGGGAGAGGAGGAGGTGCTGCAGCCTAGGGCAGGCTGTGTAGCAGCCCTCTCCCCACCCATACCTCCAAACTGGACCCAGGGTCCCTATCTGGGCCAGCCCTTGGCCCCCCTCAAACTGTTACAACAAACACAGGATGGAGTTATCCTCAGATGAAGGGGGAAGTTTGTGAGTTGTTTTTAGTCCATTTGGATCCTGATTTTGTCCCAGTGTCAAGTTCCAGTTTGTGTTTTCAGCATGAGCAGTGGGCTGGTCACAGGTGTCTGACTGAGTTTCCATCATAACTAATTGACTGTTGGCACCTGGTTCCTCTGTAAACTGTATTCCTTTGCCTTCAACCTCAGGTTGGCGATGCTGTTGGTCATGTTCATGCCCTGGGCTGGCCTGCCATTGGTGCAGGAGGCAGAGTAGGTTGCCATGGCACTGTTTGGACACAGAGAAAAATGGAGTCAGAGTCCAGTCTTTCAAAGCAGCTAGTGTCTGTGGCACTAATCATGGGATACAGCCTCTAGAGGCAGGGAGCTGGTGAGGTCAAATGCCTTTGTTGGGCAAGTGAGTTGTGACTGCACATTTCTCAGTGACTTGCTTTTCCCCAGCACTGCATGCACAGCCACATGCACTAAACAATCTGCTGGCAGATGGCCCAGTCACTTCAGTCTCCCTGGCCTGATTCAAAGCTCATGTAAATCAATGGAAAGGCTCCTGCTGGCTGAAGGGGCTTTCCCAGAGTCATGGTGACTCAGTTATATGGTATAAGAATCAGAGAGCATGCTACTGATTATTATTATTATTATTATTATAAACATTTGTATAGCACCAGTCGTGTACCTGGTGCTTCACAGAACAAAGATAAAGACGTGGTCCCTGCCTATGGCTTGCAATCTAAAAAGACAAGGAGGGGCAACAAGGAGAGGGGACAAAGGGAAGACAAGGGAGAAGCAAACAAACATGCAAGCAGCTGCAGAGTCTCAGGTGCACGTGCTTGGCTTGGTTACAGTTAGGCAGGAGTCTGCAGAGGAGGGCAGACCATAAGTATTGGGAGGGGGACAACTAGCAGGCATTGGGAAAGGCGGCACGGAAGAAGTGGGTCTTGAGGAGGGATTTGAAGGTGCGGAGGGAGGAGGCGAGGCGAATGTGGGTAGGGAGTAGGGATGGGCGAACGCGGTTCGGAAGTTCAGAGTTCGGCCCGAACTCGGCCTGTTTGGACAACCGAACCGAATCGAACTTCTGAACATGAACTGGCCGAACCAAACTAAATTCCGAACATCGAAATGACTGAACAGTTCGGTCAGTTCAAATCGCATTCGGGTGAGTTCGGGTGGCAAAAAAAGGTTCACTGTAAGATCAAACGTGACAGGGAGGGGTAGTACTAGTCACTGAGGAGCAGACTTCCAGGCACCAGGGGTGGAGAGGCTTGCAAGAAATGAAACTATCTGCCTCCCCCCTTCCCAACACCTTCTGAGCTAGTCACTGTTCCTGAACAGCAGGCATTGAGTAGGATTATTAGATTGCTTTAAGTTTCATTTCAGTTTTGTACTGAAATGAAACTTAAACCTTAAACTGAAACCTTGTGTTTGTGATTCCCCCCCCCCCCATATAGAGAGAGATAGAGAGATATAGATATAGAGAGATAGATAGATAGGTTAGGGATAGTAGTTGTAGGAGCTAGCTTAGTGATAGAGATAGCGTTAGTGATTTAGTTTTAGTGTTTGTAGAAGTAGGCCTGTGTACTTATTAGATAATCCATTTAGTTCATAGCATTTAGAACAGTTAATAGCAGTTAGATTTAGTGTAGATAGATATATAAAATATTAGATAAAAAAACAAAAACAACCCCATATAAAAACAAAAAAAACAAATAAAAAACAAAAGAAAACCATATAAAACCAAATAAAAAACCAAAAAAACATATAAAAACCCAAAAAACCACCCATAACAACATTTCCTGAGTGGCCGAACGGCCAAACCGAATGGCCGAATGGAACGGCCGAACCTGGCTAACTCACCGAACTACCGAACCAAACGCAGCCGAACCAAACCGACGAACCGAACGGACGAACCAAACGCAGCCGAACTGAACGGCTGAACCCGAACCGTCATCTGTTCGCCCATCCCTAGTAGGGAGGGAGTTCCAGGCATGGGGGGAAGTGAGGGAGAAGGGAAAAAGGCGGTTAGGGGAGCATGGGAGACGGGGGAGATTGAGGGAGGGGACAGAGGAGGAGCGTAGGGCACGTGCAGGAGTGCGTAAGGAGATTAGGGCTGAGAGATAGGGAGAGCTTGGTTGTGAAGTGTTTTATACCAGGCTCTGCTTCAGGACTCCTCCTCCTCCCCCACTTCTTCTCCCCTCCTTCTAAGCTTGGGAGCAACTCTCCATGCATATGGGGATTACCATGGGAGTCAGAGCACCTGACCCTTCCAAACTTAGGGGTAGCTACCCCACCAGTGAATGTTTGAGAATACAACCTAGAAGGGAATTAGTTCCCCCAAACAGAGGCTTTTGTAACTACCTGAGAGAGCTACTGAAGTCCTCACAATACATAGCAACAAAACCCAGCTTGGGATACACTACCATAATGCACATCAGAGGTGAGGAGAGGAGGGGGCTGGGACCTCAGGAGGTGTCTGCCCCCAATGTCAGGGACACAGCTACCATAGACCAAGGGGGCTCAGTCAAGTCCAGGCCCTGGTCTATAGGGGAACCCTCTGCAAAGCTGCCTGAGCTGGACCACAAGGAAATGTTCAGACCAGACAGGGGAAGCAGCAGGGCCAACACTCTGACCCCATCCACTCTCCATATTTCTTAGCAGCACTGAGATGGTTTACAAAGGGCCCTGTCAAGAAGGAAATTTGAGTGGGCAGAAGTGGAGTGCTAGCCCCTGTGACTCTTATCACTTTCTTGCTGGTCAGATTGCTGCCACTCCAGAGGGCCTCACTGGTGTAATGTTAGAGATCAGGCTGCAATTGCAATGTTGGAGGGAGTCAGTCAGGATGGGGTAGTTGACAAAAGGGAATGAAAAGGGAGAGTAGGATTTAAGTAAGTGGCAGATCAACAAATGTATATGAATGTCATAAGGATTAATCAAATATATGTATATAGTGAATAAACAGAGTTTGAAGAAGCCTATGTTGTTGAGTCATATAAAACAAAATATGGTACCAGGAGTGGGGTCCTCAATATATTTAAGTGTGTGGGGGATGGAGTTTTTCAAAGCCCCTGAGAGATTTGCACCAAATGGAAATGGAGCAGAAGAATGGAGGAATTTTTTTTTTTTTTTTTTTCCATAATAAACTCTTTTATTTATATTCAGTGGCATTGTACATAGTATTTTCGTCAACTTTACAATAACAGTTTGTTCTATTACCCATACAAGGTGGTACCCGAGCTTGCCAGTTCAAATGTATCGGTCAAACAACAGCGTCCAGTCACTCTTTGGTAGTTCATTTCCTTCAATGGCTCCTAATATATTAAGCCACTTTGCCTCATAGTTATTTTTTTTCTTTTCCCTTGCTTTTTCATTTTTCTCCTCTTCTTCTAGCTTCTTGTCCTGCAGGTTTACCATCATCTTGTCCATTGTAAATAAGTACCATATTCGACAGATCCATTCTTGAAAAGGTAAGGGGCCCTCTGTCTTCCAATGTCTTGCTATTATATTTACTCCAGCCAAGCACAGAGTTCTCAATGCCTCCTGATGTGGTTTTAGTGATTTATTATCAGGGTAGAGACCTAGAATACCAATTTCTGGTCTGAAAGGTACCACCCCCTTGTTTACTTTGTTCATAATTTTCCATATTTTACTCCAGAAGGCCTTTACATAAACACATTCCCATAGACAATGCAGTAGATCCGCCTGTAAGCCACAGCCCTTCCAGCATACACCCCTCCCATATCTGTCCCCCCCATACCTGAGCTGTACCGGGGTCAGGTAAAACCTAGTGGTGACCTTCAGTTGTGTGTCTCTGACTTCCAGAGCAGACGCACAGGTGCTCATATGCCCCCATATAATTTCTTTATCCTTTTCTGTGAACTGCTTATTGAGGTCTTTTTCCCATCTTGATAAATATGGGTGCTTGGGGGGGTATATTATAGATTTCAGGTCTTGATAAATCTTAGAGAGTTTGCCCTTGCTTCCCGTTAGGCTAAATAAGGTCTTTTCTATTTCCGTAGGTTCCCTAGCAAAGGCTTCTTTTAAACATGGTTGCCTGAATACACTTCTCAGCTGCAGGTATTGAAATGTGTTCACTTTTGTCTGCGTTATTTTCTCTATTTCTTCTAATGTTTTAAATTTACCTTTGTTGAATAATTGTGTTGCCCTTTTAACTTCCTTCTTTTCTAACTGTTTAAGTAGGTCATGGGCTATCTGTGATTCCCTCATCGCTACTCGTCTTATTGGTGAGTATGGTGTTGCTGTACCCTTTATACCTAATTTCCTCATCACTCCTTTCCATGTTATGAGTAGTGGCTTCGCAAATGGGTGCTCTCTGACTCCCTCTCCAGTCAATTTGCCCTCATCTACCAACAATTCTGCCAGGGAAGTTGGTTGAATTATTTCCCTTTCTATCTCACACCATTCCGGTTGTTGTGGGCAATGGTACCAATACTGTATCGCTCTCAGGATTGCAGCCTTATAATAAAGTTTTATATCTGGTGTGTCTAATCCTCCTTTCTCCTTAGCAGTGAACATTGTGTCTTTTTTGATTCTTGGTTTCTTTCCCCTCCAGATTAGTTCCTTAACCATTTCATCTACTTGCTTAAAAAAAGATTTGGGTAATTTTATGGGGAGGGCCAGGAATTTGTATAAGAACTTGGGCAGTCCAATCATCTTAAATAAGTTTATTCTCCCAAGCCAGGAACACTCCACCTTTTTCCAATTTTCAAATTCCCTTTTAACCTGTTCCAGTATTACAGGGAAGTTGGCCTTATAGAGGTCCTTGCACTTTTGTGTTATTGTTACCCCCAGGTATTTAATCCCATTAGGCTTTTCCGGGAATGGACTGACTTCCTTAATTTCCTTCAGTCCTTCCTCTGATTGAGCAAATATAAGTGCTTGTGACTTTTCATTATTAATTTTATACCCCGACACCCTTCCAAAACTATCAATAGTTTGCATAAGATGTGGCAACGTTTCCACGGGTTCACTAATGTACAAAATTAAATCATCTGCAAATAGGGATAGCTTATACTCTTTCTGGCCTACCACCATTCCCTTAATATTTTTATTTTGACGAATTGCCACCGCCAACCCTTCAATAGCCATATCAAATAGTAGGGGCGACAGTGGGCACCCTTGTCTTGTGCCCCTCTGAATCTCAAAGGTTTTTGTTATTTTCCCATTGATTTTAAGCTGAGATCTGGGATGGGCGTAGATTGCTATTACCCATTTTAAAAAGTTGCCCCCTATTCCCACCTTTTTTAGCATTTCAAAGAGAAATTTATGTTGTACATAATCAAACGCTTTTTCTGCATCAGCGGAGATAATCATGGAGCTTGAGGTAGTATTCCTTATTTCCTGGGAGTGAACCAAATTTATTACTTTTCTAATATTGTCAGATCCCTGTCTGCGGGGAATAAATCCAGCTTGATCAGAATGTATGAACTCCCCTGCTATGGCTGCCAATCTAATGGCCAGAATTTTTGCAAATATTTTAAAGTCATTATTCAGGAGGGAAATTGGCCTATAGCTACCGCATTCATTCGCTGGCCTTCCTGGTTTGAGCACTAGTGTAATCTGTGCATCATAAAAAGTAGGTGGCATTTTCCCTGTCTGTAAAATTTCATTGTATACTGCCGCCAGGTGTGGGGCTACCTCCTTGCAAAAAGTTTTGTAAAATTCTGCTGGGAACCCATCTGGCCCACAGGCTTTATTGGCTTTCATACTTTTAATTGCATCTGAAACCTCTTCTATTGAGATTAAGGAATTAAGGAAGCTAAGCTGCGCTCTATTTAACCTGGGCATTTCTAATTCACTAATAAATTGTTTTATTTCCTCAGGGTCCGGCTCAACCGACTTATATAGGTTCCTATAGAACTCCAAGAAGGTCTCCTGTATTGCTTCTTGACTGTGTACTTCCGAGCCATCCTTTGTCATAATACTAGTAATGATGTTTTTCTGTTGCTGTGCTTTTACCAATTGTGCCAGCGCTTTCCCTGCTTTGTTGCTATTATTAAAATAATAAAATTTCACCCATTTCAATTGTTTTGTGGTTTTTTCTAGTTCTAGCGTGTTTATTCTTTCCTTTATTTTCTGCAGTTTCCCTGCTACTACTTTTGAGGGGGTATGTTTATTTATAGCTTCCCATCTTTTAAGTTCTGCATATATCTCTGCCCTTGCTTCTCTTTTTTTCCTTTGTATGTGCGCTCTCAGAGCTATTACTTTGCCTCTCAGAGTGGCTTTAGCTGCCTCCCAGAACATGGAGTCTTGTGGTACTGATCCCTTATTTAGGTCTATGTATTCTTTAATTTCTTCCCCAATTTTTATTCTGGCTTCAGGATTCTTAAGCAGAGACCTATCAAAACCCCACTGCGGTTTATCCCACTGAGCCTTGCTATTCAACCTCACTTTGATCCCTATTGCGTTATGATCAGTAAATACTAAGGGTATTATATATGCTGCCAGACACTTCCCTACGTCATTTTTATACATGAGTACATGGTCAATTTTGGAGTATGAGTTATGTACTTGAGAATAATAGGTGTACTCTCTACTTTTTTTATTTTTATGCCTCCATATGTCTAATATGCCTTGTGAATCCAATATCTCTCTTATATACCTTTGCTTATTATTCATAGGAATGGTCTTTGAAAGATCTAGGCTTGTTAGGGGAGTATTCAGGTCTCCCATGATGATTAGTGTCCCCTTGGTGTTCTGAATTATAAGTGGTATATATTTCTTGTAGTAGCTTAATTGGTCTTTGTTGGGACCATACATATTTACAATAGTGAGCCATATGCTTTGTATTTGTCCTGTTATTAGCAAAAATCTACCCTCTGTGTCTTTTATACTGTTCTCCAGTTTGAATTCACATCTTTTATTCATGCCTATTATAACACCAGCTTTTTTCTTGTTGGCACAGGAGGCTTCCAATAGTCCCATGCTTTTGTTCGCAAATCTGTGCACCTCTTTTTCTAGTAAATGAGTTTCCTGCAGACAGAATACATCTATCTTATTCTCCTTTAGCAGTTCCCTCACTCTTTTCCTTTTGACTGGTGAGTTAAGGCCCCTCACATTGAGGGATAACATGTTTAGGCTAGCCATAATCTTTGACTCCCTCTTTATGCTTTTGTCTCCATTTACTCTTTACTGCTGCTTGATCACCACAAACTCTAGTGAACTTTGGTACACATGCCTTACTTATAATCCCCCTACTAACCTTCCTCATCCCAACATAAAGGCCCTTACGCCCCTCCCTCCCCCACCTACTCCCCATCTCCCTCCCCCCTCCTAATCTGTTCCCCTTACTCTCCCCTCTCCCCCCCCTCCCCCCCCTTGCACATCCACAGAGCATTGTGCTTCTTCTTCTCCCAAGAGAGAACAAAAAGAACTTACAACTTTAACGCGAGAACTTTACCCCCTCCAAACCTTTCACAGTTAGAGTCTCAATTGAGACTCATTTTACATTTTTGACCCCAGTTTTTCGGTTTCATAGTCTTTCATCTTTCCTCCCCTTCTTATAGACAAGTCAGTCATGTCCAGTAGGAGGTAAGTGTAGAAAGGCCTCTAGATCTTCTGTATCCATAAATGATTTATGTTTCCCGTTCACGTTCAAGACCATTCTTGCTGGGAACTTCAAAACCGGCTTCCATCCTCTTTCATTTAGTTCAGGAAAGTATTTTCCCCACTTTCTTCTTTTAGCCATAGTTTCCATAGCATAATCAGGGAAGATCTTTATGGTCTCCTCCCTGAATTTCATTTCCTTTTTCATCCTGGCTTTTTTCAGTAGCTCCTCCTTCACACTATAACTCATGAACTTGGCTATGATGGTTCTGGGTCTTGGAAAGTTTTTATTGGGCTGTCTCCCTGTTCTATGGGCCCTGATGATTTCTGGATTTTGCAGTTGCTGATTGTCTGGGAATTGTTCCTTTAGGAAGTCCCACAGCAGCTTTTTTACATCCTGAGTTTCAGCCCCTTCAGGGAAGCCCACAAATCTTAAGTTGTCCCTTCGTGACCTATTCTCTAGGTCCTCAGTTTTTAGCATCAAGATCTGCACCTTCTCCTGGAGGTTTGTGGCCTGCTCCACAGTATTCACTGCCTGGTCTTCCAAGGAGGAGACTCTCTCCTCTACTGTGTCAATTCTATGCCCCAGCCTTTCCAGCTTTTTATTTCCAGCTTCCACTGAGTCTCTCAATTTGTTCATATCCCTTTTGAAATCCCTTTTCATTTCAAGGAGGAGCGCCTTTATTGTTTTCCCCTCTGCTTCCTCCTCAGGCTCAGTCTCATCTGGGGTTTCCTCCCCCTCTGTTACAGCACCCACCGCCATCTTTTCCCTCTCTTTTGATGAGGCCTCCCCTCTAGCCCTTTCACCAGGCCTCAGGCTCTGTCTGCAGTATCTCTCCAGCGGGGTTTCTTTTACTGTCTTTTTTTTCTCCCCCTTGCTTCCCCCTGCCATTTCTCTTACTTTTCTGGAGGTTTGTTTTCTTTAACAGTTCTTTTGAGGCCTCTTTCAGTCACAGTTTGGAGGAGCACTCGCTTTGCCCTGCTGCTCTCACTCGCACATGCTCAGTCCCCCGAATGGAGGAAATTTAAACAAGAATTTGAACTATTCTTGATGGCTAGCAGTCTCCAGGCTAAACAAGATGGTCAAAAAATAACCATCTTTCTAAAAACAGCAGGGCCAGAGACACTGAACATATTCAACAAATTTAAATTTGTCTGAACAGGAAAAAGGAAACTCTTCCACCGTCATTGAGAGATTCCAGGCTTATTTCCTAACCAAAGTGAATGAGACATATGAAAGTTATGTGTTTTGTGTCAGATATCAGGAAGAAGGGGAACCTTTTCAAGCATATTTAACTGTTTTGCGAAGCCTAAGCCAAAGCTGTAATTTTGGTAATTTGGCAGACTCATTCATAAGGGATCAAATAGTCACTGGTGTAAGAAATCCTAAGCTTAGAAAATGGTTGCTCAAACAACAGGATTTGGATTTGTCTACAACAGTTACAATTTGCCAGACAGATGAAGTAAATAATCAGAGCGAAGATATTGTGGCTCAAACTAAACAAGAAGGAATGAACACAGAAGTAGTGATGGAAACACTGGATGTAGATTTTGTAAGGAAACAAAGAAAGACTGGATACAATAGAAATAAAATATGTAACAAATGTGGAAAAAATCATAAAGGTGTTCAGTGTCTAGCACTGAGAAAAAAAATGTTTCTACTGCCAGGGATACAATCATTTCACATAAATGTGCTGGTAAAGGAGAAGCCTGTACAGTAGTTGCAACAATGTATCAATTTGGTGGAACAGATGGGACAGCAAAGAAATGAGGAACTTATTTTAGAATACAGTGAGCTGGAAGATAAGACCCAAATGAAGTTTATAGGTGTAATACAGTCACAGGAGCAGGACAATGCATGGAGGGTGATGTTTACAAGAAATGGAACTTATGTAGAGTACATGCTAGATACTGGAGCACAAGCCAATCTCATGTCAGAATCTGTAATAAGATGCTGAAGGGCGAAACCATTTATGCAAACAAGTACAGATGCTATGTTGTGATCATATACAGGATAAATGCATTTATCCTACCCCACCGGGGTAGGGTCATGCATATTACAGATAACAGTAAATGACAAATGCATACCAATCAAATTCATAATAGTGAAATGTGCATCACTTACAGAACTAAAAACTTGTGTGGCACTGAATTTGATAAGCAATAGTTATGTAGTAGGGATGTGCGAACGCGCTTCGGATGTTCGGTGTTCGGACGGCCGAACTGAACGCCCTTAACCTCAAACAGTTCGACCGCATTTGGATGAGTTCGGGTGTGTTCAGGCGGGAAAAAAATGACTGACAGGCCTGGGGGGGTGGGACAGCTGACTTCCTGGTGCCAGGAGTGGAGAGGCTTGGACTAGCAGCCAGCCTGCCAAATCACCATCCCTCTTTTCCTCAGACCGCTGGCTTCGCAGTCTGTGATTGGCCACGGGCTAGGCTGCACGGAGCCAATGGAGCTTGTGGTAAGGTGGGCGCAGCAAGTAAGAAAAGTCATTACCCTCCCCCCTTCCAACTCCTTCTGAGCTAGCCATGATCCTGTCAGCAATCGTTTTCAGAAGTCTCCCTCTCCCAGCAGTTTGTGTACCTCCCAATCCATTGCCATCCTCCTCCTATTTCACCCATTTCCACACATTTACCTCCATAGTTTCATTTATTTAGATTAGATTAGATAGATTTAGATGTTGTTTTTATTTTTTTACGCCTCCCTGTGTTCTTTCTCCCTCCCCTCCATTGAATCCTTCCCTCCTCCCTGTATATATTCCATCCCTGATTCCCGTCCCCTGTTTTTGGATTTATTTAGAGTAGCATTAGATTGATTTAGGTTTCATTTCAGTTTTGTACCCCGCCCTGTGTTGTTTGTTGTGAGCTGTCTGTGGTCCCCGCCCCCCCGCAATCCCTGTGTATATATAGATAGATAGATATTAGATAGTTACTATAGATAGATAGTTGTAGGAGTTAGCTTAGTTATAGAGAGAGATAGAGATAGTGTGTAATGATTCCATTTTAATATTTTATAGTGTGCTTGTAGGACTAGGCCTTTGTAGATATTAGATAATATTCCATTTAGTTCCATAGGTTTTAGAATAGTTAATAGCAGTTAGAGTTAGTGTAGACATACATAATATTAGATTACCAATTTGAATAAATAAATTTTAAAAATATACAATCTTTGTATTCATTCTTTGGGTGGGAGAAATGAAGAAGGGAAGCAGGAGAGGCTGGTCTGCTTCCCATAAGGTGGGCAATGGGGCACATGGCAGAGGTGGCAGGGGCTGTGCCAGCAGAGTGGCAGCACACATCACCAGCAACCTGAGCCCATGGCCACACCCCAAACTACACAGGCCTGATTTTGGAAGGCAGGCTTCAGAGGCTCCCAGCAGTGGCACTAGGGGTGTGGTTTGGCGGCACCTCCTGCCAGCGTCCTCCACTGCCACATAGGGCAATGGAAGTCCTGCACCCCAGGAGGCTGCGGCTGTCTCTGCTGCGGCTGCAGGAGCAGGTGCAGGTGCTTTGGGGTCGAATGTTCCTCCAGGGCCACCATTGTCCCGTGTCATAGGTTGGAGGTCCGCACCCCCACTTTGAGTGACTCAGTTTCCTCACGTACAGCCCACTTGAATCAGTTTTTCTCTGTGGCCGATTCAAGCCTGTTGCAGGGACAACCCTTTTTGTCACCCAAGGGCTCGATTCTTCCCATTTACAGACTTTAATCTCTGGGTTCGCAAGAGCTTGAGAACTCTTGTTGCTCACTTGTGTTTCAATGTTAGACATAGACACTTCTTCATAAAGATAAGAAGTCAGCTTATTGATTACATAAGCAAGATTGTTGATACAGAGTGGTTACTAGAAATCAAAGGTAAATATAATGTATTCCTAACCTATACTGGTTGAATTCCTAAATAAGCATCTTACCCTATAAGGTCCATAACTTCTGGTTCCTCAGTCATAGATGTAGAATGACCGGGCACTGGTCTCTTAGTTGGTAGAAAGCAAAATCATGCCTCTCAGTCCATAGTTTCCTGCCTTGCTTGCTGGCAGGTTTTAGGATGCAGACGCAGTTGCTCTAGATGGCCAAGTGAGAGACAAGATGGCTTAATGGCCCTCGCTTAAGTACCTTTCATGGTCTCTTTGTTTCAGTTTTCCCGCCTTCGGGAAACCTGAGATCTGTCATGTAGGCAACCCAGGCCCACCTGAAGGTCAATTTGCATCTCCCCAGGGTTCTGTCTGGCCAGGATTCCCAATACACATTCTTTTTATCTCTTTGCATTTCCTGGAGTTTCATCAGTGTCACCATCCTGATTTGGATTTTACAGTTCTCAATTGTAACATTACATGCTTGTTGCACCTTTTGCTTTACATATTTACTAGGCTTGTAGTCTACATGTAGGCCAGTACCACACGTGTGTGACCCTATGTTCCTGCATGACATCCCCAACCCCCGTTATTGAGGTGATCCCCAGCAATCCAGGGCTGGTGGATCCCACTCCGGCTACTAGAGGCAGGGCCCGATCCCCAGGCAATGGCAGCAGAGAGAAGAGCAGCAGTAGTAGCAGCAGTAGCAGAAGCTAAAGGGGACACAGGGAGAGTGGCAGCAGCATGGTGGGCAGTCGATAAGCCTCAGGGTCCCAGTACTCCCCTTCACAGGACATAACTCTGATTGGGGACAGTGAGGCAGACACTAGTCCTGTGGAGGAGATGTCTGGTACTGAGGTGATGGCTGTCCCTCTGAGAGCTGTGTCGCCACCATGTTCTGCCTCTCCCAGAAGCAGTCAGTGGTGCATCACCCGGTGCAGGCCAGAAGGCAGGAGGGGGCAAAAAACCCTCTGACTGGGTGCATTTTAAGTTGGTGCGAGCAGATGATCCCAGGGAGGTGCAGCGCAGTTTGTGCCAGAAGGTGGTGAAGCATGGGCAGGTGCTCACCAACCTTGGCACAACTGCCATGGCGAGGTACCTGAAGGGATGCCACAGCGCTATGCTGCTAAGCAGGTAGACAGGGGCAGTGGATGCCAGTGGGTTCCCGACTACAGCAGCCAGTCGTCCGCCTCAATCAGTGGGCAATAGGGATGGGCGAACAGACCACGGTTCATGTTCGGCTGTTTGTGTTTGGTCGTTCCTTTTCGCCCGTTCGTGTTCGGCCGTTCGGCGAGTTTGTGTTCGGTCGTTCGGTCATTGAAATCGCGCGAGAGTCCGAAATCGAAAGCGGAAGCACCGAAAACAGGAAATTCATGTGCGTGCGGAGCTGTGTGGCGAGTGAGTGTGTGTTTGACTCAGTTGGTGTGTTTTTGGCTGTGTTTGACTGTGTGTGACTTTGTTGGATTGGCTGGCTGTGTGTTTTGGTTTGGTTTGTGTGTTGTGGGTGAGAGAGATNAAATGACTTCCCCCTCCCTGCTACATTTGGCCTTCCAGAGACCTGACAGAAGACAGACCACGTTTTAGCCACCTGAACACAACCGAACGCGATCCGAACTTAACGAACTGTTTGGCCATTTCGTAGTTCGGTGTTTGGATCTGTTCGGTGTGTTCGCCATTTCACCGTTCAGTGTCTGGTTCCGTTCGGTATGTTCGCGTTTGGGTTCGGGTTCACGTTTGGTAGTCCAAACAGGCCAAGTTCGGGCCGAACACCGAACTACCGAACCGCGTTCACCCATCCCTAGTGGGCAAGCATCCTGCTTTAACAGCCGCCTCTACCAGCAGGAGTGGTATCGCTGCTGGGGGAGTCCATCAGCAGCTGCAGGACTTGGAGGGTGGTGTGGCTTTCAACTGAAAGCCACATGCATGTTGGGGGAAATGATAGCGCTGGATGGGCAACCCTTCCCGGTGGTCGGGGACATGGGTTTTAGGTGCCTTATTGGCTTCCTGGCCCCCAGTTTAAGCTGCCCTCAAGCACCACCCTGAGTCGGCAGGTGGTGCCAGCCCTATACCGGGCTTTAAAGGAGCAGGTGAGGGAGCAGATGGCAAGGGCTTGGGGTGCCACTGTCCACTTCACCACAGACCTGTGTTCAAGTAGGAATGCACAGCACACCTACCTGGCAGTGACAGCGCACTCGTAGCAGGACCCAGAGGCAACGTTTGGCAGTGGCAGGAGGGGTAATGAAGCAGGGTATAGGGGAGCCCTGCTTCAAGTGGAAGTAATGGACAGCCCCCACACTGCTTGGAACATCAAGTCAACCCTGACCACCATGGTGAGGGAGTGGGTAACGCCAGCTGCACCCTTCACCAAGGGCTGTGTGGTGATGGACAACACGGCTACCATATTGAGGGCAGTCTGCAAGGGGGGCTTCATCAACATCCCTTGCACCCACACACACCCTGAACCTGGTGGTCAGGGACGCTCTGGACTTCGGGGAAAAGGGAATTGAGGCAGGCACCCTTAGCTCCCTGATCGAGCGGGGGAGGAAGCTGGCCGGTTTATTTAACCGGAGCGTGAAGGGCAGTGACCTCCTCCGGGCGAAGCACGCAGAGCAAGGCTCCCCAGTGCACCAGCTGGTGCAGGATATATTCACACGGTGGAATTCGACCTTCCTGATGCTTGAGCGGCTTCTTGAGCAGAAAGCTGCCTTGCATCAAGTTCAACTGGTGATGGACAGCGGGGAACCTCCAGGGTACAATGGGGCAGAATTGGATAACCTGGCTCACATGGTCTTTGTGCTCAGACCATTCCTGGATGTGACGGAGACCATCAGCTCCTCCACGGCCACCATCAGCCAGGTGACCCCTCTGGTCCAGAGTCTCCTCAGGAGGCTGGAGGAGATTCCCCAGGGGCGGGATTGTGGCCCTCAGAACAGGAACCTGGTGGATGAGCCGGCTGACTTGGTGTGGCACCCGAAGGCAGGGCTGAAGGCGTGGTTCAATGAGCTCCTGTGGTGGGCAGAACATGTTATGGCAACCATACTGGACCCTAGGTTCAAGGGCAGCATGGCACACCAGACAGCACTCTATGGGCACTGGAAGGGTGACCTGGTGGAGAGGGTCCAGCAGGCAGAGTGGGCTCTTGAGAGTGTGCAGCAGCAGCAGAAAGACGCCCCTGGGAATGGTGGGGTCTATTCCTGCCCTCAGCCCTAGAAGTAGCAGCACCAGCAGCAGTCTGAGCAGCACCAGCACCTCTATTGCCAGCAGCAGCAGCTCGTATGTACAGGGCACTCTGGTGAGCATGGGCTCGTGCACAGCAGGGCAGGCAGCGTGGTTGAGGGCAGTGGTGGATGTGATGCTTAGGCAGAGTTACGAGAGGGAGTACGACAGCACCTCAGCAGCAGTGGAGAGCTACCTGGAGGAGGAGCCGTGCATCGAACCCAGCAGTGATCCCTTGGCCTACTGGGCTGGTAGGACCAACGTGTGGCTGGCCCTGTCCAAAGTGACCAAGGGTCTCTTGTCCTGCCCACCACCGAGTGTCCCCAGAGAGCGGGTGTTCTCCATGGTGGGGGACATTTGCTCCCTGCACCGCCTGAGACTGGGGGCCAAGTTGGTGGAGAAGTTGCTTTTTATAAAGGTGAATGTTCCGCTGCTGGGATTCCCTGAGCTGCCCCTGGACATGGATTGATGGTGCAGTGGCACATGCCATCCCATGCCAAGGGCAGTCTTGGGACAGGGCTCCTCCTCAATCTGGGCTGCTGCTGCTGAGGTGCTGTGTCTCCCTCCCATTGCCCGGTGCCTGCCTGCCTCTCTCTCTCTCTCTCTCTCTAGAAAGCCTCGACTGGCCTATCTGACTGACCTCATGATGCAGGGTGGCATTGGGAAGCTGTAAGCCTGCCAGCCGGCCTCTAGCTAGACGATCTTGGTCCGCCTCTCTGACTGGCTCTCTCGCGCGCACGCTGCGCAGTCTTCGCCAGTCTATCTGAATGCCATGCCAAGGTCCCAGCCTGCCTTGCCTACTGCCTCTCATGCCACGCTGCCTGTCTGCCCAGGTGGCCAAGATCAAAGTCTGCCTCAGCCAACCTTCTGATGGTCATGCCACACTTCCTGTCTGCCCACCCACCCAGGTGGCCAAGATCAAAGCCTGCCTCGATCTGCCTTCCCATGCTCATGCCAAAGTGCCTGTCTGCTTGCCCTGTGGGGAAAAGCTGAAAGCCTGCCCCAGCCTGCCTACCTCCCTTTGCCAAAGTGCCTGTCTGCCTCCCCTGGAAACCCTGGGTGATGTGCCCCACTGGCCTGCTAATCCCGCTTCTTCTGTCTGCTGGTACATGGGTGCTCTGCCCTGGAAAATCCCAATGTGCCCATGCAATTCTGCTGCTGCCATCTGCTGCTGTATGGGAGCTCTTCCCTGGCAAATCCTACCATCCTAGCTCCATGGGTGCTGCACACAGGCAAATCCTGCTGCTGCTGTCTCTGCTGTTCCACGGGTTCTGTGCCCGGTCAATCCAATGTCTGCTGCTGCTGCCAATGCTGCCTCTGCTGTCTGTGCCACGGGTTCTGTGCCCCGGCAATTCAATGTGCGCTCCTGCTGCTGCTGCTACCAATGCCACCTCTGCTGCTGTGCCATGGATTGTGCTACCGGGCAATCCAATGTCTCCTGCTGCTGCCAATGCTACCTCTGCTCTCTGTGCCACGGGTTCTGTGCCCCAGTAATCCAATGTCTGTTGCTGCTGCCAATGCCGCTTCTGCTGTCTGTGCCATGGGTTCTGCTACCGGGCAATCCAATGTCTGCTGCAGCTGCTGCTGCTGATGCCAATGCCGCCTCTGCTGTGCCATGGGTTCTGCTACCGGGCAATCCAATGTCTGCTGCTGCTGCCAATGCTGTCTCTGCTGTCTGTGCCATGGCCGGGTTCTGTGCCCTGGCAATCCAATGTCCGCCGATGCGGCCAATGCCGCCTCTGCTGTCTGTGCCATGGGTTCTGCTACTGGGCAATCCAATGTCTTCTGCTGCTGCCAATGTTGCCTCTGCTGTCTGTGCCACAGGTTCTGTGCCCCAACAATCCAATGTCTGCTTCTGCTGCCTCTGCTGTGCCATGGGTACTGGCAATCCAATGTCTGCTACTGGGTGGCCACATAATTCACTACCGGGCAAGAATTGACCAAATGGCAGAATAGCTTGTTCAGATCGGGAGATCAGGATGCAAGCCTGCAATACCCGGACAAGTAGGGGTGCCAGACACTGAGCCCTGGCCGGGCCTATGCCGCTGCTCCACCAATGCCAGCCAGCCTGCAACACCCAGCCAAGCAGGGGTGCCAACCACTCCAGCCCCAGGACTCAACATCAGGGTTCTGGGGCCTACGTTTCAGGTAGGGAGGGCTGTTGTTCAACTTCATTGTCTGCAAGTGTCCCACATCAAGAACAGCCAGTCTGCAATGCCTAGTCAAGCAGGGGTGCCAGCCACCGAGCCCTGGCCAGGCCTCTGCCTCTGCTCCACCAATGCCAGCCAGCCTGCAATGCCGGAATGAGCAGGGGTGCCAGCCTATTGTAGAGCTAGTTTTCTGTTGAATAACACATAGCAGAAGTTTCTTCAAAACAGAACTTTACTAAGAACTCAGAAGACATGCTTCCATACTGTACAGACTGCATGGCACAAGATGGAGGACAGAGAGAGAAGAAGAGAGGAGACAAGGAGGGGGAGGGAACTGTTTCATCCCCTGACCCTCCCCCTACTGGACAAGCCCCATATTGAGCTTGCAAGGCTTGCAACGGGCTTTTACTTGTGACTGTTGCACATTCCAACACAGTCACCGAGCCCTGGCCAGGTCTTTGCCACTGCTCCACCAATGCCAGCCAGCCTGCAATGCCCATCTGAGCAGGGGTTCCAGCAGCAGTTACTGTGCCCGAGCAATCCAATGTCTGCTGCTGCTGCTGCTGCATGTTAGTCATTTTCTCCTCCCTCTTGTAGATAGGCATAGCTCGGATTAGTGCGCCAGCGGGGGCTGGGTGTCCACGAGATTCACCCCCAGGCAAGGCTTGACCAATTTTCAATAGAGCTTCTTGAGCTCAGTCGAGAAGGATGCCATCCTGCAATGCCCAGCCAAGTAGGGCTGACAGCCACTCCAGTCCCAGGACCCACTGTCAGGGTTCTAGGGTCATCATTCCGCTCACAGGGATCTGTCATTCCACTTCATGTAGAAGCTGCCAATCTTGTCCCAGGACCTACCATCAGAGTTCTGGGGGCCGTCATTCCACTCACAGGGAGCTGTCATTCCAACGCATCAAGAAACAGCCAGCCACTCCAGTCCCAGGACCCACCGTCAGGGTTCTGGGGCTGTCATTCCGCTCGCAGGGAGCCATCATTGCACAGCATCAAGAAACAGCCAGCCACTCCAGCCCCAGGACCCACCATCAGGGTTCTGGGGCCTACATTACAGGCAGGGAGGGCTGTCATTCAACTTCATCCAGAAGCTGCCACTCTAGTCCCAGAAACCACCATCAGGGTTCTGGGGCCGTCATTCTGCTCACAGGGAGCCATCATTCCACTTCATCTAGAAGCTGCCACTCTAGTCCCAGGACCCACCATCAGGGTTTTTGGTCCATCATTCTGCTCACGGGGAGCCATCATTCCACTTCATCTAGAAGCTGCCACTCTAGTCCCAGGACCCACCATCAGGGTTTTTGGTCCATCATTCTGCTCACGGGGAGCCATCATTCCACTTCATCTAGAAGCTGCCACTCTAGTCCCAGGACCCACCATCAGGGTTTTCGGTCCATCATTCTGCTCACGGGGAGCCATAATTCCAACGCATCAAGAAACAGCCAGTCTCTCCAGCCCCAGGACCCACCATCAGGGTTCTGGAGCCTACATTACAGGCAGGGAGGGCTGTTGTTCCACTTCATCCAGAAGCTGCCACTCTAGTCCCAAGACCCACTGTCAGGGTTCTGGGGCCATCATTCCATTCACAGGTAGCTGTCATTCCATGTCATCTAGAAGCTGCCACTCTAGTCCCAGGACCCACCATCAGGTATTTCGATCCATCATTCTGCTCACAGGGAGCCGTCATTCCAACGCATCAAGAAACAGCCAGTCACTCCAGCCCCAGGACCCACCATCAGGGTTCTGGGGCCTACGTTACAGTCAAGGGGAGCCATAATTCCACAGCAAGCCATGGGTTCTGTGCTCCAGCAATCCAATGTCTGCCTCTGCTGTGCCATGGGTTCTGTGCCCCAGAAATCCAATATCTGCCTCTGCTGCCTCTGCTGTGCCATGGGTTCTGTGCCCCAGCAATCCAATGTCCGCTTCTGCTGCCTCTGCCGTGCCATGGGTTCTGTGCCCTGGCAATTCAATGTCCGCTTCTGCTGCCTCTGCTGTGCCATGGGTTCTGCTACTGGGCAATCCATGTCTGCTGCTACTCCACTGATGTTTGGCAGCCTGCAATGCCCAGTCAAGTAGGGGTGCCAGGCCAGCCACCAAGCCCCAAGCCTTCCCAGCCTCTGCTGCTGTTGCTGATGCTGGGTCTCAGACAGTCAGCCATGACACCATGGGCACCCCCAGGGGCCAAGGGTCAAGCCTGCCTGCCCAGGCAAGCTGGGGTGCCAAGCCTTCCCGGTCTCTGCTGCTGCTGCTGCTGTTGCTGCTGTGTCTCCGACAGCCTGCCATGCTTCCACAGGCACCCCTGGAGAACCCCAAGCCTCTGCCGTGGCCAAACTTTCTGAACATTTGGGAGGTCCAAACTCTGCAGGACTGAACCCACGAACCCAAACTAAGTTTTCAGACTGAACGGCCAAACATCAGAACCCCGTTCTGTTTGCACATCCCTATTATGTAGTAAATAGTCTGGGGAAATATGTGGAGGACAAATTTCAGGATGTGTTTGAGGGAACTGGGAAATTAGATACACCTTATAAAATAGTAATTAAACATACATACATACCTAAAATACATGCACCATGGAATATACCACTAATTATGAAAGAAAACCTTAAACAAGCACTATTAAGGCTTGAAGCAAGTGACATAATTGAAAAGGTGGACATTCCTACCAAATGGGTTCATTCTCTGGTAATAGTCAGGGGGGAAAGTATACGATTTTGTTTAGATCCAAAAAAGCTAAATAAATATGTGCAAAGGGAACATTTCCCAATTCTAAGTATCCAGAGATGTTTTATTTTCACAGATGGCAGGGGCATGTTATTTTTCAACGTTTTGGCAAATTCCATTACATGAAGAAAGTAAATTGTTATGTACTTTCAAGTACACCTTTTGAAAGGTATTGCTTCAAAAGGTTACCTTTTGGTATCATATCAGCATCTTAAGTGTTTCATAGAAGGATGGAACAAATATTTGGAAATATAGAAGATGTAGCTCTATATATTGATGAAATATTGATTTGTGGTATAAAAGTGCAAGAGCATGACAGCAGGTTGGAAATGGTGTTGAACAGAACTAGAGAGCCTGGTTTAAAATTAAATAGAGAAAAATGTAAATTTAGACAGCAAGAAATATCTTACTTAGGAGAAATGTTAACAAAAGAGGGGATATATATATAGATTATGACAGAGCTGAGGTGATAGATAAGATTCCATGCCACCAAACAAAGAGATGCTTCTAATATTTTTAGGGATGATAAACGTTGTAGGTAAATACATTGAGAACGTGGCAGAAAAAACAAACCATGTAAGAGAATTACTAAAAAAGAAAATCTAATGGTGTTGGGAGGATTATCATCAGAAGGAATTTGAGAGAATTAAACAATTAGTTAAGGCGGCTCCTATATTGTGTTACTATGATATTTCCAAAGACATTAAGATATATTTTAATTTTATTTATTTATTTATTTATTTAAAATTTATATCCCGCCCCTCCTGCCCACAGGGCAGATGCCTCACAAAAGGGCTTGGGTNCGTTTTAGCCACCTGAACACAACCGAACGCGATCCGAACTTAACGAACTGTTTGGCCATTTCGTAGTTCGGTGTTTGGATCTGTTCGGTGTGTTCGCCATTTCACCGTTCAGTGTCTGGTTCCGTTCGGTATGTTCGCGTTTGGGTTCGGGTTCACGTTTGGTAGTCCAAACAGGCCAAGTTCGGGCCGAACACCGAACTACCGAACCGCGTTCACCCATCCCTAGTGGGCAAGCATCCTGCTTTAACAGCCGCCTCTACCAGCAGGAGTGGTATCGCTGCTGGGGGAGTCCATCAGCAGCTGCAGGACTTGGAGGGTGGTGTGGCTTTCAACTGAAAGCCACATGCATGTTGGGGGAAATGATAGCGCTGGATGGGCAACCCTTCCCGGTGGTCGGGGACATGGGTTTTAGGTGCCTTATTGGCTTCCTGGCCCCCAGTTTAAGCTGCCCTCAAGCACCACCCTGAGTCGGCAGGTGGTGCCAGCCCTATACCGGGCTTTAAAGGAGCAGGTGAGGGAGCAGATGGCAAGGGCTTGGGGTGCCACTGTCCACTTCACCACAGACCTGTGTTCAAGTAGGAATGCACAGCACACCTACCTGGCAGTGACAGCGCACTCGTAGCAGGACCCAGAGGCAACGTTTGGCAGTGGCAGGAGGGGTAATGAAGCAGGGTATAGGGGAGCCCTGCTTCAAGTGGAAGTAATGGACAGCCCCCACACTGCTTGGAACATCAAGTCAACCCTGACCACCATGGTGAGGGAGTGGGTAACGCCAGCTGCACCCTTCACCAAGGGCTGTGTGGTGATGGACAACACGGCTACCATATTGAGGGCAGTCTGCAAGGGGGGCTTCATCAACATCCCTTGCACCCACACACACCCTGAACCTGGTGGTCAGGGACGCTCTGGACTTCGGGGAAAAGGGAATTGAGGCAGGCACCCTTAGCTCCCTGATCGAGCGGGGGAGGAAGCTGGCCGGTTTATTTAACCGGAGCGTGAAGGGCAGTGACCTCCTCCGGGCGAAGCACGCAGAGCAAGGCTCCCCAGTGCACCAGCTGGTGCAGGATATATTCAC
>QEPC01000978.1:1306519-1336559 GCA_003113815.1 Sphenodon punctatus | reverse complement strand
GAGGAATATTTAATATTTTATCCTCATCAACATAAATGTAATATATGTACTTAATTCCTTACCATACATACTTTTATTCATTTTTTATCAATAACTAAACTTTCACTTTTTTTCATTATTAAACTTTAATTTATTATCATAATTCGACAATGAACAATTTTTTCAGAGTGCATTAACTGTTTCTACTGTACAATGAATTCTATAATATTATCTACACTGACATTATTAACAGTTAATTGTATGAAGTGTATACAATTTGTATACATGTAAAGGACTCTTACTCTCTCATAATCACACACGCACTCACTGTTTCCCCCCTACCCTTTCACAAACACAGACTCTTCTCCCCCCACTCTCTCACAACCACACATGCACTGTTGTCCCTCACATGCACACACACATACATACACATACTCATTCTTCTCACCAACAATGACACCGTCACTTGCAGCCTCACAGGAGGTTCAGGAGGGACTGCAGAGTTTTTCAAAAGGCCCCACAATGCTGCAGGACACAAGGGGGGCTGCCACCATCTTGCTATTCCTGTCTGGGCATGATGGGAAATGTAGTCCTAACATGCCCAGACAAGAAACATGTCGGTAGCCTCAGTGTCCCTAGTAGGGGCAACAGAACTTGCAGCACCAGGCCAGTGAGCGGGAGAAGGCTGGGGGAGTGGCGTAGTTCCTCTACCCCCTCCCCCCCTCCATAAGCTGCCAAGCTTGCCAACAAGGTCGGGGAAAAGGGGAGCCCGGGCATAACAGCATAAGGAAAGTTATGTGACTCTGCTTTTTAAAATCACGTAACTTTTATCAGGAGGCAACTCTGTAACAAAGACTTTATGCTGTAGTCTGTTTCATGTCAATTAACCCCCCCCCACCTCCACCCCAGACTCACTCCCTACTTTTGACTCCATATGAAAAGTCTGCACCTTTTCAAAAGTTGCAGACTTTTAAAAGTACAGAATCAAAAGTCTGCAACTTTTCATACCAAGTAAAAAGTCTGTATCTTTTGAAAAGGTGCAGACTTTTCACTTGGTATGAAAAGTTGCAGACTTTTCACTTGGTATGCAAAGTTGCAGACTTTTGACTGTACTTTTGACACTATGAAAAGTTTGCAACTTTTCATAGGAGTGAAAAGTCTGCAACTTTTGAAAAGTTGCAGACTTTTAAAAGTATGGAGTCAAAAGTTTTTATACTAAGTGATAGGGATTTGGCGAACAGGTTGTAGTTTGGGTTCGGCCATTTGGTTTGGTCCAGTTCAGTTTGCCCTTTCGGTTCGGCCGTTCGGTCCATTCGCCGCGTTTGGGTTCAGCCGTTCGGTTCAGTCATGTTCAGTTCAGTTTGGGCATTTGGGAAAAGGCTCTCTGTGCAAGAAATGATTGCCCCAGACCCATGATGGTGGGTCCTGGGGCTAGAGTGGCAGCTTAAATATATTGGCCACAGCCCTCCCTGCCTGTAACTTGGCCCCAGAACCCTGGCAGCGGGTCCCGAGGCTGCAGTGGCTGTTTCTTGGTGTGGTTGAACGAAGTCTCTTGGTGCGAGGACTGATGGACACAGACCCATGACAGTGGGTCCTGGGGCTAAGGCGGCAGCTTGTAGATATTGGCCAGAGCCCTCCCTGTCTGTAACTTGGCCCCAGAACCCTGGTGGTGGGTCCTGGGACTGGAGTGGCTGTTTCTTGATGCGGTTGAAATATATCACCTCTGTGCGAGGAATGATGGCCCCAGACCCATGATGGTGGATCCTGGGGCTAGAAGAGTGGCAGCTTCTAGATATTGGCTACAGCCCTCCCTGCCTGTAACATGGACCCAGAACCCTGATGGTGGGTCCTGGGGCTGGTGTGGCTTTTTCTTGATGTGGTGAAAAGAGAATGCCTCCGTGTGAGGAATGATGGCCTCAGACCCATGATGGTGGGTCCTGGGGCTAGAGTGGCAGCTTCTAGATACATATTGGCCACAGCCCTCCCTGCCAGTAACATAGGCCCCAGAACCCTGATGGTGGGTCCTGGAGCTGGAGTGGCTGTTTCTTGATGCAGTTGAAAATTGGCTCTCTGTGCGAGGAATGAGGGGCCCCAGACCCATTATGGTGGGTCCTGGGGCTAGAGTAACAGCTTAAAGATATTGGCCACAGCCCTCCCTGCCTGTAACTTGGCCCCAGAACCCTGGCGGTGGGTCCTGGGGCTGGAGTGGCTGTTTCTTGATGCGGTGGAAAGACATCATCTCTGTGTGAGGAATGATGGCCCCAGACCCATGACGGTGGGTCCTGGGGCTAGAAGAGTGGCAGCTTCTAGATATTGGCCACTGCCCTCCCTGCTTGTAACTTGGCCCCAGAACCCTGGCGGTGGGTCCTGGGGCTGGAGTGGCTGTTTCTTGATGCGGTGGAATGACATCGCCTCTGTACGAGGAATGATGGCCCCAGACCCATGACAGTGGGTCCTGGGGCTAGAGTGGCAGCTTAAAGATATTGGCCACTGCCCTCCCTGCCTGTAACGTAGGCCCCAGAACCCTGACGGTGGGTCCTGGGGCTGTAGTGGCTGTTTCTTTTTTGTATCTATCTATATCTACCCTAAATCTAACTGCTATTAACTATTCTAAAACCTATTGAACTAAATGGAATATCCTAATAATTAACTATAAAGGCCTTGTCCTATAAACACACTGTATCTCTATCTATCTCTATAACTAAGCTAACTACTATGTACATCTATCTAGTAACTAAACTATCTATCTATATATACACAATATTACACAGGGAGAAACACAAAGAACACAGGAAGGTGTACAAAACTGAAATGAAAATCAATCTAATAATAATCCTACTCTAAATAAATCCAAAACTTAAGACAGGGCAAGGGAATCAGGGATGGATAAGAGGGAGAGGGAAAGGATTCAATGGAGGGGGAAGGGAGGAAGGAAGATTGAACACAGGGAACACAGGGAGGGGTAAAAACAAAAAACAACACCTAAATCTATCTAAGCTAAGCTAAATAATACTATGGGTTGGATAATATTAAATAACCCTAAATGATACTATGGGTTGGATGGGTGAAAAGGAGGAGGATTGCAATGGATTGAGAAGAACAAAACTGCTGGGAGAGGGAGCATTCTGAAACACCTGCTGTTTAGGAACAGTGACTAGCTCAGAAGGTGTTGGGAAAGGGGGAGGCAATCAGTTTTGTTTCTTTCTGCGCCCGCCTCACTGTAAGCCCCATTGGCTCTGTGCAGCCTAGCCCGTGGCCAATCACAGACTGTGAAGCCAGTGGTCTGAGGTGAAAAGGGATGATGATTCAGCAGGCTGGCTGCTACTCCAAGCCTCTCCACCCGTGGTGCCTGAAAGTCTGTTCCTCAGCTGACTCCTCCTCCTTTCATGTTTGACCTTCCAGTGACACTTTTTTTGCCACACGAACTCACCCGAATGCAATCCGAACTGACCGAACTTTTCGGTCATTTCGACGTTCAGATCTAGTTCAGTTAGGTCAGTTCGTGTTCAGATTCGGATTTGGGTTCGGTCATCCGAACAGACCGAGTTCGGGCCGAACTCCGAACTTCCGAACCGTGTTCGCCCATCCCTACCAAGTGAAAAGTCTGTAACATTTGTAAAGGTGCAGACATTTCACTTGGTTTGAAAAGTTGCAGACTTTTGACTGTACTTTTTACTCTGAAAAGTGTGCAAACTTTTCAAAAGTTGCAGATTTGAAAAGTATGGAATCAAAAGTCTGCAACTTTTCAAAAGTCACGTAACTTTCCTTATGCTGTGTTTTGCCAGTCAGCAGCAGCTCAACTGCACATGTGCAAGCCAGCAGAATTGATTTTTTAATCACGAATATCCTGGTTCTGGCTGAACCAATCACTATCATATTATAGAAGTGGTTGTTATTGATCTCATGTTCCAAGCCTGTGACGTTTCGGGGCTCAACTCATCCAGGGAGAGGAGATATTGATGATTCAAAATCATGAGGACGTGTGCATTTTGACCACAACCAATTGACTTTTAAACAATTCTGCTGGCTCGCACATGTGCAGTTGAGCTGCTGCTGAACGGCAAAACACAGCATAAGGAAAGTTACGTGACTTTTGAAAAGTTGCAGACTTTTGATTCCATTCTTTTCAAATCTGCAACCTTTGAAAAGTTTGCACACTTTTCACTCCTATGAAAAGTTGCACACTTTTCAGAGTAAAAAGTACAGAATTGATTTTTTAATCACTAATATCCCGATTTTGGCTGAACCAATCACTATCATATTACAGAAGCGATTGTTATTGATCTCATGTTCCAAGCCTGTGACGTTTGGGGGCTCAACTCATCCAGGAGGAGGAGATATTGATGATTCAAAATCGTGAGGACGTGTGCATTTTATTTTCCTGATGGATCTTCTTCACACTTTGTGCATATGATGGTCCTCACAAATTATAGTCATGAATACATTTTCAGAAATGTAGCTCAAGTGGTTGCCTCAAAATCGAGGCTTCAGCAGTCTCCTGTTTATAATGGAGAGTGGTTGTGCATTTAACTTCCTTACAGCTAGTGCTGTAAGGAAATTTACTTCAGGACAAAAGTTAGCCATAGCAGATATTTTGTCCAGAATGTGCTCCTCCACATCTAAAAAAATCAAAACTGGAGGAAGAGGAACTAGAGGTCGTACATATTAACCTCATAAAGAGGTGTAACAAATAAATACTGAATGGAAACCATGCTGATACGGCATCACAATTGAAAAACATGAACATATTTAAGTATAGAATCCATAATAATGATAAAGAAAAAGTCCAATCTAGAATTTTTTGTAGAGAAAATATCCCGTACTGTCGTCAACGGACTCTATACTCGCATATGTTCATGTTTTTCAATTGTGATGCCTTATCAGCATGGTTTCCATTCAGTATTTATTTGTTTGTTACGCAATAAATTGTTGGGTATATAATGTTTTGATATACATTTTTGGCTCTGTTACAGACCTTTTTTTGTGTGATTCTTTTGGCTAGGTCTGTGAGTCATTGGTTTATACTCGCTGGCCCTGTCTTTGTTGTGCTTGTCTAAAAACACCCTACTATGTATATAATATATAATTATTATAATATAATAAATAGTATAATGCTCACCAGTAATTATATATTTCCAAAGGGGTCCCTACCTCCATGCACAACTTTTTAGGGATCTGCAAATGAAAAAAGTTGAGAACCCCTGGTCTAGATACCTGCCTCCTGGTAAGTGCTGGAGGGTCAGGGAGCTCCATCTACCACTTGATATGGCCCTTCAATTTCCCCTGGGAGACCCATCATTGCAACAAACCTCAGGAGCAGTGGTGAGGTCCTGCAGAAATGGCAGTAGTGTTGCTGGGGCTTGGGGGTGGGGGAATCAGTGACAATGGGGTTCCAGGGTGGTGTTTCCTGCCTGAGGTGTGGCACCTGGAATGCCTACTCCTATTGTCCCTGCTTAAGGCTGGCCCTGCAGTCACCCACTAATCCCTTTTCAGAAGGTCATGGGCAGGGCCCCGATTCTTCTGCGCTACCGCGATTCGCAGAATTTTCTCAGAATCCTGCCCTGGGCAAGATTATCGCAGAAACTTGGGAAATCCCCGCGGAATTTCCCTTCTCTGGCAGTGAGCCAATCCGGGACCTGCTTTATTCTAGCCACAAGCCAATTGGGGGTTTGCACGGCCTTTATAAAGCAGCTCCTGGATCCTGCCACTTACCTGATCGCTGAGGGACCTGACCGCCACTCCAGGGATCATCGCCTCCACTCCAGCCGCTGCTCCAGGGATCACCGCCGCTGCTCCAGGGATCACCGCCACTGCCTGCTCCAGCCATAAGGTAAGTAGGTGTGGGGTGCGTGTGTGTGTGGACTCCTGCGTGGGGAGGTCCCGCTGCGAGCTCTGCATTGCCATGTGTTTTGGGGGGTGGGTTAGGAGGTGTGCCCTCTGCATTGTCATTTGGTGTTTTTTTGGGGTGGGGTTGTCTGATATTTGAAATACCCGTACACAGAAAAAATTATAAGCAGATTTTTTATTCATTGGTACAAGGAAATGGATTGCCATCTCACAGTTTTAATTTTAATAGACTTGTTTTGTAACTTTATTGGGTCGCAGAATTTTCAATTTGGGGTTGCAGAATTTTTGGGGGGAAATTGCAGAAGAATCGGGGCCCTGGTCATGGGCACCCATTTGTGCTGACCTCTCCTTTGAGGCCAGCTTCTCAGAGGAATGTGGAGCTAACTGGGTGCTTGAGAATGCCCAGTGTTGGAGTGGGAGAAGCAACAGTGCTAACTGCTCCATCACTGAGAGCAGCTCTAAGTCCCTTTCCCTCTACCCCCCCCAACTCTGGTGCTAACAGGCACACAGAGTCTGAGTTGGCAGGCCTGGCTCTGCTGCACAGACAGAGTATGCAAGGGTCAGAATACTAGTGAACAGACAAAGCTGGGGAGAAGGATTTTCCAAATTCCCACCACTCAAGATGGGATGGGGTTTGCAATGGGGGAGTAGGGGAGGCGGGTGGCACATGCACCGTGGCCAGGTTGCCCCTGAGGTTGCAACTCCAAGGTCAGGGGCAGGGGTGGGGCAGGTAAGTGCACCTGTACAATCGGGGTCAGGGTGTGGCTCACCTGTTTTTGCAGGCCTGGGACCCATGTGCTGAGGCAGGGCAGGTGAGGGTACTTAACCCCTCCCTTCTGGGCCCTGTCCATCATTCCACATGGCCTCGGAGCTAGCATCCCCCTTGGCCGAGCAAAAAGCAAGCAGCAGCCACAACAGCAGCAGCACCACCATCAGGTGGAAGTGGCTTGGTTCTTCAGCACCAAGATGCAGACCAGCAGGGGGCCCAGGGAGGGTGACGCCTCAGCTGGCATTATCCCAGCTGATTCAGAGGCTCCAGAGCCTGGTGGAGTGGAGAGGGGTCACTGGCCCTCATGTGCTCTGTTGCTGAGGGCCTGGAGGATGTCTCCAGGCAGACTGGGCAGCTCGGCCCTGTGGCTCCTGCCCCTCTGCCTCCTGTCCCTCTGCCCAGCCCCCAGACAGCCTCAGGGATGCTTCCTGTTTTCTCAGATGACTGTGTTGTCATTATCCCAGGCAGCCACTGTCATGATGCCTGCTCTGCAGTCCCCACAGGTCATAGCACCCACCACTCTGGGGAATCCCCTGCTGGTGGCTCCCCAGGTTGGGCAGGGGCTTGGCTCAGTGGCCCAGAATTATATTGTGAAACTGCAGGGCCCGGTGCAGGCAACTGGTGTGGCTGTTGTCATGGAACAGGATTCGTTGACTCCAGCAGGGGGCAGTGCAGCAGCAGGTGTGCAACAGGGACTGCAATGTAAGTTTTCCTAGCAGGTGGTGGCAGCAGCAGACCCGCTGTGTATCTGGAGTGAAGGTACAAATAGGGCAGTTCTGGAAGTGGGGCAGGCCAACCAAGAGCAGGCAAGGACTCAGTTGGGAGCAGGGATGGATGTGTTCTGTCAGACCAGGCTTCCATATGGTCGCCTCATTGGCAAGGTCAATTTGTTTTACCAGACATGCAGATGATGATTTGTGACATACTGGGCTGGGTTGGGGGGAGGCAACTGAGCTAGCTAGCCAGTGCCTCTAGTGGCAAGGTCCCAACCAGAAACCTTAGATAGTCTGTCCTAGGGGATGGGGCATTGAGCCACGCATTTGCTTCCGGTTTGCCCAGCTGGGGGTACTTCTGCTTGGTGTCTGGGGACAAGGGAGGCAAAGCTCACGGGGTCTCCCAGCTAGGGGTTGAGCCTCTCCTTGTTCTGCTTCCTCCCTTCTCAGCCCCAATGCTTTGATTGGGGCCAGTTGCCAATCAAGGGCTTAATAGTAGACCTGCTATTCTGTAAGGCCAATATGTGAGGCTGAGGGCTGGCTGTCTCAGGTAAATTTGGCAAGTGGCAGGTTCTGTTCCAGAGGTCAGACCTGGAGGAAGCCCAGAGCTCAGAAGATGGGCATTAAGAACTGGTTGGGTGGTGGGCCTGAGTTGTTGAGGATGCCCGATTATGATCTGTGACTGAAACATGTCAAATAAAGCTATGGCTAGGGTTGCCATACCTCCCCTTTAATCCAGGACACTTATTAAAAATACATGGTGCAGGGCTGCATTGGAACTAATGCAGTCCTGCACCATTTATTTTTCATAAGCGTCCTGGATTAAAGGGTAGGTATAGCAACCCTAGCTGTGGCCCAGGTTTAACCCAAAGAACCCGTGTCTGTTTCTTTTTCCTACCTCCCAACTGCAAAGATCTGGCTGAGACTGACACCAGTACAGTAATCACAATCCTAAGTGAGGGGGCAGCTCCTTCCCCTTAGCCCCAAGCCTTACTCCTAGACCTTCCAAGATGGTGGTGGATCTGTCCATTCGTCCAGCTTCCAGGAAAATCAAATGCCAGTAGGAAGCATAACAGCAGAGATGCCCCTTCCTTAAGTGACGTAGGAAGTCAAAATTATGGAAAGGACTGTCCTTTGTGCTTCAAGCTCAATGCGGAGGCTCCATTTTGTCCCCCATGTTTTGACACCCATGCCAGACACTGTGGATAAAGGCAGGACAATCCTGTGATTAAAATCAATGGGAGTTTTGACATTGGCTGCAATCCTAAACCCTTCCACATGGGATCTGTGCAAGATCCGCATGGATTCCATGTGGCACAATGTCGCCCCTTTGGACTTGCGCATGGTTTGCGTGCATGTGCATGCATGCGGGTTGCACGCAGTTTCTGCGGGCTATGGGATAAGCCCCAATAGCAGATGATTGTCCTCCAAGAGAGCTATCTGAGACCAAGAAGCCACCAGAGCATTGACAGCTGGCCCGGTGCTAGCCACTGTGTTTCACACGTATAGCAAATCAGGAGCATTGCCCATGCAGAGCACTGGAAGCCAGCGGGTCATTCTCTTTACTGTACATAGGTGGTTAATAGAGGACATTTATTATAATATTTGTACCTGACTACTTATTCCCTAGAAGGCAGCTCTCAGAACAAACTTCAACATGACCGCTGCTTCCTGGCTTGTACCATCTACCACTAGCTCTCTAGCTGGGTTCTGGCAGCTGCTAAAGGGCCTTCATGCATAGGATGAGTGAGACAGCCAAGGGGAGAAAAACAAGGCTTGCACTGAGGTGAGGTGAGGTGTAGGAGCTGAGTTATTAGGTCAATTAGCTGCATTGCTGCAAGAACAGGTCTCACTTGATCATAAGAAGTGTCTTGGCTGGCTAAACCAACGATGCATCCAGCCCATATTCCTGTCTCTGATTGTGGCAGCTTCAGTTGCTTCAGAGAAGTGCACAACAAGTCATATGCAGCGATCCAATTTCTGCCAGCTTCTAGTCATCAGAGGTCTCATCATCTGACCTACTTGACTAATACTGTAGCTATTGATGGACGTATCCTCCAAGAACTTATCTATTCCTGTTTTGAACCCAGTTTATGCTAGTCTGCACTCCACCGTAAGAGTTGGGAAAGTCAATCGTGCCTGGACATGGCACAGGCTACATCCTTCCCTTTTGGACCACAGAACCTGGCATGCCTACCCCAATCAGACAACGTAGCCACAGTGCTTGGGGATGGACTTTGATTTGATTGGATGGAAGAGCCCCAAGCTGTGGACTGGGGGGCAGGGATGTTGAGTCAAACTTGAATTACTCCGGTGCACAGGCTTCCCTCTATGGCTTTATCAAGCCCCTGTGCAGCACAAACCCAAGCTGCTTGGAGGATGGAGCTCATCACAGGCTCTTTGGCCCCACTCCGGTGCCGGCCTGCAGAAGAGGCCTGGTCGCCCAGCAGCAGAGCAGGCTCCACCACCTGGCAGCAGAGGAGACCCAGCCACCCAGCAATAGATCCAGCTCCACTGCTGGGCAGCTGGGACTCCTCCACTGCTGAGAGGCCGCGCTGCAGCAGTAGAAGGGCTGTTGGTGCCTCCTCCTTCTACTCTTCTTTTTCTTCTAGGACACACTGCCAGAGCTTCCTGCTCTGCCTCCACTGCCACTCAGCAGCAGAGAAGGCCAAGCCACCCAGCAGCAGAAGAGGCCCAGCTACCCATCAGCAGAGCCAGCTCTGCCACCCAGCAGCAAAGGAGGTCAAGCCGCCCAACAGCGGAGCTGGCTCCATTACTGAGTGGCCGGGCTTCTTCCACTGTTGAGTGGCAGAGCCTGCTCTGCTGCTGGGTGGCTGGGACTCCTCCTCCACCCTGCAGTGGAGTCCGCTTCATCCCCCAGCAGCGGAGAAGGCCCAGCCACCTGGTAGTGGAGGAGACCCAGCTGGACCCGGCTGCCGGCAATAGAGCCAGTTACTCCATCTTCCAGACGTGTACTGGTAAGCGCAGGGCCTGGGGGGTGGGGGGTTAGTGATGCAGATCCCCATCCTTTGAGGCTGGGAATGGGCCCCAGGGAATGGGCATGTGGGAAGTTGGACCCCAGTTCCCCTTCCCATTGAGGTAAAGGGGAAGATTTCCTCATTGACTTCAGTGGGAAGATACAGGGTGAAAACATACATGACGCTAACTACCCTTGGTGGTTATTTATGCATGCTGCAGGGCAGCATAGGGCACCAATACAGCCCTGCAACATGCATAAACAACAACCAAGGGTGGTTAAAGGGTAGTTATCGCCATGTCTGTTGTCACCCACAGATCTGAAAATTGGGAACTGAAATGGCCTGATTTTTAGACCCTTCGGTTTTACTCCAATATAGCAATTTTGGGGCTGTTTTGGTTAAAACTGAAATCCAAACTTCCACCCCTACTTAAAAGCATCTGGAGAATAAATAAGTTTTCAGGTGCTTTTTAAAGGTTAGGAGGGAGGAACTAAGATGGACATCTGGAGGGAGGGAGTTCCACACTGAGGGGCCCACCACAGCAAAGGCCTGACCACCTGCTGACTTAAGGCTCAATGGCAGGATCCCCAAACAACCGGTAGTTTCTGAGCACAGCTAACCATCAGTGTGAGGCTCAAGGAGTATGTCTCAGATATAGCCAGGGCCTATGCTGTTCAGGGCCTTGAATACTAATAGTGTAATCTTGTGTATCCTGCACTTCAGTGCCCTGTAGATGAACAGACTGGATGTTGGGAGGCAGCCAATCTGGAGAGGGGACAGAGAAGGGTTTGTGTAATAAAAAAAAAAAAAAAAGTCAGTTGGGGCAGTTGAAAGGGAACTGGTGTGGGGTAGAAAGAGATCCTCCAAGTTGGGAATTTGCTTAAGGAAAGCTAAGCATCAGAGGATTGTGTACACAAAGGACTGAGGAGTGGAGTGATTTAATTGACTAAAAAGAGCTGAGACATGGTAGACTTTTACAACAACAAGGCTTCAGCAGTTGGGACAGTGTGGAGAAACTGAGGAGACCCCGGGGCTACAGCAGTTTGTGGATTGTGAAAGGAACTGGTGTATTTATTTATTTATTTATTCGCATTTATACCCCGCCCCTCCTGAAACAGCTCAGGGCGGCTAACAATATAAAAAATAAAAACACAATTATAAAACATTTAAAAAACACTAATAAAATCAATAATTAAAGCACGGCTAGGGAGCATAAAAGTAATACAATAAATAAATAAGGGTGGAGGGGATAAAAAACCCTCACCCCTCTCACCCCCTTCCCAAAGGCCTGGACAAACAGCCAGGTTTTGCAAATTTGCCGGAATGTTAAAAGGTTTGGGGCCAGGTGAGCTTCCTCCGGGAGGGAATTCCAAAGGCACAGCCCAGCCACCGAGAATGCCCTCTCCATTGTGGTCCCACCCCCATCCTCCAAGAAGGCACCCCCAGCAGATCAAAGGAGCCGCTCTGGGACACGGAGGGCGAGGTGGTACCTGAGGTACGAGGGGCTCAGACCGCGAAGGGCCTTGTAGATCAATACCAAAACCTTGAACTTGGCTAGGCTCACTGTTGGCAGCCAGTGCAAAGTCAGGAGCACAGGTGTAGCTGGAGGATTGTAGACGGTTTCATCATGTGTAATAGGGAGCTCTTGAGGTAAAGAAAGGGAATATATTTATGAGTTTACTGATGAGTAGATTGTTTGGTAAATCTAAATAGGCTTTTGTTACATGTAAAAGAGCACAGCTGGGAGAAGGAGATATAATTCTCGCTACCCCCACGTGAGATCTCAACGAGATTTTTGAGATCTCAATGAGATTTTTGAGAATCTCGTGAGATTCCTGAAAATCTCATGTGCACATTGCGCATGCGCAAATGGGTGCCGTGCCCATTTCTGTGCATGCAGTTTCTAGTGGCCATTTTTTGCATGCACAGGGAGTGTTTTGAGGGTACTTGAGAATCTCATGAGATTCTCATTGCCCTCAAAACACTCTGCGCATGTGCAGAATGGCCAACGGGGGCCATGCATGTGCAGAAATGGCCACAGCAACCATTTTTCATATGCATAGTGCTGATTTTCGGCTGCATGAATTTTGCTCAAGAACAGGTTGAGAATCAGATGATTCTCAACTCATTCTCATAATACTCGGTGAGAAGCCAGTTCTCACCAAGTTTTGGTGAGAAATTGAGGGCGAGTTTCAGCCCTAATATAGATTTATAAATTTAGTGATAAGAGTAGAGAGTCTGCTAAGGTTATGATAATAATATGGTTCTATTGATGTTTTATTTGTCTCCATCAAACCTGTTTTAACATTTATATATGAGTTAAAGTGGTAAATTCTCCATTCAGGTGCACCTCTGCCCCAGGAACTCGAACCTTTTCTCTCCTGCTATGCCTAGAGCTAATGGGGTAGCATCTCCCCTCTCTAATGGGAGCAGGGACCAGGAGGCAGCCAGGTCTTCTTCCAGGTCCTCTAGCCAATCAGGGCCCCAGCCAGCTCAAGAGGTTGGGTGAAGGAGCTGACTGTTTCCCAGGCTACCATGTAAAAGTGGCTGCACCCACACACCAGCTAGGGGCAGACCGAGTTTCTCACTCTCACCCTCGTTTCTCATTGCTCAGTAGCTGCCGGGCTATGCAGTAGATCCTCCAGTTCCTTTCCTTAGGGAAGCTGCTTCCTTTGTGCTTGAGCTGGATCAGGACAGGAGGGCTCTGATAAGTATCCTGAGGCATATGTGAAACCAGGATTTCACACAGTGCCATTCTATGCCCTGGCTATGTGCATGGGGGTGGGGTCCAGAGTGCGTATTGCATACCCTCCAACAGTACCTCTTTGCCCAGTACAATAACAAATTTTGTTACCTTTTAGAGGGCTCCCAATTGCTGGGGGTGGGGTGGGGCACCTTTTCTCACTTTAGTAAGCTTGGGATAAGCACTGGTATCAAAGAACAAGGAAATGTAACATCTAGGCAGGAGGGAGCTGTATGGATGGGATCAAGATGAAAACTAAATAAGGAGGGGTGTGAGTGTGTATGTGAGAGATGGTTCTTTATCTGCTGAAAGAGACTGTGACTGCTTCCACCTAGGATCCTCAAGTGTCTTTAGAACTAAAACTTTAGAACCAAAGTCAGTGCATACATTTCAGAATTTTGCCTTTTTAATAGGCTGAGTTTTATTCAAACCATCAGTCCTGCACATACAAACACATTTGTACACAGAGCCTCTCACACAGACATCCTTTTTTTGCAGCTCAGCCCCAAAGTTAGTCAGTGGGCTTTTACAAATTATCATAAACACATGTACATTTATGCAAATTAGGGGTGGCAGGAAGTGTAACTATTTCTCTTCATCAAATATTGGAGGGTATGACATTGGACAGGAAAGGTGGTTGTTGGTCAGTAAATGCTGACACATAACCTTTGGCTGCAGTCATGGAGGATGCTATGTAGCACTGTGGATTGGAAGTGAGGAACTCTGTCATGTTCCTTCCAGACCTGCCATTGTGTCCCTCTGTGGCTTTTGCCCAGTCATTTAGTTTTGCTGCTGGACTTAGCAGGGGGATGCTTGTGTTTTCCTAGCTGGCAGGGGACTTTCAGAATCAATTAGCTGATGCTTGTGGAGCAACAAACGGGGTATAAGAGATTGAGCCAAACTAGCTCTCTCCAGCCAACCTCCCCCTCCATCTCCCACACTCAGAGCATAAGGACTAGGCTCCACTGGGGCAAAACCACCATGGATTAGGAGCAGAGTAGATCACCTTCCTCAGGAAATGGCCTTAGAGAAGGCCTTGGACGAAGAGATGGAAACCGTTACACTAGGTGTCTAGGGCTGAAACAAGAATTTAAAAAATTCTTGCTAGAAATTCTCACGAGATTGAAAACTGGGGATCAAGATCTCACCAAATTCTCAGTACCAGCATGAGATCTCATGAGATTTCTTGCAAAATGAACATTAAAAAAAAGTATTAGGGCATCTCGGGATACCCCAGGACACCAGCTGACTTACCTCACTCCCAGGCTGCTGGTCCAGTGGCTGCTCGCTGTTCCTTGCCTCCTTGTTCCTTCCGCAGAGAGCTACACTTGCTCTCTGCCTCTCCTGCCATGCTGCACTTGCAGAGTTTAGCTGGGATCTGACAATAAATTATCTGAGTGAGGAGGGGAGCAGGGAAGCCTCTTCCCCGTTGAGTGCAACACTCTAATCAGTCCCTGTTTCGAGGGGGGACCAATCAGGGGTGTGCTGTATGTTGTCCTCATATCGGTCCTCCTGGTCATGGGGACTGATTAGAATATGCAGGCAGCTGGGAAGAGACTGCCCTGCTCCCTTCCCCATTCAGGTTATATACTGTCGGGTCCTAGCTAAGCTCTGCAGAATGCAGCATGGCTGGAGACACAGAGAGCAATCTCCACTCTGCATAATGCAGAGGGAGCCAACAGCCACCGGACCAGAGGTAAGCAGCCTTACAATAAGTACTTTTTTATTGTTCTCAATATTTTCTTAATGAGAATCTGGTCCATTTATTGGCTCATTCTCCTTTCCCAGAACAAGTTGAGAAACGGAATTCTCATTAAAAAAAAAAAAGAGAAAATACTGAGTTTGAGTTTCAGCCCTAGTGTCTACACATTACGCTTGCTGCAATTCCAGTGGGGGCAAGTGTTACATTTGTTCAAGCCAACCTGGGAGCTGGCCACAGAGGGAATACAGGAAGTTGCTGCCTGAAACAAATGTAGGGAACTCATCTGGAGCCCCACAGAGCAGCTGAAAATACAACATGCGATGAATGTCTTTGTTGCCACCCAAGCTGGGCTTTGCTCAATCTCTCTTCTTTTTTTGCCAGTGGGAAGCTTTGCATTGCCAATTTCACTAGTGGGCTTTCAGGCTTCCTCTGTTTATGCTGCCATTCTGGGGCTTCTCCTGTTGGTCAGAGTTAGGGTGGCAGCATAAACATGAAATTGCATAAACATGCTCCACCAAGGGATGACATTTCCCCTGTGATTAAGGTAATATGTATATGTAGAGCTACCCAGTCTGTCTCCAGAGCCAAGAAGGCAGTTAGGATGGATCCCTGTGGAAAATAGGACTGGGCTGATTGTCAGACTGTGCTCTAGGTGCAGCTTTATGTATATGTATATTTTGTAAGCCGCCTTGAGTCCTATGGGAGAGAGGCGGGGTATAAATTAAACTGGAACTGGAACTAGCTTTCAAGTGGCTTAAAGGAGTCTGTAGAGATCCACCAGGAAGATTCCCACAAGTGCCTGGTGAGTCACTTTCATGGTCTTTTCGGCCTTTTCAGTAATTTTCAAAGACAGTTTGTTTTCTGCTGCCATTTATTTTTTAAGCGAATTGTGGTAAGTTTGGTGCAAGCACTGTGTTTGTGCCTGTCGCTCCTAGCCTGGTTCTTTGGACACAGATCCCATCCACTGGCTCCTGGAAGCCTGAGTTATGTCAGTTAGTGCATCAGCTGAGCTGTCGTCTTGTAGTGCATTTGAGGATTGAAGCTACTCCCCACTGCAGAATGCTTTCCTTGTGCTGGAACAAGGAAAGGCTGAACATCTGAGAAGAGTTAAGACAAGGGCTTAGTAAGAGGGTTCTAATGTCATTGCCCTTCCCCTGATTAGTTGGATCCCTCAGCTATACTGCTAACAGCCTCTTACTATGGGCATTTTCAGACAAGGCACTCTCCACCCACCACCCACTCATTATACATGTTGCAGGGCTGCAATGTCCCATGTGCCCTGTAATATGTATGGTGGGTGGGTAAGAGTGTCTTGTCTGAAAATGTCTTATGGTGGACACACAATATATCTGCCAGAGTAAAGCTCCCAAATAATTGGGTCTTTGCTGATTTGGATTGGGCTGATCACGATGGAGTGCTATTCCCTGCTAATCCAGTCACAGGAGGGCAGACCACAACACCTTTCTGGGAGACTTAAGGCGATTGGTGTAGATGGGTCCTGGAGGGTGGACAGGCAGGGACCCCATATCCTTGTGCCTCCATTCTGAAACAACAGCCTCTTGGTGCTAGGACTGTAATTCTAAGCAAAGCTAGGGGTTTTCCAATAGCAACTGGAAATGAAAAGCCCAGTGAGGACTTTTTCAGTAGCAACTCAACCCATCCGGGCCAAGCTGATTGAGAGCAGCATCGGTTGCTTGTCCAGTGTCCCCCACAAAGAGCTCTTCCCAGAGCAGCCCTGCCCCTTGGAGTTACCTGTGAAGACGTGTCCTAGAATCCACTAGGGAGCCCCTCACGCAAACAACATCTGGGGAGGGACATCGATCTATGTGTGAAAGTGTGAGAAGAGGGAAAGATGAGCTGAGCAAGGTCAGTAGGTGTTACTACACTAGGAAGAGAAAGTCCAGGGCCCCCACCTTCCCTCAGCACCCATTGGACTGCCCTATCTCCCCTAAGCATGTGGAATGGTAATGCCAGACAGAATCTCCCTTTCTGGTTGTCTCCTGGCAGCAATCTCCACAGCATCCAAGGACATGCCATCAGGCCAGCACATCTCCCTGCCTGTGGGGCTTGCCCCCTCTCTCTCTGGGTGGCCAACATTTGCCATATTTCTGTCCCTGCAGATCCAGGGCAGATCAGTGCTACTCGTAGCGATGCTCTGGTTGGCCATGGAGGAACAGCAGGCTAACATGAGTAGAGTAGCTCCTTCTCCCCCTGCATCTCCCAAAGTCCTGCTACTGCCACCTCAAAATGGTGGCAACTCCAGCAACTTGTCCAGCTGCCAGGATAGGGTGGCCAGATATGCAAATTTTAGAGGAAGCTGATGAGAAATACAGCTTGCATGACTGCACTGTTCTCATAAGCGTCCTCTAAAATTTGCATATCTGGCCACCCTATGCCAGGAAATGCAAATACTGACATGGGGCAGATTGGCACAGGGGCAGCCCCCTGAGGGTGGCCAGATATGCACATTTTAGAGGACACGCTTGAGAAATTCAGGTTGCAGGGCTACTGCAAACTGTATTTCTCATAAGCACCCTAAAGTTTGCATATCTGGCAACCCTAAGCCCCCTCCATTTCAGCCCTTCACGATCTCCACAGTGGCGGCCATGCTGCCACCATGGGGGTTAGGAGGCCAAAATAAGGAGGGGGACTGTTCCCTGTAGCTAGGATTGTCATCTCTTGCAGTTTGACCCTTAGCATCCCATTTTGGTCTGTGGGAGCCTCAGGGTTAAACCGTGAGAGGTGGCAATCCTACCTGTAAGCCAAATACAAGGGGAGCTCTGTCCACCTGTTTTTTTTATACCCATACTGTTTCACTATCCAGTATTTGCAATGAGGGCAGAACTCATACGGTAGCAAGTAAACATGTGGCAGTCAGAGAGTCACCCAACACAATGTGTCAGCAACATTAGCACCATTGGCCAGCCAGGCTCTGGGGCATGAAAAGCTTTGCTTTTTCTCATGTCTGTTAAAAAAATCTGAGGCTTCTGTGTAGTGGATCATTGGAAAAGAGCAAACCTTCCTCCTCTTGAGTTGTGGTATAGTAAAATATGGAACATTCTGGTCATGGAAAAACTGTCCCATCTAGTGTGCACCCAAGAAAAACGCCAAAAAGAAGACAATGATATCTGGAGATTTGGGCTTCATTTCTATCATATTCAGAGGAGAAAGGCTCCCCAACCAATAAGCCAGAATCTCTAGCCAGGTTTTTTGAATACAGAAAAGAAACAAGAATAGATGTAACACTGATATTGTATGCGATGGTCAAACCAAGGAATTGGGAGTGGGGTTGGGGATGATAGCTATGTATCTTGAGTAAACACTGTGCAATGTATAAGATATATAATTTTTGTTGATATATTTTTGTTTCGTACCTTAATAAAAAGGTTTTGGGGAAAAAATCCAGACACCATAAAGCACCCAATGTAGTCACCATGTGGTGCTCTGAGTGGCCTTTAAAATCACATGGCCTTGATGGCTGAAAGTGCCCTTTGTGAGCAGTGATGTGACTAGTGGGTTGGAATGTGTCCATTAACCAGTGCATCTGGGAAATTGGAAGCCTCACCCGCAAGACATAAATTCTAGTTTGGAAATAACGTTGGCATTTTCAAGTTGAAAATTTGAATTTTGACAAAGCTGCATTTCAATAGGAAGGACTTTGCCTGCAGCCCCAAACTGCCACCAGCCAGGGACACCAGGGACTCTTGGCCCCTGGACTTAGAGCAGTGATCACAGACTCAGAACACCATGACTAGCTCTCACAGCTCCCTACCCACTGCAGAGTACAGGTCTCTCATTCTAAAATCCTCCTCATGCTTAGCCAGTCCTTTTACTGCATTGGAGTACTGTACTGCCACTGAAGCACAGAAGTATCGTACTGCCTTCCCCACTAGTAATGTGCTGGATCAGTTAATATGTTGTATTTGCAACAAAGCAAGCAAAGTAATCAGGACGGTTCCATGGGATACTTTATTTAAGCAAGCCAAGCACAAACAGTGCACCATCGGGGCTTCTCCTCCCAGCTCCTTTCCTAAGCCCATCAAATGCACCCAACCAGCAGCACAGACTCTCCTTGCTGCAGAGAGAGGTTTCCTGGTCAGCACAGCCTTGGTACTAGTCCCCCTTACAGCCCCTGGGATGTCGTGGGGAATTGAAGGGGGCAGGTTCTGCATTAGAGGTATGCTGTGCCAGTACAAGAGCTCTGAGAGCCACTGCAAGTCAGAACAAGATACAACAACCCTGGGTGGCTCTTAATGGTGCTCCCAGCTCAGGCAAGTATTAGGGAAACCCAGAGGCTTTTCACAAAAATGAAACAATAGAGAATTTTACCCAAGCTGGGCTCCTCACGACACTTTCTCCATAATGGGGAGCTGGGAAGGAACTGACTGGACAGGACAAGTGGAGGCAGGTCAAGAAGAACCAGTTAGCCAGTCACCTGTAAGTGGAGGCAGTCCCCCAGGGGAGATAGTCAGTGGGTCTCGGAGCTGGGCGAGGCACAATGGGTTGTTCCACAGCAGTCACATCCCCAGAGTAGGATTTGAGGAGGGAAGCATTCTTGTTGGCCAGCATGGCTCTCTCATTCCGGCGGAACTTCGCCCGTCTGTTCTGGAACCACACCTGTGGGGGTGGGATGAGGACAACCAGAGATCAGGAGTAGCTCAATGGGTGGAGGTGCCCCAGGCAGCACAAAGGGCATAACTCTGGCTGGGAGAGGAAGGAAGTAGAGTGGCCAGAGGCATACAGTCTGCAGAAGGGAGAGCAAGGAAACATTGTGCCAGCTGCCTGCCAGCCTCGTACAGAGCCAGTGGTGCATCATTCCCAAGGCACAGGTGGTGGTGCTTTACTCAGTGCTGGTCAGGCCAAGTATTGTGTTCAGTTCGGAGCACCATGCTTCAAGAAGGATGTAAACAAATTGGAGAGGATCAAATAGGGAGCAACTAAGAAGGGGCTAGAATGCAGGCCATAGGAGGAAAGGCTGAAAGAATTGGGTATGTTTAGCTGAGTGAAAAGACAATTAACCAAGGGTGGGGGGTGATAACAGTTTTCAAAAGTCTAAAAGGATGCCACGATAAAAGATGGTGAATATCTGCCCTCCACTGTCATGGAAGATAGAAGGAGGAATGGGCTTACAATTGTAGCAATTTAGATTTTGGTTAGAAATTAGAGACATTTTCCTAAGGGAGGTTAGAAAACTTCCTGAAGTTGCTGAGGGAGATTGTGGAATCTCCTTCATTGGATGTTTTCAAACCCCAGCTGGACAAGCATTCAGCTGTGATGCTGTAAGCTAAGGATATCCTGCATAGAGCAGGGAGTTGGACTAGACTCTCAGGACAAACTCAGTAACGGTTCAAGATCTCGGTGAGACTCTCATCCAAATTTACCATGTACCATTTACCATGGACCACTTACCGTGTACCACATTAATCCTGATAATGTGCATGTGCAAGATGGGCGCCGCAGCTGTTCTGTGCATGCACGGCCCTCTTCCAAGATAGCACCTGCAGCATGGTTTATTTCACAGCACAATTATGGCTTAAAGATAAATATTTTCTATCAGGCTTTGAGATTAGAACCAGTGCCCTTGGTATGATGTAGGGGTGTGCATGTCATTTTTGTTTTTACAATAATGATAATAAAAATTGTCATTTTTGTTATTGTTATTGCAATAATGGAAATGACAAATAATAATAATGAAAATAGAAAAAAACACATTTTGTTTTTTAAATAAAGGGAAGAAACTGAAAAATGTATTTCCTGCTAAAACTTTTTTATTCTATTCAATTCTGATGAATCTTGGGGGAGATTGTACCCCCAATGGCAGGCACTATGTGTACCAATTTTCAAAAAGATTAGATAAAGGAAACTGATTTTAGAAGCAATTGAATGTTGTGGTTTTAAGAAAAGCTCCATACACATTCATGGTTACAGCTTCTTTATCTTCCATCCAATTTGCATGAAACCTGTGAATATTATGTGGCTCCATAAGCTTAATACTCTTGACAATGTTCAGAAAGATTGGATAAAGGGTCCTGATGGTATAAGACATTAACTTGAAAATACATATCTAGCTGTAACATTTTTATATTCCATCCTGTTTACAAGTAATTTGGCAGAAATGTATCACATACCTTACCTGTCATCTCTGCAAAACTACAGGATATTCTGATAAAGGGACCCAATTTTATAAGCAATTGAAATTGTCCCCTTGAAGACCATTATTCAGATAAATAGCAGCACATGCAGTGCCAGTCAGAGGCAGGCACCTGGCATGGCAGGGGGAGGGAGGCTGTAGGAGGGAGGATGTGGAGCAACCCAGAAGACTGACAGACACATTCACTGGCCAATTACTGCATGCTTCTAGCTTTACAGGACCAATCAGTAGTGGCTTCGAGGCGGGCATTGGGGGCGGGCCTGAGGTGGACATAGAAGGGACATAACTAGAACTTTGGGGGTAGCATCACAGCAATCAGGAGACATAGGTTTTTTTTCAGACTTACGGGATCACGGTCAACTACAGTGAACTGCACTCAACCCTGTGGTGGGGCCAAAGGGCCCTGAACGTCTGTTCGGCAGCCGCCAGATCTTCACCACAGACAATCCCCAGCAGGGGACAAAAATAACCACCCTTATGGAGCTCCGGCTTGGACCATCTCAGAAAGCATGGTCAGAGCAATTCCTGCCGGGAAACAACAAAAAGTAACATCTGAAAGGCAACCACCAGCCAGAATCAAGCAAAGTGATTCCCAGCCAGGGACAAAGCATGCAGCATCACTGCCGGACAACAAGCAACAACACAGGCCACGGAGGGAGATTTAAAGGGCACACAGCAGCAGGGGGACATGGTGGGATGGAGCGAGGTGGAAGGGAGAGGAGAGCGGAGGGCGAGAGAGCGAGGTGGAGGAGGAGGCGCAGGCAGAGGAGGAGGTCGTGCTGCACATGGAGGTGGTAGGGGGAGAGTAGCAGCAGCAGCAGCAGCAGCAGCCAGGACAGGCCACCCCGAAGATGACAACTGGGCCTGGGGATGAGGCACCTCGGTAATGGGTAAGGGGACCGAAGGGGGGGCAGCAGCACAGGGACACCAAGGGGGGGCTGGCAGGTGAGGGGAAAGGGGGAGGGCCACGAGGATGAGGCAACCCGGCAACCAACCGCGCCCCCCTTACGACCCACAGACATGGAAATGGGCCTGGGAGCCTGAGCCCCCAGAGGAGGCAGATGGAGGGCAGGAGGAGGTGCAGGAGGAGGACCGGAACCAGGAGGGTTCACGCAGGAGACGGCCATACCACCGAGGGGGGCAATGGGTGCACAGGGAAACCCAGGACTTTATTAGGATCTGGGGGAACCTGGAGCACCAGCTGGAGCTAGCCATGAACCAGAGGAACGAGCACATCTACCTGGAGATCGTGCGGGACATGGAGGCAGCGGGGCACCACAGGACAGTGGCCCAGTGCAGATCGAAGGTGAAGGAGCTCAAGAGGGGGTACAAGGCCATCAAGGACAACAACTGGCGGTCCGGGCATGGAGCCCAGACCGCCCCCTACTATGACGTCCTGGACCGCATCCTTCACATGAAGGGCTCCATTGTCGCCCTGCGCCTCATGGGGAGTGCAATGGTCCAGGGCAGGGAACGTGCCGAGGTACCCCCTCCCCTTGCCACCCCTCAAGAGGAATGCCCGGGACCTCAGGGACCAGCAGGCCCCCCTCACGCACCAGCCCCTGCCCGGACCGGGAGAATCTGAGACTGGCACACTGGTCACCCTCAGCCAGTGGACACAGGGGGACCCCAGTAACATGGAGGGACCAGCCTCAGACATCTCCAAGACCGACATTGAGGGTAAGCATAAGGGGGGGAGACAGACTGGAGGGATGGGCCGAGGGAGGGGGAGGGGCACACTGGGCATGGGGCTGCCCCCAGCAACCCCAGACCACGGGAAGGGTGCCCAGGGGGCCACCGGGGGACATGTTCAGCCCACCCCCACCCAACCCCTCCCATATCCCCACAGGGCACAGCACGCCCCAGCACCTGCAACAGGCAGGCAAGGAAGATGGTGGAGAGCAGCCCCGGGAGGGGCCAGAGGTCCCAGGTGAGGCACACCGGCAAGTGGGGGGAGAGGGTGCCGGGGGAGGCTGGGAGGAGGACCTGGGGCACACGGTGCAGAGGAGGGGGGGGCTGGGCACGGGAATGCCAGGGGAGGGCACCGACTGCCAACCCTAGGGGGGGCTACGATCCCCCAGCCGTGCCATGGGATAGGGGGTGGGCAGCTGGGGCACCAAACCAACCCCTACAGTGTACCCCAACAGGGCAACCCGACGGGTCCCAGCAAGCTGGCCCTGTGCCCCCGGCGCAACAGATGAGGGAGCACCGGGCACGGGTATGGCACTGAAGGGAGGAGCAGGTGGAGGACATAGTCTGCTCTACCACCGAGCATGGCAAGCGGATGATTGTGGCCATCGATTGGATGGAGGTGGCCACAGGAAGGGTTGTGCAACAAGCGGAGGCAAGGGACCGGAGGCTCGAGGTGGAGGTGTGCCTTGAATGGAGGTGGGAGCACCGGGAGCACAGAAGGCAGGTGGAGGCATTTGGGCAGCTGGAACCGGCCATCGACAGGATAGTGAGGGAGCATTTGGCCAATATGGACCGCTCCCACAACATCGGCACCTCACTGCTCCTGCACGCGGGGACCATGAGTGCGTACGTGATGGCAGCTGCCCCGCTGGGCAACCTGCCTGCCCTGGCCCTGATGCTGGGCCCCTCAGCACCCCCACTGCCTCCGCCACTGCCCCAGTTGCTGGCATGCCCGCTGGGCCCATGCATCTGCCTCCCGGTCCCTGTAGGCCTCTGGAGGAAGCAGCCATCCAGGAGGCCCTCTCTGGCCCTGGGCCCACCCTCCATCCCACCACTGCCTGCCCCTCAGGACACCGAGGCCTCCCAGGACACTGTTGGGGACATGGACAGCAGGGGGGAGGGGAGGTCCCAGAGCTCCACGGTGCCCACAGGGTGGCCGAGGGGGAGGCCCCAGAGACGTGGGGGATGGGGGGAAGGGTGGGAGAGGCCTGAGGGGGGGGCATGGCACCGGGAGGCGGGTGGTGGTGGTGGGCACCTGTAGGTGGTGATCACAATATATGTACGGGCACCACAGTTGCCTCCATGGTTCTGTTCATGGGCCCGGGGCTGGGGGCGGGTGGGTGTCGAGGGGCACGCCCAGGGTGCTGCTAGGGGCCCCGGGGTGGTGGAGACTGGGGTGTGTGCCATCATGCTTCGGCCTCCCGGCTGATCCACCTGGCCAGGGCTGCGTGGATGCACTTTGCGTACTGGTACTCCCGTGGGTTCTCTGCATCCACATAGAGAGGCACGGGGCCGAGAGGTCCCCGGGGCATGGGGTAGTCAAAGGCAGTTCCATCGGTCTCGCACATGTTGTGCAGCACACAGCAGGCTCCGATCACCAGGGCAGAGGTCTCCACCGTGTAGTCCAGGAGGCCTGTGAGGCTCCTCCTGTGCTGCTTGAGGGCCCCGAAGACCCTCTCGACCACGGTCCTGTTTGCACACAGGCAGGTAATGTACAGCGCCTCCACAGGGTTCCTGGCAACCGGGTAAAACTTCATCAGCCACTGGGTGAGTGGGTAGGCTGGGTCCCCCAGGATGCAGGGGGACATCCGCACCCCCTCAATCCAGGTCATCCCCATGTCCGCAAAGTCCCGGAGGTACAACTGGGCATAGAAGGAAGAGATGGTCATGATCCGGGCTTCGTGGCTGCACCCAGAGTGGCCCATGAAAATGTTTATGAACCGCCTCCAGTGATCCACGACCATCTGCAGCTGCAGGCAGTGGTACCCGTGTCTGTTGACATATTCCACGGCCTCTCCATCTGAGGGGTGGAGAATCTCGATGTGGGTCCCATCCACGGCACCCATGCAGTTGGGGAACCCTCCAGCCATGAAGCCGGCCATCACAGCCTCCTGGTCCACCAGTTGGATTGCTCGGTCCAGGAGCACGCCCTCCACTGCCTCGCAGATGTCCCGCAGGATCCCGGCAACAGTGCTCACCCAGACACCGAAATGCTGCAAGACGGACCGGCAGGAGTCGGGCGTTGCTAGGGCCCAGACCCCAATGGCCACCCGCTGGACCATGGGAATGGGGGTCTGCATGGGGGTGTGCTGCTGCTCCCACCAGGGCATTAACAGCTCTGTGAGTCACAGTAGGGTGCACCTGTCCATCCGGAAGTGCGCTCTCCAGGTGGCCTCATCCCACTGAGCCAGCGCCCTGGCCCACCACCCCTGTGCCCACTCCATGACCCATAGCCACCGGGCAATGGGCATAGCAAGCTAGGCAGCGCAGCCCATGATCTCCCTCCACCATAGGAGCTGGCCGGCTGCCTCGCGGACCACTGCAACCCACAAATGCGGACCTGCCTGGCCATCCCGGACACCTGCTGGGCACTGAACTGGGCTAGGGAGCATCTGTGAGTGTGGTGGGCTCGCTGGGCTGTAGCAGCGCTCCAGGCCATGCTCACCCACAGCTGGGCGGCCAGGTGCACCTGTGCAGTCTGGATGCACAGGAGGTCCGTGTGCGAATGGTACCACTCAGCGCAGAGAGCTAGGTGCATCCCACAGGTGTCCAACCGCTCCAGTTCCATGGTGAACGGTGCCCCGGGTGGGTTGGAGCCACACCCATTATAGGCTGGGGCACATGTTGCCACACCCCCTGTTCGTGACCTGCCTACCAGCCAGGAATCCCGAGTCACCTCAGCCCCCCCCCAAGCTGGCTGGGTCAGCTCCTGCAGGGTGACCAGGGCAGGGCGGCAGTGGGTGCCCCATTGCGCACACCTGCGGTCCCTGCATGGGACCTGGTACATGGTCCAGCCTGCGCCTGGGCATGTGCGACCTGCAGCTGCATTCCTGCTGTCATCACCTCCCATCTCTGTGTTTTGGCTGCCTGATGTCCTCGCCACCCTGATCTGTGTGTAGGATGTCCTGTATGTGCGCTCGGTGCCAGCAGCTGTGCTGAGTCCGCACCCCACGCCTCGCTCATTAGCCAGGCAATGTTGCAGCCTGTGGCCTTATTGCTTGGCCTTGGAGCTCCCCTGCTTCCCCTCCCATCCCTCCAGGGATTGTGGGGCCCCTCTCGCCTTCCATTTAATATCAGGCGCGTGCTGGACCATGGCTGGCAGAGCTTCCCCAGCACTTGCGGGCCCCTCCACCCCCGGCGCTCTCCATAGCTGGACCTTCCGCAAGACCATGGCCCTGTGTGACCTGTGGCATTCCCCAGCCGTGCAATTGCTCCTGAGCTTCCCGGACAGCCTGACAGGGGCCTATGCAAGTCTGAGCTCTGGTCTATGCTACTTTGGCTATGAGGCGAGTGCCCGCGATTGCGGGCTGCACGCGGAGACGCTGGGTCTGCGTCCCTTTCCCGATGGGCGCATCCTGGAGATGAGGTGCTCACATGTGGGGTGGTCTGCGATGGAGACCATGTCTGCCCTCTGTGTGCAGCCTGGCCACCTACACTGCTTGTCTGATGGAGGGGGGCCCCACCCTGGCCGTGTCCTTCTTCTGCTATGTTCACGGGGCACGTGGATACCAGCAGTCCCGTGGGACGGTCTATCACCGCCTGTTGGAGCTGGGTCCCTTTCCGTGGCCCCCAGCTGCTGACTATGGCTTGTCTGAGCCCACAGGGGTGGAGCTGGTGGCGGAGCTGACTGGTGTGTGGTCCCGCTCCGATTTGCAGGTGGGGCTCGCCATGCAGGATCCCTTCGAGGTGTACTACCTGGTCACCCACCACATGACAGCACTGGGATACTGTTGGGGCATGCTTCAGTGGCCCCACTTCATGCACCTGGTGGGCCACCTGGCCCCAGACCCCTTTGTGGCCCCCTGCAACTGGCTGTGAGGCCCCCTGTGCCTTCCAGGCCCTGGTTGCTGGCCCCGCTGTGAGCTCCCGCCTCCGTCCTGCTGCCATGGGTCACTGCCTGCTCCCTCCATGATGTCCCAGCCTTGCTGCCTGCTTCCCGGGGTTCCGCTGCCCCTGCCTGTCTGTGACCGCGGGGTTCTGGGGCCCCCGGAATGCACCTCCCGGTGTCCTCCTGGGTTGTGTGTGTATTTGGACCAGCTGCACGGCTCCAGATCTCCTCCATCCCATCCATCGCACCCTCGCCAGCGCTTGGCGTGCCTGTCTGCCTCCTGGACCGTTCCCGGGCTGCTCCCTGTTCCGTGTGTCCACACCCTGTGCTCTGCCCATGCAGGGTCCCCCCATTCCGGGACTGGCTGTGTAGCTGTGGGGGTGCCCATGCAGGCTGTGCTGTTGTGGGCATTCTGGATGCTGTTCCCCGTGTCCAGCCCTGCCCATGTGCCGGCTCCCCACCCCCTGATCCCTGTCCCCAGCCCCCCTCCCCCCTGTGCCCATTGTGCCATGTATGTTGTCTGTCCCGCTGTGACCCCCCTTTCCTTCCTTTCCCATTTGGGTGTGTATGCACCTGGGCGTGTGTGTGCTGTGTGTTACACTGTGACCTCTGCTGTGTGTGCCGCCTCGGCCGCTCTTCTCGCCCTCCCTTCCCATTTCCCTTGTATGGGCGTTCCCTTTTGGTGCGTTTGGCTTCATTTCCCCTCAGTCAGCCATGTTTGCCTCACGCCCCTCCCCCGGTGCCATCTGGGTGTTTTGACCATGGCCGGGCATCAGTGTCATGTCTGTTGCGCTGCCCCGGGCCGTGGTCTGTCTGTCTGATTCCCTGCCATGGTCCCGGTCCCATCACGTCTGTTCAGGGCCTCCCTGGACCACGGGGGGTGGTTGGGCGGCTCGCCACCGCTGGGAATGTACTGTGGTGAATCGGGACCGCGTAACTTCTGAAAACACTCATAGGGTGAAAACAGACATGATGCTAACCACCCTTTAGCCACCCTTGGTGATCATTTATGCATGTTTCAGGGCTACATGGGACACCAATACAGCCCTGCAACGTGCATAAATAACCACCAAGGGTGGTTAAAGGGTGGTTAGCATCATGTCTGTTTTCACCCATAGTTTACACATCCAGGCTGGCCAATTATCATCACAATTACATCCTGAAGCACTGTGACACAGGACATAAGAGAATCTCTATTGGCTCTTTCCTAAACAGATGCTTCTGACTTCCCAGTAACAAGTGGGGGAGAGATGTTGGGATGGTCACAGAATATTTGGTTGATATTTCTGCTGGCCAATTAGCATCACAAACTGATCTTATACCACAGTGACATGTAAGAGAATCCCTGGCATAGGCTCATTCTCTGCATATGCTGTGCAGGCATATAAAAGTGGGACCCTTTATCACATCTTTCCGATATTTGGCAGAGATGATCATGAAAGTGTGATTACACCTCTGCCAAATTTCATGTACACTGGTTAGACTACAAAGATGTTACAGTCAGACATACATTTATAAGTTAATTACTTATACCACCAGCATCCTTTATCCAATCCTTCTGAAAGTTGGCAGAGATAGTAAATATGGGAAGGGATATAAACTTGCCAAGTTTCATCTTCATGTGTGAAATGTGAGGCAAAGAAGGTACAGCTAAGAATGTATATGAAGTTTTTTGCAAAATAATATAATTCAACTGCTTATACAATTGGATTGCTTTATCCAAACTTTTTGGAATTTGGTACGTGTAATGCCTTCCATTGGAGGTATAATTCCTCTATGTTCCAGCCAAATATAATGAGAAACAAAAAATGTACAGCCAAAAATGTGTTTTTCATTGAAACCAATGGAAAACAAAAACTAAAACAAAAATGAAAATGAAAATTTGATATTTATGAAAATGAAAACGACAGATTTAAATAATGAAAACAAAAACAAAAAATGACATGGGCCCCTGGTGCACACCTCTAGTATGATGAACAGTCCCACTGCCCTGCCTCTGTGCTCTTGGGTCTCTCTTTCTACTAGGCACTTGGTTCTACCACCTTGATGGGGTTTCCCACCCAAAGAGCATCTGATTGGCTGCTCTGCTACTTGTTTAAAACCCACCTGACAGGAACAAGTGGAGCAACGCATAGGCTATGTTCCTCAGCCTCACTAGCTGCTTGAGCCTGTTTCAGCCTCCCTGTCACCTTGTTCATGAGCCTGTTTGTTTACTTGCCTGCTTTGTTGCCAACCTCCTTGTTCCTGTCCAGTCTTAGTCCTAGTCCTAGTCCCTGAATGGATTGCTCTTAATTAGCAGCTTCTTGACCTGCCTTGTGACTTCACTTCTAGACTCCCCTTGGGCTTGTTGTTTAATATGGACTGACTCCTGGCTTGATCCTTTGCTTGTTTTTGACTACGTTCACGGATTGCACTCCAATGATCTGAACCTCACCTGACCCTGATTGAACTTATGTCCAGTCCTGATCCTGTTGCTACTTCGGCTGGACTCTGATTGGTGCCTGACAAATTAAAGCAGAAAAATACCTTGTCACTGTTCAAATCTTTCGTTTCCCCATATATACCACTATTCTCACCCGCCTAAGAGTCTCCTGCTCCCTAAACCATCTTTACCTATGATGCCGCCTACACTTGGAACTCCCTCCCTGAATGCATACCCTCTGCTCCCTCTCTCCTGGCCTTCAAATCTCTCCTAAAAATCTCTTCCATCAGGTTTTCCTAGTTTCTCATCCCCATAGATTGCTTGTCTACTATTTTCTTTATACTGCCTTATTCATCAGGATCCACTTCCTCTCCTTGTAACTAAGCTAAGCATCTGCACCTGCAACTACAAAGGCCACTTTCAGACATCTCCCCCCCACTCCCCAGTGCATATTCTGGCTGCTGGGGGGAATGCGCAGCAGAATATGCACATGGATCAGCCAGTCTGAAAGCCCCCCCTGCCCCCCGCGTGGCTTTGCCAGAAGACATGCGCATGGATGCAGAGCTTGATTTCCTGCTCTGCATCCCTGTGCGTGTCTGCCGGCAAAGCCGCACCAGGGGAGGGAGAGCAGCTTTCAAACTGGCCAATCCCCGTGCATATTCTGGCTGCACATTCCCCACAGCAGTCAGAATTTGCGTGGGGGGGAATGTCTGAAAGTGGCCTTAGCTTCTTGAATGTAGCCATTTTCCCCATTGTGGATAATTCATTGAAAACCTCCGCTCAGTGTGTGGCAGCAGTCAGAAAGGCAAACAGAATGTTAGGAATTATTTGGACTGACTCCTGGATAATACCCCTATATAATATCATAATACCCCAATGGCAGCTCAGGATGGTGAACAACACAGAAATACAAAAATATGTAAAATATTATAAAACTTTTAACCATAAAAACAGCAGAGGCCAGAGGAAAAAAACAAACAAACTCCCCCCCCCCCC
>QEPC01000978.1:1274274-1290999 GCA_003113815.1 Sphenodon punctatus | reverse complement strand
CCTGTGCCCCCTCCACCTGCATCGCTGGGCCTGCCTGCACCTCCTCCGCCTCCTGGCCCGCCACTGTCGCTATCTGTGCCTCCGCTCTCTTCCGCCTCCCTCCTCGCTCCATCCCGCCACGCTTGCTTGCTGCTGATTTCGCTTTAAATCTCCCTCCGGTGCTTGTGTTGTTGCTGGTTGCCCGACAGCAACGCTGCTTGCCTCGTCCCCGGCAGGGGCTCGTTTCGTTTGGTTCTGCTCGGGGATTGGCGTCCAGACGTTACTTTTCCTTGGTTCCCGGTGGGGGTTCATTTGCCCACGCTTCCCGGGACCTTCCCCCGGCTAGCCCGGGAAGCGTGGTTGAACCTGACCCCATGTGGGTATTGAGCATGATGAACATCTGGCGCACGCCGTTGAGACGTTCAGGGCCCTTTGGCCCCAGGGGGGGGTTGAGCGTGGTTCACTGTGGTTGAGCGTGATCTCATAACGTCTGAAGTCACCCACAGATCGGGAAGGGAGAATTAAAGGGCACATGACAGCAGCCGGGATGAGCCGCCCCGGCGCCTTCCGGGTGCTTTGACCACAGCCCGGCCCAGGATCTGCATAATGTCTGTTGCGCTGCCCCAGGCCATGGTCCGGTGGTCTGATTCCCTGCCGTGGTCCTGGTCCCGTCATATCTGTTAGGGGCTTTCCTTGACCACAGGGGGTGGTTAATCTCTTCACCCCCACCGGGAATCCACTGTGGTGAATCAGGACTGCGTAATGTCTGAAATCACCCTGCTTCTAAAATCGGTTTCCTTTATCTATTTGTTTTGTAATTTGGTACATATAGTGCCCTCCATTGGGGGTACATGGTCTCCAAGTTTCATCAGACTTGAATAAGAAACAAAGAAGTTATAGCTAGAAATAAAGTTTTCAGCATTTCCCCTTTATTTTAAAAACAAAATTTCATTTTCATTTTCATTATTATTATTTGTCGTTTTTGTTATTGCAATAATGATAATGAAAACAACAATTTTCATTATCGTTATTGTAATAACTAAAATGACATGCACACACCTAATACATTGCTGATAACCCAGCAAGATTAGTATTCATGGAGATTACAGAATGCAGTCTGCATCAGGACTCCCAGACCTGCACTTCTAGTTCAGCAGAAGTTCACTGAACCTTGCACGGAGAGGTGCATAGTTGTTTGCAGTGATTTTTATATATTTTGACCATGCCGATTCGGAATCTGGGTGATGTCACTGCATCACCCTTGGGGAATTTTGTATTTTCGAGATGGTGTCCACTGTACTTGCCAAAACAGGTAAAGAACCTAATATGTTCCTTCAAAAGTTAGGACAATATGTTTTTCTGTCTAAATGTAGGATTTGGGGTGCAGGGAGGCCATTTTTTCAGCCTTCTAATGTACGTGGGAGAAAATGTTGGCTAATTGGATACATTTGCAGCCACCAGAACAAGAAAATAGACATAATTTAGCTTCTACAAGAACTAGGACAATAATGTGTGTATGTAAGTGTAGGTTTTGGCGCACAAGGAGTTCATTTCTGCAATCTCCCAACAAATGGAGTCACTCATTAAACAAGTATGAAATATAGTTGGTAAGAAATATGATTAAACATCATGCAAAAGTGAGGTAAAAATATCATTTAATAATTGTGCATTGAAAAGAATGTAGCTGTTGGCGATAACACACAATTGGCGGTATGAAGCAAATAAAGTAAGTAATTAATAAAAGACAATTGCAATTAAACAAGATAAAAACTAGTTTTACAATTGTAGTTACAGAAGCAATGGTTGTTACTTTGGAGAAATCTGCACATAAATGATTCTACAAATCTTGACACTGTACGTGTATTTCTAGTCTTCTTCATTCTCCTCATCACTAATAGCAGAATTGTTCCATTTATTTCTGCAATTGTTTGTCCTGGAACAGCTACAAAAATCAGTGCAGGCTGAGATACAGCACAGCGACATCTTCCGTTTGAACACGGCTGTTCAGTCGCACAGTTACAGCTCACCATCTTCAAAACCTCATGGTGGGCCGCTTCAGTCCTGGGTGTTGTGGAAAAATAGGGATGAGGGATTTGGTTTTATCCTCTTTTTTCCACCCAAAGCAAGTAGGATCCATATCAGGAGGATATTGGTTCAATGCATGATTGCATGTGTGCCCTTTTAACGTTTGCCTGAAAGTCAGGTGACGTTGGAGGTAAAGATTTCAATTTCAGTACTGTACACACCTTCTGTCTCCTGGTTTTAGCCAGTCATACATCATACCTTACTTCAGACATACTGCTTTCTTTGCTTCCATAGCATGCAGCCACAAATGCAGTAGATTGATCAGTGATATCTGACATACTGGCATTAATCTCCCCGATGTCTGAAAGTTCCAGATCTTTCTTTAGCACTTTAACAACCGTCCATTTTCCAGTATCCCAGGGGGATGCAGTGGAATTACAACCTAGCAAAGCATGCACTGGTAGAAGGTGGGGTTTATTTCATTTTTTTTTCATTTTTAATTTGTATCCCACACTCTCCCACCCAAAGGTGGCTCGAGGAGGCTCACAACAGCAAATAAATACAATAATTGGGGTTTTTTCCCATGCAGGGGAACCCCACAATCAAAGCAACACACAAATACAGCAACGCTAGGGTCTATATCCCACACAGGGGAACCCAGCATTCCAAAAACAATACACAATCGACACTCCCCCAAGTAATAATAAATAATTACATCTTATCCCCTCCAATTATCCTCTGCTATTATCAGTTCTAACATTCCCATCCTGTTCACATCAGGGACCTTCTACAATACATCCTTCTGTCCCCTGCTGCCACCAGGGGACATCCTCCCTCTCAACCCCTCCCTCACCAGGGAGAGCAGGAGGCCTTCTCACAATGCATAATAGCAAAGAATTCACATCAGCTTGTCCCATCGACAAGCCCTTCTCCCCAACCTCCTGGCTCAACTGAAGGGCACGACCAAATGGTCCGCGCCGACTCTGGCGCCCCCGACCAGTTGCCGCTCTCACTCCCTGCGGCCATCCCCGATGTTATGTGGAGCAGCCCAGAAGGAAGATATGGGATGATGGCTTCATTCTTCATTGTGGATAACCCAATATCGATAACTGCTCTTGTTGCACTAGTGCCTTCCATCAAGATAGTGAATGTCCACTTGGACCTCAGATAATAAAACATCAGCAAAAGGAAAATGTCAGTATCATTGCAGATAACTTTGATGCAGCTAATATCTTCCATATTACCAACATATGACACTAGCTGGACAATTCTTACATCTGCCTCTTCATGAGTTGTCTTGAGATCCCTGCTTCACAAGATGATACCCATTTCAACCTCTTTTGAGACCGAATCAGATCCTGTGATCCGGACTTGGTGTAGTGGATGGTCACTTCTCTTTTGGAATTCCTGTACCTTCACCAGAAGCTGCTTGAAAATAAGTTCTATGACCTGGATTTTGTTTTCTGGAACAGTTAGTACAACCTTCTGAGGAGGAAGAGGGGTTTGCACAGTTAGCCTCAGGCACTTACTGGCTTGATCTCCTGAGTGGTTTATCCTAATGGCACCCTTAGTACTGTATTCACTAGGGGTGGGACATCAGCACAAATACCGGGTACCGGTTTTACCGGTTCCTGGATTTAAGACTACCGGCTTACCGGCTTAATACCGGTTTACTGGTACTGGAACTTTTCCATTGATTTCAATGGGGAACTGTCCCCATTGAAATCAATGGAAAAACCCAAAAACCTCCCCCCTCTTCGAGTCCAGGCTGCGCGGGTGGAAGGGAGGACACCCCCCCACCCTGCCCAGCCTGGATTTAAGCAACAACAACAATTTGTGACCCCTACTGCGGGCTCCGGGTCGCCACCGGCGACCCAGAGCCAGCCCAGCACCAGCGTCCAGCAGCAGCCAGCAGGTAAGTAAGTACCGGTACTACTGATCCCTGGGGTGGGGAGGGGTTTAACACCCCACCCCAGGGATCACCCTACTTCCCACCCAGGGATCACCTACCTACCTTGAGCTCTGGGCTGTGGCTGCCACCAGCTTTAGCATGCTACTAGGCCTTCCGGGGAACCCGGAAGTTCCCCGGAAGGCCTAGTAGCATGCTGAAGTCGGAAGCCACAGCCAGCGCTGAAGCCACCGGAGCGCCGCCACCCGGAGCTCAAGGTAGGTAGGTGATCCCTGGGTGGGAAGTAGGGTGATCCCTGGGGTGTGGGTGGGGTGTTAAACCCCCACCCCACCACAGGGATCAGTAGTACCGGTACTTACTTACCTGCTGGCTGCTGCTGGACACTGGTGCTGGGCTGGCTCTGGGTCGCCGCCGGCAGCCCAGAGCCTGCAGTAGGGGTCACAATTTTTTGTTGTTGCTTAAATCCAGGCTTGGCAGGGTGGGTGGGGGGTGTCCCCCCTTCCACCCGCACAATCTGGACTCGGGGAGGGAAAGTGTTGGGGGGGGTTGTATTTTTTTTTTTACATTGCGGCCATTCATTTGAATGGCCGCAATGTAAAAAAAACGGTACCGGGGAATCTGGTAAATGGGCCGGATTACCGGGTTTAATCCGATACTGCCAGTACACCCAATACCGGCAGTATCGGATACCGGATGATCCGGTAGTCCTACCCCTAGTATTCACAGTATCTGTCGAATATGAGGAAGACTTCACATTCAGCCAGAATACCATAAATTATGAATCCATCAATGTAATCTTGAATCACACCTTGTGATGGCCAATGGATAATCCAAAGAACTACACATCCAGCAATGATGTTAACTTGTGGTTTTGGTAATGTTACAGCTGAACGTTTAACTTCAAGTTCTTTTGTTAGCATCAACTTTGTCTTTGCAATTCTTATATCACCATTGTCATCAAACAAAGATGTTGGTATCAGTGCCAACTCACACATAAAAAGGTTCTTAAGGTCCATCTCACATGTCATCATAGAGCACATAACCATGGAGTAAATAAGCTCTGTGTTAAAACATATAGCACCTCCATCTTTAGCACATTTCTTAAGTATTTTCATTGTGACTTTTCTAGTTTGAGGTTTGTTGAAGGCTGCAGGCCAGCTACTTTCATACTCTTGAATTTGTTTTTTTCCAATTGCCATTGCATCATTTATGTTTACTTTTTCTTCCCATATTTTCCAAGAGATTATGTTTATTATAGCACCAGAGGGATAACCATTAGAATACATGGGACGATGGATATATCCAGTCTCTCCTGAATTTTTTCCTGTCAATCGAATCAGATTGAATACAAGCGGGTGATTCCTCTTTGTGTGTTATGACATTCTTGTTCAGACCTGCATTTTCATCCTCCATGTCAGATACATCTTTCATGAGTCGGCTGCATGTGTGGAAAATGGATAGTTGTCAAAGTGCTAAAGAAAGGTCTGAAACTTTCAAACATCCTGGAGATTAATGCCAGTACGTCCGATATCATTGATGAATCTACTGCATTTGTGGCTGCATGCTATGGATGCAAAGTAAAGAGCAGTATGTCTGAAGTATTTATTTTTTTTAATTATTTTTTTTAATAGATTTCTACCCCGCCCCTCCTGCAAAAGCAGCCCGGTATGATAAGTAAGTTATGATGTATGGCTAGCTAAAATCAGGAGACAGAATGTGACTGCCAATATTAATTCCTTTCTATTAAGACAGACCCCAATTCTACACTGGGTTCTCACTGCTTTGTGGGAATATATTTGATTTAAAATCCTGCCAGTAGCACTAGTGTTGAGGCGAAGGACCAGAATAGCAGCAAAAGGCAATGATGGAAGGAATGTCTCCTTCAGCAGTGGCTTGAAATGTCTGTCTTTAGAAGATAGAGCCATTGGACAAATTATTTAAAAGCCAACAATTGCAATTAGAGCAGAAATGAATATTCAAATCTACAATTTGAATGGGTTTGTGAGAAGTGGGATTGTGAGCTGGACTCAAAACTACTTGTTGACGCATCTGGAATGAGACAAGGAACAACAGGTGGGGTTTAAATCCACACTCTATTAAATGTCATTAGGCTAGGTGGGTAATTGCCTTAGGCAATTCAGGTCCAGTACAAACAGCAACTAATAACAGGTTCACCATAACAGTCAGTAGGGATGTGCACAGTAACTCACTTTTTTTCATTATTGATTTCTTTTTCATTATTGAAATGTCAATCATTTTGTTATATTTCATTATTCTTTGTTTCATTCTCATAATTACTTTTTTTTCCAATTTCTGTTGGTTTCAATGAAAACTACATTTGTGGTCTATAGCTCTTTTATTTCTTATCTGATTTGGATGATATTTGGTAAGGTTCTACCCTCAATGGAGGGCAGTACGTGTGCCAAATTTCAGAAAGGTTAGGTAAAGAGATCCAATTTGATAAGCAGTTGAAATTTGTTATTTTACAAAATTCTGTGTACACATTCCTTGATGTAAGAACTTTGTCTCCCATCTGAATTAGATGAAACGTGGCATGGTACTTTCTATGCCAAATTTCATAAGTAGTGATTCAAGGGTCCCAATGTTATAAGTAATTTACTTGTAAATGCATTTCTGACTGCAACATCTTTGTATTCCAGTTTGTTTACATGAAATGTGGCAGGATTGTATTTTGGATCATCTATGCTAAATATAAGAAAGATCTGATAAAGGGATTGAACGTTATAAGCCTACACATGATCTGGAGAGTATGAGTCTATGCCTTGGATTCTCTTGTGTTCACCACTGTGGTACAAGATGTGCTTGTGATGCAAATTAGCCAGCAGAAATGACACTCATTTATGATTATCTGCTGTTACCACCTCAACCCCTCACCCTCACTTGTTACTGGGAATTTGGAATAATCTGCTTAGGAAACAGCCAATAAGGGATTCTCTGATGTCCTCTGTCGCAGTGCTGCAGGATGTGATTGTGATGACAATTGGGCAGCCTGGATGTGTGAACCATGTCTCCTGATTTCTGGGATTCTTCCACCTGCCCGCTACCTTGCTGCCTGAAGTCTCAGTTATGTTTCTTCTATGCCCACCTCAGAGCCACCCAGGATTGGTCCTTGAAAGCTGGAAGCATGCAGTAAGAAAGGCAATCACATCTCTGTCCCAGCCAGGGTGTCTTTGAAATTTCAAGGCAATTGGCCAGAGGATCTCTCTCTCATCTCTGCTATTTGTCACAGGCTACAGTCCTGCAGAAACCCCAGGTGCATGGGGGTGTCTGTCAACTTGCAGAGAACACCCCAGAAGGGGGCAGGAGGATACTGGGCAGCACCCCAGATGTATGGGATTGGATTTATGTAGCTAGCTGAACTCTTTCAGTGAGCTCTAGCATGCGCGTGCACACACACACACATACACACAAAAGCCTGCCAGAAAAGTATGAGAAAATGCTCTGACCAAGGCCAGAACTAACCACAGACAAAAACAGGCCCAAAGAACAGCAGCGTATTTCTACCCTCTATGCCCACCTTGAGGCCACCACTGATTCTTCCTCCTGTAAAGGCGAAAGCATGCAGTAATTGCCCAGTGAATGTGTCTGTCAGTCTGCTGGGCTTCTCCACATCCTTCTAAAGCCCTCTCCCCCATGCCATGCCTGCCTCTGAATGTACTATTCTCAATAATGAAAGTCTTCAAGAGGGAAATTTCAATTGCTTATAAAATCTGAACCCTTTATCAAATCTTACTTCAGTTTGGCAGAAATGATCTTGAAGGTCTGTGATACAATCCTTCCAAATTTCATGTAAAATGGATAGACAAAAAGAAATTACAGCCAGTAATGCATTTTATTATTAATTAATTATTATTATTATTATTAGCAAGCATTCACATAGCACAAGCAATGTACCTGGTGCTTTACAAAGTAATGGAATAGATATGGTTCCTGACGTAGGGCTTACAATCCAAGAGACCGGGGGGGGGGAATGATGAAGGACGGGGAAGCAGAGGGATAGACAAGGAGTGTAACATTCACGAAGATGCAAGGTCTCAGATGCACATGATTAGCTTGGTTCCATTGAGAATGATGGCTGGCTAGTCCATAGAGATGTGCACTAGGGACCCATGTCGTTTTTTGTTTTCATTTTTTGTTTTTGTTATTTACATCTTTCATTTTCGTTTTTATAAATATCAAAATTTCATTTTTGTTTTTGATTTCCATTGGTTTCAATGGAAAATACACTTCTGGATGTAACTTTTGTTGTTTATAATATATTTGGATAAAACATGGGTGGATTGTACCACCAATGGAAGGCATTAAGTTTACCAAATTCCAGAAAGATTGGTACAATAATCCAATTTTATAAGCAGTTGAATTATGCTATTTTGCATATATCTGCATATACATTCCTGACTGTAACGTCTTTGCCTCCCATCTAATGTGGATGAAACATGGCGCGTTTATACCCCTCCACATGTTTACTATCTATGCCAGCTTTCAGAAGGATTGGATAAAGGGTTCTAGTGGTATAATAATTAACTTATACATGTATGTCTGACTGTAACAACTTGGTTGTCCAATCAGTGTACATGAAATTTAGCAGAGATGTATCTCACACTATCAGAATCATCTTTATCAAACATCAGAAAGATGTGATAAAGGGTTCCAATTTTATAAACCTGCACAGAATGAGCCTATGACAGGGATTCTCTTATGTGTCACTGTGGTATAAGATCGGTTTGTGATGCCAATTGGCCATCAGAAATCTCAACCAGAGATTCTCATTCTGTGCTGTGACCATCCCAACTTTTCTCCCCCACTTATTACTGGGAAATCGGAAGCATCTGTTTAGGAAAGAGCCAATAGAGATTCTCTCATGTCCTCTGTCACAGCACTGTAGAATGTGATTGTGATGATAATTGGACAGCCTGGATGTGTAAACTATGTCTTATGACTGCTGGGATGCTATCCCCACAGTCCCAAGTCCCAGTTATGTCCTTTCTAAGGATACTTTATCCAATCTTTCTGAAATTTGGCATGATTGGTATACTATTGGAGTGACATAAGCTTTCCAGGTTTCATGCAAATTGGATGGAAGATTTTAAAAAAGGTGTTTCCAGGAATGTGTATGGAGATTTTCTTAAAATCACAACATTTAATTGCTTCTAAAATTGGTTCCTTTTATTCAATTGTTTCAGAATTTGGTACACACAGTGCCCTCCATTGGGGGTACAATCTCCCCATGTTTCATCACAATTGAAAAAGAAACAAAAAGGTATTGTCAGAAATAGATTTTTCAGTGTTTCCCCATTATTTAAAAAACAAAAATTCATTTTTGTTTTTGTTATTATTAATTTTCATTATTACAATAACAAAAAGGAAAATCAAAATCAAAATGTTCATGTTCATTATCATAATAACAAAAACAAAATACACACCCCTACCGGTCCATGTGGTGAGGATATGAGTACACAGACCTCAGTTAGCAGATTGTACTGTATGGAAGGTATCAGCAGGAGTTAGGAGAGGGGAGTAAGGAGTTGGGGAGGGCAGAGTGGAAGAGGTATCTGAAGGTACGAAGGGATGGGCATGGCAGATGTGGGCAGGGAGGGAGTTCCAGGCATGAGGGGCAGCGAGGGAGAAGAGACGAAGGCGATTAGGGGAGCAGGGGAGGCATGGTAAGGTAAGAGAGGGACAGAGGAGGAGTGGAGTTTACGGACTGGAGTATGGAAGGAAATTAATACAAAGAGGTAGGGGGGAGCAAGCTTGTGAAGAACTTTATAGGTGAAGACTAGGCGCTTGTGCAGGATTCGTTCAGGAAGGGGGAGCCAGTGTAGAGAGGAGAGGAGGGGCTGCACATGGTCAAAGTGACGAGCGAGGTGGATGACCCTGGCAGCAGAGTTTTGGACGGAGATAAGGGGAAAAAGGGGAGAGGGAGGGAGGCCAGTGAAAAGGAGGTTACAGTAATCAAGGTGAGAGATGACCAGGGCATGAACAAGGGTTTTGGCAGAGGAGACAGAGAGAAAAGGGTGAATCTTAGCAATGTTATGGAGGGAGAAGCGACAGGATTTGTCAACAGAGTCGATGTAGGGTTTAAAAGGAAGGGGTAAATCAAAGATGAAACCTAAGCTATGGGCTTGGGGGACAGGAAAGAAGTGATCCCGTTGATAAGGATTGACAGGGAGGAGGGAGAGGAAGGATGAGGGGAAGATAAGGATTTCATTTTAGCCATGTTGAGTTTCAGTTGATGTTGAGACATCCAGGTAGAGCTATCAGAGACAGCTGGTGAGGCAAACTTGAACAGATGGAGAGAGATAAGAAGTAGAGAGATAGAGTTGAGTGTCATCAGTTTAGAGGTGATATTGGAAGCCAATGAGTTTGCCTAGGGACAGGGTGTAGATATAGAAAAGGAGAGGGCCAAGGACAGAGCCTTGAGGAACATGAACCAAGAGGGGAAAGGAGGAGGTGGTGGTGGAGTTGGCAAGAGACACATTGAAGGAGAAATCATAGAGGTAGGAGGAGAACCAGTTGAGAATGGAGCCATGGAAGCCAAGGGAGTGAAGTGAGTCCAGGAAGAGTGAGTGGTCAACAGTATCAAAGGAAGCAGAGAGGTCAAGGAGGACAAGAATGGAGTAGAGGCAATTGGATGCATTTACAAGTAAATTGCTTACAACATAATAAACATTTATCCAATCCTTCTGAAATTTTGTAGACATATTACTCTTAGAGAGGAGTAAAATCTTGCCATGTTTCATTCAAATCAGATGGGAGACAAAGTCGATATAGTCAGGAATGTGTACACAGATTTTTGTAAAAGAAAGAATTTCAACAGCTTATATAATCATATCCCTTTATCCAATCTGTCTGAAATTTGGCACACAGGATTCTCTCTGTTGGATATATAATACTGCCAGGTTTCACCAAAATTGATTTAAAACAAAAAAGTTACAGTAAAAATGTGTTTTTCAGGTTTTTCTCTATTAAGTCATAATAACAAAACTTTTTTTTTCATTTTTCATTATGTTCTTCCATTTTTTATATTAAATAACAAAAAAGAAAAATCCATATTTCATTTTTGTTATTATAATAACAAAAATGAAAAGCACACCCCTAACAGTCAGGGACTAGCCTTGATGTGCCCTCGAATACCAGCTCCAGTTTATTAACTAATGATGTCTCACCATCACTCCCAGGCCATGGGTGAAGGGGACAATGTCCTTTACAGACCAGAGTAAGGAGTCAGCTTCCTGAAGGCTGGGGACCATGCCTGTCCCTGACCACCTTCACGAACCACCCCTCCCAGGGATTCATCCCCAGCACTTCCTGTGCCCCGGTGTCTGCACCAGGTGTTGCCTCCCCAATAAGGAGATGACTCCAAATCTACTTATTTTATAACAAGAACAGCATAAGAGTACTGGACCCCTGCAATGGTGTGACAAATTGTTCATAATTAAACCAGCGAACACCTCGTTCCCAACTGCTATCAACCAATTATTCCAATTCGTTTTTTACATTGTGAGGAAGGTGAAAACTGAGAATCCTTTCTCCAATCTAGGATTCTCATCAAAATTCCTTCCTGGCCCCAACTGGTGGACAGGTTCACCCACAGTGCATCGAGGGAGGATGGGTGGGTGCTGCTCTCTCAGCTCCTTCCCCATGACTGAGGGAAAGAGCGGTTCTTCTACTTGACTCCCCCTACCCCCTTTTGGGGAGGGAAGTCTCGCGTTGCAAGACTGCTTTTAGCCCTGACCGAGCCCTAGCATTTTTCCCCGCTGCAGCCATACTCCAGCTGTCCTGCTGCTCTGCTTGTGCTGCATTCAAGAGGGGAAGTCCGGGGAGATGGTTCCTTCCCCCCCAGCCTTGTCCCCTTCCATAAGGGAGTGCGGTAAGTGGCCCGCTTCCTGGCATTCATGCCTGATGAAGGGTTATTGTCTGCAAAATTCATGTTAGTTTTAGTTTCCATTGCTTGACTCTTTGGTACTTCATTCCCTTAGTTTGCTTTTCTGACTTTGCTTTTCAGTATTTTGTTATTTGGTACACTGTGTCTTCAGCAGTGCTATTTGGTGGGGGGGTTTTAAAATTGTGAATGTGAATTTATTTGGTCCATCTCTGTGATGTAATGCTGGAGAAAAATCAGGGAAAATACAAGATAACAAAATACTGACTGAAGTGCCATATGTCAAATAACCAAATTCAAGTGATGACTTTCTCAACAAATTGCTGGAGTCGGAGTAGTCCAATCCTAGCAGGACTCATCCTTGTTTAGGGTACCTGGCAAGATGCTCAGTTATAAGTAGGATTGCCACCTCAGACTCCCATAGGTCAAAATGGCAAAAGTGGCAACCCTCATTATAAGGTCTTAAACTTTGCTGTCACTTGTGTTACAGCTATACTTAAGGCCCTATATACTCTGCAGTTTCCACCCACCCCAAATTCTGAAACCAGAAAAACCAAAATCCACTTGCAGAAAATCCTCATTGTGAAAGCAGAATAAATTATGCAAATTTACTAAAGTATGCAAAGTATGTAATATTTTGAAATAAAATTATTTCCCCAGCATGCCATTTCAGAAGCATCGTAAACGCTTGGCCTCTGAGCCTGGGGATGGGCTCTCCTCCACCACTTGAACTAGCCCTGAAATGGCATTCCCCTGCAGCAAATTTTTCCGCTGGAAACTGCCCCTCCACCCCAGGCGGCTCAGATCGTAAGCTGTGCTTCATGCCACTACATTCCCTCTTGATTTCCATTGCCGTTGCACTGCCCCCCAGAAATGAGAGCAGAGACATGTGTTGGATTCAATTGGCTGCACTCTTTAATAGGCAAACAATTCAATTCAATTCAATTTATTAAGAAGCTAGCTTTCACCATGGTCAACAGAAAATAAACATGTGCAATAAAACATAAACATAAATATTGCAACCTGTACCCAAAAGGGGATACAAATGTAGTAGATTAAAAGAACTAAATAGTAATAATAAATACACCATACATGTATCCCAAAGCTAACTAAAGCTTGCCTGGAATTAATATTGGCTCCCTGTTGAATACTAAGCAATTAGGGAGGCCAAGGGAAAACCTGGACCAAAAACCTTGCTCTTCCGCAGGGTTTACTATGGAAAGGCTTAACCCCTGGTGACTACCTATTGATATAAGATGATACAATTTAAGTGGTCTACAGTTAGCCAGGAGTTGCCTCTAAGATGCCAAGAGAGTAAAGGAGGCCAAAGTCTTTACTGCCTCCTCCTGGGTTTGGGTAAGTAGATAGTGGTAGGATCCCTCAACTCCAAAGGTGGAGTCACTAGTCAGCAGGGGAGCTAGCCATACTGCCCAGAGATCATCAAAAAAAGGACATCTCAGAAGCAAGTGATCAATAGTCCCCAACTCTCCCAAAGAACAACTACAAAGTCTCCGCGACAGGGGAATACGATGCCACCTGCCTTCCACGACTGCCGTCCGTACTAACTGGCAGGTAGAGGCAGTTGCTAAGGCTGCCTTTCACCAGATATATCTGGTTCGTAGGTTGCGTCTGTTCGTCTCTGGCCCGGACCTGACTACCCTCATCCATGCCTTCGTCACCTCGAGGCTGGACTATTGTAACGCGCTCTACATGGGGCTTCCCTTGTTCCTGGTCCGGAGGCTGCAGCTGGTGCAGAATGCGGCGGCTCACCTCCTTACGGGGATGGGCCGTCGGGAGCATATTACACCTGTGCTCCAAACTCTGCACTGACTGCCGATAGCATGCCGAGCCAGGTTCAAGGTGTTGATCTATAAAGCCCTATACAGTCTGGGCCCCTCATACCTCAGGGACCGCCTCGCCCTCAGCGTCCCAGGGCGGCTTCTGCGGTCTGCCGGGGGTGCCTTCTTGGAGGTCCCCCATGTTAAGTGGGGGGACCACAATGGAGAGGGCATTCTCGGTGGCCAGGCTGGGCCGTGCCTTTGGAACTCCCTTCTGGAGGAAGTTCGCCTGGCCCCAAGCCTGTTGACATTCTGGCGATGTTGTAAAACCTGGTTGTTTGCCCAGGCCTTTGGGGAGGGTGGGGTGAGGGGTTTTTAGCTCCCTCATCTTACCTATTATTTATTATGTATTTATTATATTTAGCCCTGTTTTAATATTTTTATATTATTGTATTGGATGTTTTAAATTGTTTTTATTGTGTTTTAATTGTTGGAAGCCACCTCGGGCTGCTTTAGCAGGAGGGGTGGGGTATAAATCTATTAAATAAATAAATAAATATAAAATCAGAACTTCAGAAGGCCAGTGTGCATAGGGATAAGCTGTTTAATAAGATCAGCAAAGTTCAGCAAGTAATGGAGGAAACTAACGTAAAATTGGAAAACCTGGCAAAAAATGTTCAGACCGTAGAGGACAGGATGACCAGAGCAGAGACTCAAGCAGATAGCCAGGAAAATGAACTGGCACAAATGCAAAAAATAGTCCCGTCACTAAAGGAAATAATGGAAGACATTGAGAATAGATCCCGATGCTCCAACCTCAGGATAGTGGTGGTCCCAGAAGGGGAAGAGACACAGGGGATGGAAAGCCTGCTAGAAATTTTTTTAAAAGAGAATTTCCCCGAGGAAAAACCCACACCACCCCCAGAGATAGAAAGAGCCCACCGGGCACTGTGCCCTAAGCCCAAAGACACAGAGCAGCCACGTACAATCATAATAAAATTCCTGAGATATAAGGACAAGGAAAGAATCCTAAAATTAGCTAGGGGAAAACAACAACTAAAATTTAAGGGCCACAACATCAGGATCTACCCTGACTATGCATTCAAGACGACTCAAAAAAGGAAAAGATGGGAGGGATACTATCTGAAGCTACAGATAATGGGCCTGAAACCACAAGTGAGATCTCCAGCCAAGATGACAATATGGGTGGACAACAAGAGAAAGTTTTTTTGAAGATACAGAGGAGCTGGATGCTTACTTACAGAGACATAAAGGGAGGGCTTAAAAAAGGAAAAAAAGGAGGGAGGGGAAGGCAAACTTATCAGTAAGGAAATAAGGTAAAATGAATGTTCAAGAGCTGTTTTTTGTGCTATATATATTGTTGAACTGAGAAGGGAAAAGTTAAAAAGCTATGTACAAAACGGGGGTTAAAGAAATAATAAGGTCAGAAAGGGGGGGGGAAAGAAACGTGGGGGCGGGGGAAGAAAAGGAAAAAAGACCAACACTTGTTAAGGAGCAAGGGGAAGAGGAAGCCAGCCAAAGGTAACATCAGGCAAATAAGGAGAGTAGGAGTAGAGGAAACAGAGCTCCAGGCGTGTAGGGGCAAGGGATTGAAAACAAAGGGAAGAAAAGGGAATAAGACAGGGGAGAGGGGAAACAGGGGAAGGGAGGGCAGAAAGAAGGCATCAACACCAGAAACAAAGTGGAAATAAGTGAAGGAAAGTAGAAGAAAAGGAAATACTGATATGACATTGAGATTTAAAACAATTACACTAAATGTGAGAGGGCTAAACCATCCAGTTAAAAGAAAGAGAATAAAAAATATCTTAAGAGAACAGAAAGCTGACATATATTTCTTGCAGGAGACCCATTTAATAACAAAAGACCTAGGCAGGTTCGCAATAAAAAATGTGGGGATCGTAGCAGCAGCATGTGGACCAAGGAAAAAGGCAGGAGTCCTCATAGGAATGAGAGAGGAGTTAGAGCCAAAAATAAAGAAAGTGGTAAAGGATGAGCAGGGCCGATACATAATAGTAAATGCGGAAATACAGGGTAAAAAATTTGTGCTGGTAAATATATACGCCCCCCAACGAGAATAAAAACCAGTTCTTGAAAGAGGTGATAAAACGCATAGGGGGGGAGGCGGAGGGGAACCTGATAGTCCAAGGGGACTTTAATACGTATTTCACTGAACTGGACACATCTAGAAAGATAAAGATAGTGAAATGGCAGAAAGAGATAGCAGAGGAATTGGACCAAATGGGGTTAGTAGATGGGTGGAGAATATTGAACAAGCAAGCTAGGGAATACACCTTTTTCTCAGCAGTACATGGGACCTTCTCGCGTACAGACCATTGCTGGGTGGGGAAAAGTGAACTCCGGGCGATAAAACAGTGCTCCATACTACCATTAGTAGTATCCGACCACTATGCAATAGCAACTAAGTGGGAATGGGGTAGGAAGCAGTCAGGGCAGAGTCAAAGGTGGAGAATGGACACAGCCTTGCTAGCCAACCCAGAAACGGTAACTCAAATTCAAGAGGAGATTAAAACTTACTTTGAGCTGAATGAGGGATCGGTAGAATCTATATTTACACTATGGGAGGCTGCAAAGGCAGTGATCAGAGGGAAGATAATTGCCATTAAAGCAAATATTAACAAACAAAGGAAGGCGAGGGAAAAGGAGTTATACCAAGAACTCCTGGAATTAGAGGCAAAAGCCAAGGCACGTAATTGCCTCAAAGTGAGGGAAGAAATTATTAAAACCAGGGGGGAAATTAATGCTATAGAATAGGGCTGATGCGGCAGCAGCTTTTACCGCGCCGCGATTCTGTTCCGCCGTTTCGGAACTGCCCGCGCCACACCGCGACTTTTATGCGGATATTCCGCTAATTCCGCCGGAATTCTGCAAATCACGGAATTGCGGAAAAATCGTGGAAAAATTGCGGAAATCGCGGAAAACCGCTATTCCACTATTTTTTGGCGCTGGCGGAATTGCGGAAATCGTGAAAATGTCATGTTCCCACGATTCCACTAAGTTGCGGAATTAAATAAGCGGAACCGCGGAATGAAACCGCGGAATGAAAGCCTCTGCCATGCCGTTCCACTAATTGCGGAAACACTGTTTCCGCC
>QEPC01000978.1:1244222-1269783 GCA_003113815.1 Sphenodon punctatus | reverse complement strand
TTTTACATTGCAGCCATTTTTAAATGGCTGCAATGTAAAAAAATCCGGTACCCGGAATCCGGTACCCCGGACCGGATTACCGGGTCGAATCCGATAATGCCGGTACGCCCGGTACCGGCATTATCGGATACCGGATTTTACCGGTTTCCCGCCCCTACTCCATACTACCATTAGTAGTATCCGACCACTATGCAATAGCAACTAAGTGGGAATGGGGTAGGGAGCAGTCAGGGCAGAGTCAAAGGTGGAGAATGGACACAGCCTTGCTAGCCATCCCAGAAATGGTAACTCAAATTCAAGAGGAGATTAAAACTTACTTTGAGCTGAATGAGGGATTGGTAGAATCTATATTTACACTATGGGTGGCTGCAAAGGCAGTGATCAGAGGGAAGATAATTGCCATAAAAGCAAACAAAGGAACAAACAAACAAAGGAAGGCGAGGGAAAGGGAGTTATATCAAGAACTCCTGGAACTAGAGACAAAAGCCAAGGCATGTAATTGCCCCAAAGTGAGGGAAGAAATTATTAAAACCAGGGGGGAAACTAATGCTATAGAACAACAAAAAACAATTAGACAATTGAAGAGAGCGAAGTGCTTTTATTTTGACCAGCGTAATAAAGCGGGCAGGGCCTTGGCCAGACTGGTCCAAGTTAAAAAGAACAAAGGAATAATAACTAGTATTAAGAACCACCAGGGGGAAGTACAGGCAGATCCTCTACAGATCCAGGAAACCTTCATGAAGTTTTACGAGAGATTATACCAAACAGAGAATCCAGACCCTGAAAAGATAAATGAGTTTCTCAGTACAATTAATATGCCAAAGTTTAATCAGGCACAAATACAGTACCTTAACTCTCCATTCACTGTGAAAGAAATAAGCAACACCATTAAAGGGATGGAGAGAAACAAAACACCGGGACTGGATGGATACCCGGCGGAGTTTTATCACAAATTCAGAAAAATAATAGCCCCATACCTGGTTTAGATATACAGTGCTATTACAAAAGAAAAGGTAGTACCGAGTTCATTTTATGACACCCTGATAATATTAATACCTAAACCAGACAAAGACCACTCGTTATGTGGCAGCTATCGCCCCATCTCACTATTAAACCTTGATTTCAAGATTCTCACCAAGACATTAGCAAATAGATTGACAGGAATAATAGGTAATGTAATACGTCAGGACCAAGTAGGATTTATTCCAAACAGATTGGGATCTGACAACATACGAAAGACGGTTAACATAATGTACTATCTAAAAGAAAAGAAAATACCAGCAATATTAACCTCAGCTGATGCGGAGAAGGCCTTCGATCACCTTGAAATGAGTAGCACGTTTCAGATCCTGGAAAAAATAGGCATCAAGGGGGAATTCTGCACATGGTTGGCAGCCATTTATCAAAAACCCAGAGTGAACCTGGTGATAAATGGACAAAACACCAGGCAATTCAAACTGACTAGAGGTACTAGACAGGGATGCCCCCTGTCACCTCTATTATTCGACCTGACCCTGGAACCGCTAGCATGCGCTATCAGGCAAAATGAGAAAATCAAAGGGGTTCAAATGGGGAAATTAGAGGCCAAGGTAGCATTATTTGCAGATGATATGCTGCTGTACATCACAGAGCCAAAGAAATCTATCCCAGAAATAATAACATTGATAGCAGACTACAGCCAGGTGTCAGGATATAAAATTAATGAACAGAAATCCATTGCTATGATATATGCCCCGAATGCAGAGATACATAAACAGATAGCAGAAAAACAACCGTTTATAGAGACACAGGACAAAATCAAATACTTAGGGTTGCATCTCACAAGGGACCCGAAGGATCTGTACAGAGAGAACTATATAGAAGCCCTCATGCAAATTAAGAGGAAGAAGGAGGCATGGAACAATATCAGAGCCTCCTGGCTGGGCAGGATCAACCTGTACAAAATGAAATTACTGCCCAAGATATTATATAGAATAATGGCCCTGCCCATCCAAATACCTAAAACATTCACTCAAATGCATGATAAAAATCATGCTAGACTTTATTTGGAACAACAGGAAAGCGCGTATTAAAAAAGAGATACTGCAAAGACCTAAAGGACAAGGGGGGTAAATCTGCCTAACATTAAACTATATTTGAAAGCAGCTTCCCTAAGAGCGATTAAGGATTGGTACAGCCCGCAGAAGGATACACACTGGGTGAATCTAGAAAAAGAAATATTAAAGGTGAACAAATTTGAACACATAGTGACAGACGAGGGGGTAAAGGACGAAAAGGAATGGAAAAAACACCCTTTTGCAGGGAGGGCACTAACAGTCTGGGCAACAGTAAGGCAGAATGCTGCATACACAGAACAGCCATGCCAACAGCGTTGATAGATAATGTGAACATGACCAAACAAGGAATAGCGGCCCAGCTGAGGAAACAGCTGAAAGGAAAGGGAATTACAAAAATACAACAGCTGTTTAGGGGGGACCAATTTATGACTAGGGAGGACATTCAAGAACTAATACAACAAACGATCAATAGCTTTCAATACTATCAGCTTAGAGGAGAGATCAATCAGACCTGCTTGGTACCACACTATACCAGACCCCCGAAACCTATTGAGCGAGAATTATTTTCAAAAGGGAGAAACAAGGGGATGGTGGCGAGAGTGTATAGAGCATTACAATAGGAATGGTTTAAGGAAGAACTGGAATATATAAGTAAATGGGGCAAACTACTAGGGGAGAACTGGGAAAAGGGACATAAGCAGGAGATACTGAAACATATGACAGAATCCTCAGGATCTTTAGAGGTACAAGAACTGGTAATTAAAACCATAACGTTCTTCTATTTGAACCCAAGTAGAATGTTTAAGATCAGGAATAAGGGTACGGATAAGTGCTTAAGGGTGTGTGGACAAAAGGCAACTTACCTGCATGTGTGGTGGGAATGCCCCAGGATACAAGCATTTTGGTCAATGGTATGGGACAATATGCAGAAAATAACAAAAGTTACAATACCATTTAAGCCGGAGACAGCACTGTATCTTCAGACTGTATCTGCAAATGCCTCTCATAGGGAGCAAAAGACCCATATGCACCACAATGTTAGCAGCAGCCCTCAAAACCATACTACAATTCTGGATTGATTCTATATGCTATGAACATAAGAGTTTTGGGAGGGTCTGAAAAGAAAGATAAGAGGGGGGCCAGAGGTGAACAAGGACGATGAGTACTGGTGTTGAGGGGAAGGGGAGGATGGGGGGGAAACATGTTGAAGAATCGGAAAAGATCAAATGCAATGTAAAAAATTTGTTAACCTGTTAAGCTGTTAAAGGGGAAAAAAATAAAATTTATTTTTTTAAAAAAAAAGAAAGGTGGATAAAGGAACTCCCTTTGATAAGTACATTGCCCTAGTGAGTGCTCTAACTGCCCTAGTTGCCTTAGCCACTCTAGTGAGGATACCAGGACCCATAGTTTGAAATAATTACCCCTAGATAGTTGAAGGCGTTAACCACATCTATCCTACCCAACTTTGAATCCCAGTTGGGGTATCGAGTCTTTTTCCCCACTATCATTATTTTAGACTTGGAGGGATTAACCTCCATGCCATTAATTTGGCAAAATTGACCAAGAGCTTCCAATGCCCTTCTCAACGCTTTTTCCGTTTGCGAGAGCAAAGCAAGAACGTTGGTGGAATTGCACTAAGCAATTCAAAGGATCCAGCATTTTAGATGAAAACCAACCTATACTACTTTAAAACAGGTGACCGGTTTGGATGTGCCCTCCGATACCAGTCCTAACATTTCTTAAAAGTTTCCCCTTCAATCAGCTATCTGGCCAGGGCTGAAGAGGATCTAACAGCCCTATTTGTAAATGGGTAAGGAGTATCAATTCCATTAAGGTTGAGGGCCTTGCATGCCCCTACCGCCCGCTTGGCACATCTCCCAGGGTGACGACCACAGGTGTCCGCCATGCCCTGCTCATACACCAGGTGTCGCCTCCCCATCTCTTATTGAGATGCCTCTCTTATTATCTAACCTATATTCTCTAAATAAAACACCTCTAATAATACTGAACCCCCGCCAAGAGTGTGACATTAATCATAACATTGCTAGACATGCCAATTATTATTAACGTCAGATAAAGGTCTTATCATATCATATTTCGAATCAAGATTTAAACTATATTAAATTAGCTGCCAATTAAGTATTCCAATTATATAATAAGTAATTATTAAGAACATTAAACTAGTTTTAATCTATTCCAATACTGTGAAGAAGGTAAAAAACACAAACATCTTCTAAATGGTTGAGGTGTTTGTCAAAATTGCTTCTTGGTCCCCTAATGGCAACCAGTTATTTATCCACAGTATTAGAGGGAAGGGTGGGTGGGTGCTGTCTCTGATGATCTCTAGGCGCGAGTGTGCCTGGTTCTAACTTGTGCGGACAGCAGGGCTCCCTACCCCCTCCCTACAAAGGGAGGAGTCCGCTCCCGCAACATCAAATCACGCGCGCTCCACTGCGCACGTGATGCCTGGGCAGCCAATCATCGGGCTCCCAGGTCCACACAAGGAGTCTTCAAACTCCTCTGCCCTCTTTGGTCAGCCCTGCCTCCATCTCAGGGGGGAACTTTGGGCACGGCAATTCCCCCCCCCCCCCCTCCACTATGGCGCAGCGGAGGGCCCTTGTTTTTGCAGCCACTTTTCTGCATGTTTCCCCCCTCCCCCCCACTACTTCAGCACAGGAAGCCGGCAACTTGCAGGCAGTTACTGCTCCCTGCAGAAGCAATATTTCCAGCAGAAATATTCTCTGTGATTTGCTTTTGATTGGTTAGGGCTTTTAGGGCCGGTAGGGTTAAGCAGGGGTGGGGGGGCAGTCCTTCCCACGCATATAAAAGTGCTTTTCACAGCTCCCACTGACTTCAGCTGGAGGTAAAAGTGATTCACAAAGTTTGGCTCAAATTGGGGACTAGAAGCAGTGGAGACACTGCTAACTTTTTTTAAGTTAGCAGGACACAGCTCTCTGCTCTTAAAATTCTTGTAACTAAGGATAAGCTGTATTGCCACCACAAACATTCAGAATCTTAACTTAGGCCACACTAAAATCACAAGTTCAAAAAAAGAGTAAGGGTTAATTCTTTGTAGTTGACACCTTTTTTGCACACTTAAATGGAATGTTGTTTCTAAAACCACACGGGATAAAACCTTATATTTTGTTAAGACTAATGCAGAGATTCTCATATAATGACCAGAACCTGGAGCTTTAAGAAAAACTAAATAGCTAGAGACTTGTTATTAAAAAAAAACACAAAAAAAATTGCAAGAGGCAATAGGATTAAGAGATGCATCTCTTTCAGTTGATTTGTTTTTCTGTGCATTGATAATACTTGCACTATTCCATCGCCTCCCTTCAGTATCTCTGATCCTGCAAGATACCACCATCAAACATCAAATTAAGGGGGTGTCTGTTGCACAAAGCAGCTTGCAGGTTCAGGGTTAACCTGTACCATCAGGGGAACAAACTACCACACCAATACAAGAGAAGCAAACATTTGAAAGCTTGGAAAAGTGATTTCGTATCTTCAAGAACTTGCAACAAGCCGACATAGGAACAGTAGTTGCTTTAATTCACTTTCTCTGCTCCAGGCCCCTACCCCGCCCCCAGAGGGAAAGTTGGAACACTGAAATCAACAAAAACAACAAACACCAATCACCTTACTTGCTTGAGTTGCTTTTCACCGCACCACCCGCTCTGGAACCAGCAGTCACCTCTCTCCTCCTGACTCCAGTCTGCCTCGTGCTGCTGCTATTGCTGCCACACACACATCACAGTTTGTGCTGTGCAGGGTGGATTAGGCATCACTCAGTTCAACTTCAGAAAGTTGCTACCTTGTAAACATGGGTCTTCAGGATGGCTCTAAACATTCTCACATTTATGAGAATGTCCAAATGTGAGAATGTTTGGAGCCATCTTGAAGAACCTCGTTTACAAGGTAGCAACCTTCTCGCCACTGCAACAGACTGAACTTTTCCCAAATGCTAGGGGAGGGGTGGGGCTTCAGGTCACATGTACGCTTTTGGTGAGGGGAGGAGGGGGCCCACATGGCAGCTGGGACCATGCTCGGAAAGACCAATTAAAAAAAATTTAAATAAAAAACTAGTAGGGCTTCACGGAGATGCGTCATGGTGGCAGTGGGCTCAGGCTGGCCTGGCCCTGCCTGGTCATGGTGACAGCAGTGCCAGCAGAGCAGCAGCAACTTTACTTAAGTGCTCCACCATGCAATACCACACAACTTGACTTTTCAGCTGGTTTTTTGCTAATTAGGTATTCCACCAGAAATCAGGCAACACAGAAGACTAGAAGCAGAAAGTCGCGGGAGCCATTACCATTGGCCAGGAAATACGGAAGACCAAATAATCGATGCAAGGTTGAGATCACTACCGCCATATCAGTATGGAATGACAGAATGCAGGGCTGGCCTTACTGCGGGGTGGCTAGGGACGGCCGCCCAGGGCCCCATGCTTGGGGGGCCCCCGCAGTTCAGGGGTGTGTATGATTTTTTTAAAATTACATTTTTTAAATTTTTATTTTTTTAAAAGTTGTGGGGGGGACTCGGGTCAGTGCAGCACCGTACTGCACTGGCAGGCAGACATGGCACCGCGGGGCCCCACCCCCAGAACACCCACCCACCTCCTTCTCCTTCGTCCTTGCAGCGCTGCCTGGCCCCTACTTCTCTCTCTTGGAAGTTGCATGAAAGCAACTTCCGGGAGGGAGAGAGGACCCATGGACACAGTGTGCCAAGCAGCAGACTGCTTACCTGCTGCTGGCTTGCCTGTGCACAGAAGAGAAGTCAAGAGAAGAGGTCGGACTTGGAGGAGGCGGCACGAGGAGCAGCAGCGGAGCAGAGCAGGCAGCATGGGGAGCAAGAGGAGAGCAGGCGGCAAGGATGGTGGGTTCCTCACCACCAGGATGCAGTTGGATCTTCTGCTTGGTGACTGGGGGATGGGACCAGAGTGGAGGAGGCAGCAGTGCAGGCACAGCATGAGTGTGTGTGTGAGAGAGTTTGAATCTGTGTGTGCAGTGTCTGTGTGTATGAGACAGAGAGAGAGAGAGAGGTGAGAGCATTGCATCATGTGTGTGAGTATGGGGATTGGGGGTGTAAGAGAGATGAAAGCGTGTGTAAGCTTGAATGTGTGTGTGTGTGTGTGTGTGAAAGAGAGAGGTAAGAGCATGTGTGAGAGTATGAATGTGTTTGAGGTGTGTGTGAGAGATAAAAGTGTGTGTTTAAGATTGAATGGGTGTGTGTGTGAAAGCGAGTATGTGAGCATGAATGGGGATTGAGGTGTGTGTAAGAGAGAGATGAAAGTGTGTCTGTAAGCTTGAATGGGGGGGTGAGAGAGAGAGAGATGAAAGTGTGTATGACAGTGTAAGCTTGAATGGGTGTGTGTGAAAGAGAGGTGAGAGCATGTGTGTGAATATGAATGGGTGTGTGTGAAAGAGAGAGATGAAAGTGTGTGTGTAAGCTTGAATGGGTGTGTGTGAGTGAAGAGAGAAGGTGAACATGTGGGTGTGAGCTTGAATTAGTATGTGTGTGAAAGAGAGAGGTGAAAGCATGTGTGAGAGCTTGAATGGGTGTGTGAGTGATGAGAGAGGTGAAAGTTTGTGTGTGAGTTTGAATGTGGGTGAGAGGTGAGAGCATGTGAGAAACCGAATGAATGAATGTGTATCTGAGAGAATGAATGTGTGTGAGAGGTGTGTGAGAGAGAGAAGGGTGTGTGTGTGGGTGAGTGTGTGCACGAGGGGGAGTTGCTCCCTCTACCCCACTCCCCCTCCCATGGCTGTCCCCCCTCACCCCCTGATGGCTGCCCCCACTCCTCCATGGCTCCTGGAGGGGGAAAGAAGACCCAGACCCAGCAGCAGCTGAGGTAAGGGCCACCCGGCCAATACCTCTTCCTTCTTTTTCTTCATATGAGCTCATTTGTGCTGCTACGTGCATCTGTGGGGCTTTGGGAGTAGAGCGGGGCCATCTGGAGGTGGTTTGGGAAGGGGCTGGCGGTACTGTGGTCATGGGGGAGTTTTTTCATGTTTGATACATTTAACTGGGTTTTTAGTGCTTTGGTGCTTGAGACCCTTAAATTCAAGAACTAGAAAGGGGTCACATTGACAAAGTTTTGCTGAGAGCTGTGTTTGGCTGCTCTGGGCCTGAGGTTCAGTTCCTCATCCCTGCTTTCATGGGGGGTGCTGTGTCCGTGTGGGGGTTGATTTATGTTTCATCAGCTGGATCTATGTTTGAACGCCTGTGTTGGGAGTGTAATAGGAGCCAGGGCTTCTGGGTTCTTGGGGAGGGGAGTGAGGGCTAGTGGGTTAGTGCAGAGGGAACTGTGTGTGGTAAGATGGAGGTTTGGAAATCCTGAGAGAGATGTCACTGCAAGTCATGCGATTTCAGTTGTGTTCAAAATGCTGGAAATGGGATATGGTAAAATTGGACTCAGGCTGTGACTGGGGTGCTTTACAAGGAAATTTATAAACCCAAAACACAGGGACCCATCCTTCAAGGATGGGTCCCTGTGTTTTGGGTTTACAAATTATTTATTTTAAGCTTGATGTGCATGTAGACTGTTTTTTCTTCCATCCAATGTTAACCCTGGGAACTCCTTGCTGCTGTGTTTTGCCAGTGTTTTGGGTTTATAAACTATTTATTTTAAGCTTGATGTGTATGTAAACTGTGTTTTCTTCCATTCGATGTTAACCCTGGGAACTCCTTGCTGCTGGGTTATGCTATGCCACTGGCCTACCATCCCCCTGGCTCCGCCTACCGTCGCCCTAGCTCTGCCCCTAGACCCTGGCCTTACTGCCCCAGTGCCCCTCCAACATCAAAACCCACCAGCCACCCCTGGGAAAGCACATGCAGCTGAGGGGGCCCTGCATTTTGTGTTCACCCAGGGCCCCGCAATTTCTAAGGCCGTCCCTGACAGAACGGGAGCAGCAGCTTTCGCTACAGGCCTAGTTTGAACTATAGTTTTCCCTTCTATTCCTTGTTTTCCCTCTCTCTTCCTCCCTCTCTTTTGTTCTGTGTCCAGCCACACCCACCAGCCTCTAATTGGCTCCCAGCACTACTTAAGGCCTGCCAGGAGCTGAGAAGGGCTGTTAGAGCATCTCTTGCTACCTCCTGAGCTGCTGGTGTTCAGGCCAACTCTATGAATTTACCCTTCAGGTTGTGTTGCTTCTGACTATTGTAGACAGCTGTAGTATTGATCTGTGGTCTCTTTTCCCTGTTCCTACCCTTGCTTCCCTCCATTCCCTTGCTAGGTAATTCCTTCTCACTGCTTCCAGTATTTCCCCCACTCTGTCTGTACCCTTGTCCCTTCTTTCTTCTATCCTGATTGTTCCCTTCTTGCAGTATCTCTAGTCTCCCCTCATGTATGATTTCTCATGTTACTTACTTTCCCATGTTACTTACATGACTTTGGTATATTTCTTGCTGCCTAATTTCTGGATGAACTGTTTCTCTATTAACACACCTGTTTCCCCTTGTCGTTCCTTGGTCGCTCCTAGTATCACCCAGGTTAATTCTCTAGCTTAGTATAGTCTCCCCTCTGCTCTCCTGCAGTCATAGCTCTATTTTTGTCTTGTTATACATTTGATGTTTGTCTTGTTTAGCTCCCTGCATAGTGTGGCTTCCCTCCTTTTACCCTTTTAGTTACATTAATTATATTTATTAATTATTATTATTATTATTATTATTATTATTATTATTTATTGCACCAGCAGTGAACCTGGGGCTGTACATTCAATAGTTATAGACAGGTCCCTACCCCCAAGGAGCTTACAATCAAAGAGACAGGGAGTGGAGCTTGTCTCTTAGATTGTAAGAGATGAACATAGAGAGAAACAAGAGTACATTCATGAGGCTGAGAAGTTGCAGGTGCATGCACGTCACTTATTTACAGGGAAGTAGATTCTGAGTGAGGTGGAAGAGGATGTAATTTCACTTGTGATGAGTTAGGAAATGCCTGAGGGAAGAGGTAGATTTTCAGGAGAGATTTGAAAGTTGGGAGAGAGCAGAACAAATGTGTCCAGGGAGGAATTTCCAGGCATGAGGGGAAGAAAGAGAGAAGGGGTGAAGATGTTTAGAGGATTAAGGGGGTAATGAGAAGGTGAGGGTGGGGGCAGAGAAGGAATGAAGCTCCCAGGCAGTAGTATGGAGGGATACAAGAGCAGAGAGATATGGGCAGGGACCCGAGTTGACTGCACCAAAAAAATCTTAAATTCTGCAATCAGCGAAGCCAAATTCTGCAAATTCACTGCGAGCATTAATATTTGCATAATGAACTTGATTTGCATAACTATGCATGCTGGGAAGCAAATTGTCAATAGGTTTGACATAGAATCACAACTTTGCTAATCAAACACAACTCAAATCCTCTGGAATTTCAGCACCTCCCTCACGCAAACAGGGCCTTCAGACCCCACCCACCCACAATTCATCTCCCAGGGGCCTATTTCCCCTCGGGTCATGGTCAGGATTGGCTGATTCTGCGAGGATTCTGCGAGGATTGGCTGATTCTGCAAGAATTGACTGATTCTGCAACAATCACTGCAAATTGCAGCAATGCAGTCAACTAGGGTCCCTGGATACGGGGGAGCAAGGCCATGGCATAAAGAACCTTGAAGGTGAAGAGCAGGAGCTTGTGTTGAATGCATTCACATAGATGAAGCCAGTGTAGGGTGAAGAGGAGGGGCTGAGCATGGTCAAAGTGATGAGCGAGGTGGATGACTTCAGCAGCAGAGTGCTGAATGGAGATGAGGGGGGTGAGATCAGAGTAGGGGAGGCCAGTAAGGGGAAGTTGCCATAGTCAAGATGAGAGATTACTAGAGCATGGATTAAGGTTTTTGCTGTGGAAACAGTAAGGCAGGGCTAGATTTTTAGCAATATTTTTATAGAGCAAAGTGACCGAATTTAGCAACAGTCTGGATCTGAGGCATAAAGGAGAGGAAGGAGTCAAAGATGAATCCCAGGCTATGTGCCTGAGGCACTGGCTGGATGGTGACTCCTTCAATGGAAATTGAGAGGGAAGTAGGAGGGGAACATTTTTTGGGGGGAAGATGAGTTTGGTCTTGGACATATTAAGCTTGAGTTGGTGGTGAGATATCCAGGTAGAGATGTCAATAATACGATACTGGATGGATGAGGAGAGTGTGGGAGTGGAGAGCTAGAGTTGCATGTCATCAGCATACAGGTGGTACTGGAAGTTGTGGGTTTCAATGAGTTTACCCAGAGAAAGAGTGTAAAGGGAGAAGAGAAGAGGGCCTTGGGGAACTCCTGCAGAGAGGGGAAGCAACACAGAGGAGGTACCAGCACAAGAAATATTGAAGGACTGGTTCAAGAGATACAAAGAGAACCAGTTGAGAAGAGAGTCCCAGAAACCAAGGTAGCACAGCGAATCCTGGAGGAGGCTATGGTCGACTGTCAAAAGCGGCAGAGAGATTAAGGAGGATAATTAGAGTAGAAGCCCTTAGACTTAACTAAGAGAAGGCCATCTGTGATTTTGGCGAGGGCAGTCTCAGTAGAGTGGAGAGGGCAGAAGCCCAATTTGGAGAGGATCAAGGGAGGAATTGTTAGAGAGGAAATCAACACAGCACAAGTAGACAGCACTGTTATGTCTGATACCTTGTTATGTCTGATTAGTGCCGTGTGTGTGTCCTAGTTTAGTGTGTTTCAACCTCTCCCACTGCTCCCCCTCCTCTTCCCCATCTCCCCGTCCCTTCCGCAATCTGCAGACCATTGTGCCCCAGGACTTTGCCTCCTCCCTCTCTCCTCTTCTCCGCTCAGTCTTCTCCTCCTCCTCCCCCGACTCTGCCATCTCCACCCTCAATTCCTCTTGCGCCTCCACCCTTGACTCCCTTGCCCCCCTCTCTTCCCACCAAGCTCACTCTGTAACCCTCGCCCTTGGCTCACCCCCACCATTCGCCATCTCTGGTCCTGCACTCGGGCTGCGGAACGCCTCTGGCGCAAATCCCACTACCACGCTGACTTCCTCCACTTCAAATTCTGCCTCTCATCGCTCAGTTCTGCTATCTCCCTCACTAGACAGCAGTACTATGCCTCACATTGAGTCCTGCTCCCGGGACCCTTGCTGCCTCTTCTCCATCTTTGACTCCCTTCTCAACCCCCCCCCCATGTCCTCCTCCTCCCTCTTCTCTCTCTGCTCAGGATCTTGCTCTCTTTTTCAGCTCTGATCGACAAGATCCGCCTGGAAATCGCTTCCAAGTCCTCTCCCCCTACTCCCCCCCTCTCCCTCCTCCCCCCACACCTCTCCTGTCGTCCTTCCCGCCTGCCTCCCTTGAGGAAATCTCCTACCTGCTCTCCTCCTCCAACCCCTCCACTTGCCCCCTGGACCCCATTCCTTCCCGCCTCCTAACCTCCATTGCGCCTGCCGTCGCCCCTCCCCTCCTGCACATCATCAACCTCTCCCTTTCTACCAGCTCCTTCCCCTCTGCCTTTAAACACGCCTCTGTCTCCCCCATCCTCAAAGTCCACTCTGGATCCCTCTGAACCCTCTAATTACCATCCTGTCTCGCTCCTCCCTTTTGCTTCCAAACTCCTTGAACGGGTTGTCTACTCCCATTGCCTTGACCTCCTCTCTGCCAACTCCTCCCTTGACCCCCCACGAATCTGGCTTTGCCCCCTTCACTCCACTGAATTCGCTCTTGTTAAGATCACCAATGATCTTCTTATAGCTAAATTCAACCACCTTTACTCTATTTTTGTCCTCCTTGATCTCTCTGCTGCCTTCGACACTGTTGACCACTCACTCCTGTTTGAATCGCTTCACTCCCTTGGATTCCAGGACCCTGTCCTCGACTGGTTCTCCTCCTACATTTCTGACTGCTCCTTCAATGTATCGCTTCCTAACTCCTACCCATCCCTCTCAGTCATGGTTCCCCAAGGCTCTGTCCTTGGCCCTCTCCTCTTCTCTATCTACACCCAATCCCTAGGCAAACTCATTGCCTCCCATGGTTTCCAATACCACCTATACGCTGACAACACTCAACTCTATCTCTCTCCTTCCCTCTCCCTCTCTGTTCAATCTTGTCTCACCAACTGTCTCTCTGATATCTCTGCCTGGGTGTCTCAATGCCAACTCAAACTGGACATGGCAAAAACTGAACTCCTTATCTTCCCTCCCAATCCTTCCTCTTCCCTGTCAATTGCTATTGACAGGATCTCCATCCTCCCTGTCCCCCAAGTCCGTAGCTTGGGCTTCATTTTCGACTCACATCTTACCTTCAAACCCTACATTGACTCCATGGCCAAATCCTGCCGCTTCTCCCTCCACAACATTGCTAAGTTCCGCCCTTTTGTGTCTGTCTCCTCTGCCAAAACTCTCATCCATGCCCTAGTCATCTCACGCCTCGACTACTGTAACCTCCTCCTTGCTGGCCTTCCCCACTCTCACCTTGCTTCCCTCATCTCTGTTCAAAACTCTGCTGCCAGGATCATCCACCTTGCCCATCGCTTTGACCATGTGCAACTTCTCCTCTCCTCTCTCCACTGGCTCCCTCTTCCCAAGCGTATTCTGCACAAGCTCCTTGTCCTCACTTACAAAGCCCTTCACAACCTCGCTCCCCCTACCTCTCTGCTCTGATCTCCCTCCAAACCCCTGTTTGAGTACTCCGCTCCTCTTCCATCCCCTCCCTCACCCTCCCACGCCTCTCCTGCTCCCTCAACTGCCTTCATCCTTTCTCTCTTGCTGCCCCGCATGCCTGGAACTCCCTCCCAGCCCTCGTCCACCTTGCCCCCACCCTCCACACCTTCAAGTCCCTCCTCAAAACCCACCTCTTCCGCTCCACCTCTCTGAACTCCTGCTAATCATCCCCACCCAGGATTATCCCCCACCTGTTATCTGTAAACTCCAAATTTACTGTAACCAAGCCAAGAAAGTGTACCTGAGCTCTCACATCCTCATGAATGTCACATCCCTTGTTTCTCCCTCTGTTCCCCCTTCCCTGTCTTCCCTCCCCCGTCTTTAGATTGTAAGCTCTCGGGCAGGGACTGTGTCTAGCTTATTTTTTGTAAAGCATCAGGTACATCACTCGTGCTATATAAATACTTATAGTAAATAATAATAATTAATAATAATTCTCCTCCACTAATCGCCTTGCCCCAGTTATCCATGCTCCTTTCAGTGATTGTCTTGTCTAGTCCCTGATTCCATTCATGCCATGTTATATATCTGCTATTTGCTTCCCTTGATTATAGTCAGATGTCTCCTGTTCCCTCTACTTACTAATACAGAGAGTTTCTTCCCCTTGGTCCTCTCATACCTTTCTTGGTGTTTGTTTCTCTCTCTCCAACCCATTGTGAGTCTGATTATCTTGGGGTTCTCCATGACCTCATTCCTGTCTCCTCCTGTGGTTCCTGGACTTGGGAGGTCCCTATGATGATCTATGGCTGAAGTCTGATCACTGAGACTGCCAAATGAGATCCTGAGGGATTGTTAATCCTAGAGGCAGGATTTCATTACTGTAGCCTTGTCTGTTGGTATGTTAGTGTGTATCTGTCCGTCCCCTATCTCAGCTCTGCTTTACCTGTTTCCTACATTTCCTATAGGAATCTGATAGGGTTCATAGGGGTTCCAATCTGGCCCATACTTGCCCCATATTGATCTTCATCCTGACAGCAGTAACTGTTCTAGTTGTGTTTGTGACAAGCAATTCTGGACATTCCATATCTTAAAACCATCACAAAACACCACATAGATTTCTCAGTCTCTCTGGGAGGCATTTTGTGGGTTTGTCTGTAGCAGGGGCTGTGCATTGCTCCTTCTTGGCAGCTGTGGCTGGGATCCACATGGCAGGTCAGATGCTAGTGCTCATAGTACCCCCCAGTCAGGTTCTAATTCCATGCTGCCAGAAGCAAGTTCTGCAAGAATTTTACCAAATGCCACATTATTCAAAAATGCCTGTGACCACAGTGCCATGGAATTTGCAGGGATCTGGGTCTAAGGTTTTCTGTTCTGCAGACTTGGTGTCCCACACAGGGACACCTGAGACTGCTGAAAACCTGCCTGTTACAGGGCAGAGTCCCTGTGGGACACTGGCCCTTTAAGAAAGCTGCACCAGCCAGGTGAGAGGGCTAGCAGAGCTGCAGGCACTATCAGCTGCTGAAGGAGAGTGCTTAAGTGGATGCAGCTGTGGGCTGGGCATGGTCAAGCCAGACTCTAACACAAAAAGGTCCAAAACATAAACAGAACCCAACCCACTTAGAAATCAGTTAACACCAAGATTGGAAAAACTCCAGAAACAAGCAGAGGCCTAAAATTAACAACCTTTACTACTAACGCATTAAAAACTTGCTCCTAGGACATTACTGGGTACCTACATATGCCTAACGACAAGGTCATGTATATGTCCCAAAAGTCATAGGAAATGGAGTGATACATATTGAGAATACATTAGCTGCAGAGTAACAATGCATCAGTTAGAGAAACATACAGACATTCCAAAAAACCCCACATTTGTATCCCAAAATAACTCAGTTTTAGAGGAGATCCATATAAGCTAAACAAAATAAGTTGTGCTGAACACAATTGTGTTTCTGACCCCCTTATTATGGGTCGTTTTCAACAGCACACAGCGTGGCATCAGAGCTTGGGGTTAATCTTCTATAACCATCTAATTTCCAATTGAATCATCAAGGCCCTCCTGCTCTGATGCAACACAACAATGGAAGTCTCCAGAAAGGAACTCAGCAGCCCAAGTTCCTTTCTGGAGACTTCCATTGTTGTGTTGCATCAGAGCAGGAGGGCCTTGATGATGCTCCACTGTCTATTTGGCATTCAATCTCTTGTTTTTTCCATGATTTCAGTGGGATGTTTTTGAAGGACTAGGGTGTCTCCCAGGCACATTACACGTGGGCCTTTTTTGTATGGGCTGTGAGCAGGGGGGAATCAGTGGGTGTGCAGCAAAGTGGCTGGTGCAGGGGGGTCAGTGCACAAGGGCTCACACTGACACACACACCCCACCTCCACGCATCCCCACACAGGGAGCCTTTGCTGTTTTGGCCAATTGCTCCATGAGTGGGTGATGGGTGGAGGCGGGTGTGCATGCATGTTTTGTGGGTGCATGCACGAACACCCACCCACTGCAGGATTTACACGTGCAGCACCCACTCATGCCCATGCAACAGATCTGCATGGGCATGAGTGGACCCATCTCAGATAAAAATGCCATACAGATAGATAAAACTATTCAACCAGTGCAACATCTGCCACACAGAGTCCCCAGAGCATTAAAAGACAAAAACTTGAAAACAATAAAATAAGTGTCAGAACCTACAGAACCTACTGTCACTTAGCCACAGAAAGACAAGGAAGTCTTCACATCTGCATAGATTCCAGCAACTTAAACAAGACACTAATGAGGGCTCATTAATGAAGACAGCAGTTATCTCACCACTTTTTGGACATCAGCAGGCCAGTACAGACGGCTGAGTGAGAATGTCATTAGGAATCAAACCTGCAGCAGAGGAATATCAGCATTGCCAATAAGATTTCCAAACAGATCTCAACAGGATTAGTGTCATAGCAGATGACACTGCTATGCAGTGTATGGATGTGGAGACAATGGCGGATCATGACTTCAGTCTCACTGAACTCCTAGAAAGGACCAGAGAAGTCCTCAACAACAACAAAAAATGAGGTTGCGACTTACCTCCGTAGCATACATGAGATATCTGCTGACATCAGAAGGCCTGAACCCAGATCCTTAAAAAGTGAGGGCACTACAGCAAAGGCTCAAATCTATGAATGGCAAGTCTCTGATCCAGCTATTGGGATTTATTAATTACCTGACTAAATTCCTCCCTTCTCTATTTGGCAGAGTGATATCACAAGATGGTGCCTATCATGAAGGAACACCTAAAATTGCAACCAAGCAGGAAGTGGAAGTTGGTGGGCATGGCTTGGAGCATAAAAGGAAGCCAGCCCCAGGAAGAGGGGCAGTCTACTCCTGACCTCTGAGTGAACATCTCTACCAGAGGCTGCTTGGAAGGAGGGTAACTTGGAAGGCCCTGAAGGAAGCACTGATACAAGGAGCCAAGGTGAGTGCTACTAGCTAGCCAAAGGACTGTGTGGCTGGGCTAGACCTGGTGATAGGGTATTTTCAGACATTACACTGGGCCGATTCACCACAGTGAATCCCCGGTGGGGGTGAATGAAATAACCACCCCCGTGGTCAAAAAATGGCCCAAATAGATGTGCCGGCTGATCCCAGCAGGGAATCAGGGAGGGGGCGGGGCCATGTGGCGCAACATGCAGCCACACGGCTCCGCCCCACCATGCTCTGGGGAGACAGGCGGGCACCGCGGCCAATGCAGCTTCAGTGCCCAGCCGCTTTGACCACAGCCCGGAATCCCGCTGGGGATTCCGGGCTGTGATCGCCAGCCAGACATTACTTTTTATTGCTTCCCGCCGGGAATCACTTTGACCACGTTTTCAGAGCTCAGCCCCTGGGGAGCCCAGGAAGCGTGGTTGAAATTGACCCCATGTGGGAATCCGCTGTGGTGAACATCTGGCGGCCACCAAACAGACGTTCAGGGCGCCGTGGCCCCACAGCGAAATTGACCGTGGTTCACTGTGGCTGACTGTGATCTCATAACATCTGAAAATACCCATAGTGATATGTGTTTATGCAAGATGGGCCAGAGGTCTGGTGACTGGCCTTGGAATTTGCCTATAAATAAACTGTAAGGATTTTATGCCTGACTCTTGATCTTCTTTGGGCCAGACCCTACGAGCACTCACCCACAGAAGTTCCGTGCCACAAAATGTAGTGGAGAACACAGGCACACCTTGCTGGCTGTCATGCTAACATTTCCCCAAAGCAGTAGGTCCTGAGGCAGGGGCGTTGCAGAGGAGTGCACCCAAAAGAGGATTGCACCTGAGAAGAGTGTGCACCCAGAAGGACTGAGATTGAGAGAGATGAGTAGAGAGCACTACCTAGTCACATAGCAGTGCAGCACTGCTGGGAAACCACAGAAAGTTCACCCAAGGACAGAGGCTTGAGTAGGGCTGGAACCAGGAGGTTTGCCCCCAACCCACAGCATGATGTGGATCCCTGTGAGGAGAGAGATGGGGGCAGGAGGCCTGTGCCCTAAACAGAGGAAAGCAGTAACTCTCTAGAGTTGGGTGGAGCCAGAGATGTGACAACAACACAGTGTGGAGATGGAGCAACAACCCCCCCCCCCCGAGTTCAGAGGATGCCCCAATGCTAACCGACAGCATGGGAGGACAGGTAATGGGGTGTACCCAAATGGGGACCCCTAAGATACTGCTATTATTGTGGGTTCTGGGGACACTTAGGTGAATGGTGCCCTTATGTGCCTGAAAGAGGTACCAGGACTCTGGGGAGACAGAGAAAGGTAAAGTATGGGGTGAGGTGCCAAGAGTTTAGGAAGGCTAGAGCGATGGAGCCAGTCTTAGGAAAGACCTGTTGGGCTTATGATAAGCCGGGACACTTAAAGAGAGACTTCCCTGAAGAAAAGGGCCAAAAGACCATGTGGCCACCTGTGAAGAAACTGGTTGGGAAACAGGAATGCAGAGGCCCATAGAGAGATGGATGTGCTGGACCTGTAGAAAAGAGGGACACTTGAAAAGAGACTGCCCTGATGCTAGGTCAATTAGGACAGAAAGAAAATGTTGGGCATGTAACCAGCCAGGACACCTAAAGGGGGATTGCCCTGAGAAAAGGACATCACAGGAAAAGGAGCAAGGCAGTAAGAAAGAGAATATAAGGAGGAGAACAGATCCTGTTAAGAAAGTGCAGAAAGAAAGCAAAGGGACTCAGACTAAACCAATAATGAGAGCCGAACAAGAGACCCAGACTGATCTGTTTAAGCAGCAATTAGGCCTTGAGTAAAGGGATGGCCATAATGACAAACTCCATGGAAGAGAGAGTGCAAGAAAAAGAATCTATGCAGAAAGAGATGAAAGGGTTAAAAGAAGAGAGAGTGGTATATAGAAAGACTAAAGGCTGCTGAGGCAGAGATAGAAAGAAACACAGTGAAAGTTAATATGAGGGGCTAGAAGATGAGGAAGGCTCCATGCCATCCCTCGAGACACATGAAGCGGAAGGTTTAATGGTAGAAGAGAGGTTGCCTCAAAAGACAGAGAAGGACCCAAAAGAAGAGCTAAAGGAAGCTGAAGCCTTAAGCCCAGAAGCAGTATATGGACATTACTGCTGAAGTGGAGAAGGGGATGAAGTTCCCCAATGAATACACAAAATTACCTAGAAAGGAATAGATTGGGCCTTAGAAGGAATTCCCCCTACACCAAAGGAACCTCTAGTTAAGGATAAGAGAAATATTAAAGAGGTCTGTGTTGGAGAAGTAAATAAACTTCCAGGACAGTCCCTAGAGGAGGTACTTGCTCTGCTGCCAGATCCCTGCAGGTTCTGAAATACAGATTGGAGACTTTATTTGAAGGGGCTTGGGACAAAACCTAAAGGGTGTGCTGAGTGCCAATGGGAAGGCAGAAAATGTGATAATGTCCAAATACAGAAAGCTAAGTGCTTGCTCACTGTAAAGGAGACTGAGGAATGGAGTAGTAAGGAAGTAAGCGGTCTCAAGGTATCACCTGAGAGAGTTAAAGTGAACAAGCATTATGAAGGTTAATGGTTGCTAAGGGAATGGATATAGATGGGGTCAAAATACAAAAAAATACATGGCACCCAGGAAGGTTGCAGTGAGAGGGATCTTAGGCAAAGATCTAGAAAGAAAGACCTTAAATGCAGGAGGGAGGAAGTAGTAATAGCTGTGGAAACTGTGAAACCTGAAGGAAGGGGAGAGGTAAACTGGGGTGCATTAAACTGCAGATTAGAGAAAATTTATAGCTTGGATTAAGCTAATGAGAGACAAGGCAAATAGATTCTAATTAAAAGCAGTAAACCCTGGGAGAAAGGAATGAAAGAAATGGTGGGCTACTTACATGGCCTGTGTAGGTCTGAAGGGTCCCAGGGTGGAGTGTAGGGAAAGGAATGGGAGGGCCCACACCCCACTCTCGGCTGCAAGATGTTTGTGTAAACTCTAAAAGCTGGAAAAGCTCTAAAAGCTGTAAACTCTAGAGAAGCTTCTGTAAACTCTAACAGCAGCTGCAAGACAAGGCATTGGGCTCTAAAAGCTAGCAGGAGCCAGAGCGCTAGAAGCTAGGGGACAATTAACAGAGGCAGTAGAACCAGAAGGGTGGGTTGCTAGTAAAACAGTTAATTAGGAAAAGCTGTAAAGCTGAGACCCCTATAACTCTAGAGCGAAGGAGTTAAGGACATCAGGATTGAACAAAACTGGTTGCTGAGTGAAAGGAGTCAAGGACCAGAGAAGTTTAAGAAAGACACACCTCTTCTAATGAAGGAGTTTAGGACGACAGGCTGTTGCAAACAAGGGAAGGAGTTAAACAAGCTAGAAAGTGAATCCTCTCTGAAGGGGGAGGGGAACCATGGCACTGGTAAAAAGGTTGTAGAGAACTTTATAATGTGAATGCAAATGACAGCCATTGGAATTACGGTATTGTAAAATGCTGACAATTGTAAAATGTTGGGATGGCAATACAGGAGCAGTTCTGTTGTAAGGGTCCCAGAGCTGGGAGGCTAGGAGAGAAGGGTGGGCCTACCACCCACCCCAACAGGGGGATGTCTTTAAATTTAATGTTAAGATGAGCTGAAGGAAACTCTACTATCTATAAGATGGAGGAAATTCTATGATTATGTATAAAGATATACATGCTTAAGTAGTCCTACTTGATAACTGTATAGGGGTATGCTGGTGTAAACTGTCCAAGGTATGAGCTGCACAAAGCTTCAGTTACTTAAACATAAATATTGTATATAAAGCTGAAGGAAACTTAATTACTGAAAGGAAGGTAATGACTGAAGGAAACTCATATTAGATTGTAAAGCCAGAAGGAGGATGCCTCGCTGGCAAGGAGTTTATATTGGTGGCTGAAGGAAGCCATACAAAATATCTGAATGTAGTGGAAAATCCCACCGTCAGTTAACTTTAACAAAGAGTAACTAAGCTGAAGGGAGGTTATACACTGTACATCAGCTGGAGGGATTCCTCCCTGATAGAAGTATATGGTGATGTAACCCCTGGGAAGGGGATGTTGACTATATTTGTTATGCATACGGTATGTGCCTGACAAGGTCTAAGCGTCCCAAGGGAGGCAGTGTCCAGAATGGTTGGGTGGGCTGACCTCCCAACCCCAAGAGGGGTACCTCTATAACAATGTCTAATATAGATTGTAAGCCAGGTGGAGGACTACCTTCCTGGCAGGGAAAAAATTGAACATGGCTACATGGAGCTGAAGGTAGATCTAATGAATATTGGAATAGATACGAGTTGAAGGTAACTCTGGTTAAAACCCAGTGGAACGGGCCTGGCTAAAAGGGAAGATCAGGGGGCAGTAGAGCCCTAGTTTAGGGTGTTAAACCCTAGACGTTCTTATATGTTTATTTATGAATTGTGTATTTGGAAAATTGTGAACTGTGTAATTGGAGAAAGACTTGGTAAGTCAGTCCTACCTGAATAGGACTATCTCTTTGAAGGGGGAGGTGTGTGGCAGAATGATGCCACAAGATAGCACCTGCCATGAAGAAACACCAAAAATGGCTGCCAGGCAGGAAGTAGAAGTTGGTGAGCAAAGCTTGGAGCATAAAAAGAAGCCAGCTCCAGGAAGAGGAACAGTCTATTCCTGACTGCTGAGGAGTGAACATCTCCTCATGGTGCAGGGAAGAGGGCTTTAGATTCATTAAGAACTGGGGAACTTTTGTGGGAGGGAGAGCCTATACTGACGGGATGGGCTCCACCTTAACCAAAGGGAAACCCGGCTGCTGGCGCTAAACATTAAAAAGGAGATAGAGCAGTCTTTAAACTAAAAACTGGGGGAAAGCTGACAGGTGCTGAGCAGCACATGGGTCGGGCTGAGGCAACTGCAAAAGATGTTATTTCAGGGGAATTAAATTATCCCAATATATAGGGATGGTGAACAGAACCGAGTTCGGAAATTCGGTTCGGTTCAGAAGTTTGATTCAGTTGACTGAACTATTCACGTTTGGTCCAAACTCCGAACTTCCAAACAAAGTTCGGAAATTCAAACCCCATTGAACTAAATGAAATAGTATCTTTTAGCGATGGGCAAACAGAGTTGAGTTCGGAAATTCGGTTAGAAAATCAAGTTCGGAGTTCGGTCCGAACTTCCAAACCGCGTTCGCCCATCCCTACTAATGTAGAAGACAGGAAAATCCCCAGGGATCTCAGGTGGAAATCCGTTTACAATTGATCCCCAAATAACTAAAACAGTTACTTACAATAAACAGATTAAAAATAAAAATAATACATTTAAATGTCTATATACAAATGCTAGAAGTCTAAAAAGTAAGATGGGAGAATTAGAGTGTATTGCATTAAATGAGGATATAGACATCATAGGAATCTGAGACCAATGGGACACGGTATTACCAGGATACAAAATATATCAAAATGACAGAGTAGATCTAGCTCGTGGTGGGGTGGTGCTACATGTAAGAGATAACATTGAGTCAAGCAAGATTAATATTGTAAAGGAAGCAAACGGTACTCTAGAATCTCTGTGGATAGAAATTCCATGCATAAAGGGGAAGTATATAGTGGTCAGCCTATACTATCATCCTCCTGACCAGGACAGTGAGACTGACTGTGAAATTCTAAGGGAGATTAGACAAACTACTAAAGTCGGAAATGCAGTAATAATGGGCAATTTCAATTACCCTCATATTGACTGGGTGAATGTCTCCTCGGAGCGGGATGCAAAGACAAAGTTTCTAGATGTCATAAATGACTGCTTCCTGGAGCAGCTCATCCTGGAACCAACAAGAGAAGGAGCCACTCTGGATCTAGTCCTAAGTGGAGTGCAGGATTTAGTGCAAGGGATAACGGTGCTGGAGCTGCTGGGCAATAGTGATCATAATATAATCAAATCTGACACTCACAGGATGGAAAATGCCAAATAAAACCACTGTGGTAACCTATAACTTTATAAAGGGGAACTATGTAAAAATGAGGAAACTGGATAAAAAGCCCAGTTGCAAGGGCTACAAGTTTGCAAGAAGCATGGAGACTGTTTAAAAGCACCCTTCTGGAAGCCCAGATTAAATGCATCCCACAAGCTTTAAAAAAAGGAAGCAGGAACACCAAACCTCTTCCACTGTGGTTAAATGGGGAGGTGAAGGAGGTTATTAGAACCAAAAAGGCATCCTTTAAGAAATGGAAGGCTAGTCCCAATGAAAATAATACGAAAGAGCATAAACACTGGCAACGTAAATGTAAAGTGTTAATAAGGCAGGCCAAGAGAGATTTTGAAGGGAGGCTTGCTAAAGAGGCAAAAACAAGCAACAAAAACTTTTTCAAATACATCAGAAGCAAGAAGCCTGCTAGGGAGTCAGTTGGGCCATTAGATGACAAGGGAGTAAAAGGGGCGCTCAGGGAGGATAAGGACATTGCAGAGAAGCTGAATGAGTTCTTTGCGTCGGTCTTCACTGCAGAGGATTTTGGGGAGGTACCCACGCCGGATCCTTGCTTTGTGGGCGAGGAATTGGAAGAGCTGTTACAAATCAATGTGACGTTGGAGGATGTTCTAGGGCAAATTGACAAACTGAATACTAACAAGTCACCAGGGCCAGATGGCATTCACCCCAGAGTTCTGAAGGAACTCAAATATGAAATCGCAGACCTACTGTTAGTAATTTGTAACCTGTCACTAAAATCTGCCACTGTACCCGAGGACTGGAGGGTGGCAAATGTAACCCCGATATTTAAAAAGGGATCCAGAGGCGATCCTGGAAACTACAGACCAGTAAGCTTGACGTCTGTGCCGGGCAAAATGGTGGAAACCATCATTAAGGACAGAATTACAGGGCATGTTGACAAACATGGCTTAATGGGGAAGAGTCAACACGGATTTAGTAAAGGTAAGTCATGCCTCACTAACCTGTTGGAATTCTTTGAGGGTGTAAATAAGCATGTGGACAAGGGAGACCCAGTAGATATAGTGTACCTGGATTTCCAGAAAGCATTTGATAAGGTCCCTCATGAGAGACTCTTGAGAAAATTAAAAAGTCATGGGATAGGAGGTAGTGTCTTACTATGGATCAGAAACTGGTTGAAAGATAGAAAGCAAAGGGTAGGACTAAATGGTCAGTTTTCACAATGGAGAGATGTAAAAAGTGGTGTGCCTCAGGGATCTGGATTGGGGCTGCTGCTGTTTAATGAATTCATTAATGATTTGGACAGTGGCGGCTGGTAGTTCAGGACTGTTGGGCAGTGCCCCACAAGCCCTGGCTTGCTGCTGCAGCTACTGCTGCCCTAGTGTGGGGGGATTTTTTTCCCCTGACTTTTTTGGGGGGGCTAGGTCCAAGCGGGGAAGGAGGCAGCGTCTTATCTGTTCCCCGATCTGCCTTGCCTGATCAGTGCTGCCGGCGGGGAATCCCGGAGGTGGCTGATTCACCCTGCACTGCAGTGTACTCACTGTGCTGTGCTGATTCAATCTGCTCATTCAATTAGCATTCAGCACAGCCAGTGCCACAGAGTCTGTGCTGAATCTGCTGTGATTGAATCAGCAGATAGGCACAGCGCTGCAGTGCCTAGGCGCTCCCCCCCACCCCACCAAGCTGCTTTTCAAAAACCGTAGGCGGGGGATGGCAGCATACTGGCAGAAGTGAGCATGTGCGAGACACTAGAAAAAGGGCTCTAATGTTAGAGCCCCTTTTCTTAGTATCTTGCACATGCTCACTTGTATTTTGGGGCAGGCATGAGGAGGATTCTAAAGGAATCCTCCAGCAGAAAAAAAATCCATTTTGGGCTCCAAAGCTAAGAGCCCTGGCCAATCAGTGGCCACAGAAAAATGTGGGGGCAAGGATCTTCCCTCACTCTGTTTAACTTTCTTGCTCTCTCTGTGAGTGATATGGGGGGGTGGAGGAGGACAGCGGGAACTGGGAGCCAGTCATGCGTTGTTTAGCCTCAGCAGGCTAAACAACTGGGAACTGGCTGGATACTTTCTGGAAGCAAACCTAGCCACTGGCTAGGGCTTCCAGGCAGTGTGCACAGGTGCCCAACTCCAGGCAGCAAGTTTTTCTAAGGTAGGTGACGGTTTTATTTATTTTTGTGTACTTGGAGGAGCCCTGGACTCCTGAGATTTAGGGTGCTTTTGTTTAGTTTCTGCGTTTCCATCCTGATTTCTGGATGACTGCTAGTGGACTCCTACCGAGTGGGTGGGTGGGTGCTGTTTGCTGCTGGTTCAACCTAGAAGCAAGCAGCACCCACCCACCCACCCACCCTGTAGGAGTCCACTAGCAACAGCCATTACGAATCAGAAATTAAGCAAAAGCACCCCAAATTCCAGGAGTCGGTTCAATTAAGCACTGACGGCCTGGGGTTTTATTGGGGAGAGGTGTGAAGTAGAAGTGTCTTGTGAGTGACTGTGAGGTGGGGAAGCAGCTAGCCATCTGCTTCACTACCCTGCGCTGAAGTATTCTCACTGGGTG
>QEPC01000978.1:1211090-1225327 GCA_003113815.1 Sphenodon punctatus | reverse complement strand
GGGGCTCAGGATGTTGCGGGGGGAAGCGCGGGGCGGGGGTTGGGGGGAAACTCGGGGCTTGGGATGTTGCGGGGGGAGCTAGGGGTTGGGGGCAGGTCGGGGCTCGAGATGTTGCGGGGGCAGGAGCTAGAGGCCAGGGTTGGGGGGACAGGTCGGGGCTCGGAGTGGGGGTTGGGGGCAGCTCAGGATGTTGCAGGGGGTAGGAGCTAGGGGTGGGGGTTGGGGGACAGGCAGCGCTCAATGCTTGTAACAAAGCCCAGTGTGGGGAGGTTGGGGAGCCCCAGTTGGGGGAGGGGGGCTGCAGGCAGGCCCATGTGTGCTTGTTTAAAGCCCCGGTGGGGGGAGGGTCAGGATCTTGCTCCCCTGTGCTGTGGGTTGCAGGAACCTGCCACCCCTTGGTACTGAGCAACCGGGAGCGCCCCTTCTGCTCAGGCAGAATACCTAATACTGTCTCCCCAAGCCAAGCACCTCTCACGCAGCATTGAAGGGTTGCTCCTAGAAACACAGTGCACAAGCCAGGGGGAAGACTGCAATAGTCAGTGTCATGTGATGTGAGTTACACAGCGTCCCACTTCATCGGCTCTGACAGGGGAGAGGAGCTCAACTGAGCATATGTGAGCCTGCAGAACGGATTATTTAATCATTAATAACTCGGGTTTGGCTGCACCAATTAGTATCATATTTCAGAGGCAGTTGTTACATATCTCATGCTCCAATCCTGTGACGTTTGGGGGCTCAACTCATCCAGGGGGAGGAGGTATTGATGATTCAAAATCGTGAGGACACTGTGCATTTTGACCACAACCAATTAACGTTTAAACAGTCATAATATTTTATTTTCCTGATCATCTTCAAACTTTGTGCATATGATGGTCCTCACAACTTATAGCCATGGATAAATTTTCAGAAATGTAGCTTAAGCAGTTTTCTCAAAACCGGGGTTTCAGCAGTCCCCTGTTTATAATGGAGAGTGGTTGTGCATTTAAGTTTCAGGCGGCTGCTGCTGCCTGAAAATCCGAAGGAAATCATTCACAAGTTTTGCCTCACTTCTGTGTGTGTTTCTTGTATGCTTGAGCTTGGACTTCCTTTCTAGTCTGTAGCTCCCTATAGTGCTCATCACCCCTCATATCCCTAACAGTTTAACCAGCATTCACGATGGAGCCATCTCCTTCAGACTGGGACTCGTTAGTCAGAGCCATGAAGGCTCTCAGCTTGCAAGTTAAGGATCTCCAGAATCAACAGACTGGGGCTGTGGGGAGCCTGGGGGCCGCTGCTTCTCAGGAACCCAAGGCCTCTCACCGTGACAAGTTTGATGGGGATAGTCAGAAGTGTCAGGGGTTCTTGGCTTTGTGAAAATTGGTATTCAAGACACAACCCAGCACTTTTGCCTCTGATCAGGCCAAGGTGGCTTTCATTATAGGATACCTAACTGGTACAGCACTTGTTTGGGCTATCCCCATTGACTTCTGATAGCTACCTGTTGACTGATTTTGATAGATTTGAACATGAGTTTCTTGTTATGTTTGATTATCCCCATCATGTAAGGGATGCTGAAACCTTGATAATGAATATTCGTCTGGGACATATGCCTCTCTTGGAATAAATTACTTGTTTTCAGCAACTAGCTGAAACCTGGATTGGCATGATCAGGTTCTTAAGGTTATGTTCAGGAAAGGTCTTAACGATGAACTTAAAGATCAGCTGGCATACGTGGCAAGTCCTGATACCTTAGCTGATTTAATCACGTTAACTTTACAAAGACATGATCGCCTTGCAGAAGGGTGCAAAGAACGACGCCAGGAGTGAACTGGAATGCTGTTCACTCACCCTGTTGAGCCGGTTCCCTGTATGCCCTGCCCCCTGGCTGGGGATCCAGAAGCCATGCAATTAGGTGCTTCTAGGGTCCCCCTCTCAGAGGAGGAACAGCAAAGATGGAGGCAGACTAGACTGTTTTTCTATATATGACCACTTCTTTGCCTCTTTCAACATCTCCCACTGCCCCCCTCCTCTTTCCCTTCCCCATGCCCCTTACATGACCTGCAGGTCCTTAACTCCCTGGGCTTTGCCTCCTCTCTCTCCTCCCTTCTCCCCTCAGTCTTCTCCCCCCCCGACTCTGCCATCTTGACTTTCAATGCCTCTCTCTCCTCCACCCTTGATTCCCTTGCCCCCCTCTTCTCCTGCTCCCACAACCCTTGTCCTTGGCTCACCCCCAGTATCCTCCACCTCCGCTCCTGCACCCGTGCTGCTGAACCCCTCTGGTGCAAATCCCACTCTCATGCTGACTTCCTTCACTTCAAATTCTCTCTCTCCTCCCTTACTTCTGCTATCTCCCTCGCTAGACAGCATTACTATGCCTCCCACATTGAGTCCTGTTCTTGGGACCCTCGCCACCTGTTCTCCACCTTTGACTCCCTCCTCAAGCCCCCCTGTCCTCCTCCTCCCTCTTCCCGTTCTGCTCGGGATCTTGCTTCCTTCTTCACCGACAAGATCTGCCTCGACTTCACTTCCTACTCCTCTCCTTTCCTACTCCCTCCTCCCCTCCCACCTCCCTTGAGGAAATCTTCTCCCTGCTCTCCTGCTCCAACCCTTCCACTTATGCCCTTGACCCCATCCCCTCCCACCTCCTGACTTCCATTACTTACACTGTCGCCCCTTCCCTCCTGCACATCATCAACCTCTCCCTCTCTACTGACTCCTTCCCCTCTGCCTTCAAGCATGTGACTGTCTCTCCTATCCTCAAAGTTCACTCTTGACCCCTCTGACGCTTTTAGCTACAGTCCTGTCTCACTCCTACCTTTTGCTTCCAAGCTTCTTGAACATGTTGTCTACTCCCACCACCTTGACTTCCTCTCCGCCAACCCTTGACCTCCTCCAGTCTGGCTTCTGCCCCCTTCACTCTACTGAAACATCTCTCATTAAGATCACCAATGACCTTCTTGTGGCTAAATCTAATCACCTCTACTCCATTCTTGTCTTCCTTGACCTCTCTTCTGCCTTTGATACTGTTGACTACTCACTCTTGCTGGACTCGCTTCACTCCCTTGGCTTCTGTGGCTCCATCCTCAACTGGTTCTCCTCCTACCTCTCTAACCGCTCCTTCAATGTGTCTCTTGCCAACTCCACCTCCTCCTCCCTTCCCCTCTTGGTTAGTGTTCCCCAAGGCTCTATCCTTGGCCCTCTCCTCTTCTCTATCTACACCCTGTCCCTAGGCAAACTCATTGCCTCCCATGGCTTCCAGTATCACCTTTATGCTGATGACACTCAGCTCTATTTCTCTACTCCCTCTCTCTCCATCTGTTCAAGTTTGCCTCACCAGCTGTCTCTTTGATATCTCTACCTGGATGTCCCAACATCAATTCAAACTCAACATGGCTAAAACTGAACTCCTTATCTCCCCCGCCCCCATTCTTCCTCTCCCTCCTCCCTGTCCGATCCTTATGGATGGGGTCACCATCCTTCCCATCCCCGAAGCCCATAGCTTAGGCTTCATCTTTGACTCACCCTTTTCTTTTAAACCCTACATCAACTCTGTTGCTAAATCCTGTCGATTCTCCCTCCATATCATTGCTAAGATTCACCCTTTTCTCTCTGTCTCCTCTGCCAAAACCCTTATTCATGCCCTGATCATCTCTTGTCTCAATTACTGTAACCTCCTTCTCACTGGCCTCCCCCGCTCTCACCTTTTCCCCCTTATCTCCATCCAAAACTCTGCTGCCAGGGTCATCCACCTTGCCCACGACTTCAACCACGTGCAGCCCCTCCTCTCCTCTCTTCACTGGCTCCCCCTTCCTGAATGAATCCTGCACAAGCTCCAAGTCTTCACCTATAAAGCTCTTCACAACATTGCTTCCCCCTTACTTCTCTGCGCTCATTTCCTTCCATACTCCAGTCCGTGAACTCCGCTCCTCTTCTACCCCCTCTCTCGCCCTCCCCTGCTCCCCTAACCACCTTTTTCCCTTCCCGCTAGCTGCCCCACACACCTGGAACTCGGTCCCTGCCCAAATCCGCCTCGCCCCCTCCCTTTGTACCTTCAAATCCCTCCTCAAGACCAACCTCTTCTGCTCTGCCCTCCCCAACTCCTCGGTCCCATCTCCTAACTCCTGCTGATACCTTCCCTCCAGTACAATCTGTTACCTGAGGTCTGTGTACTCATATCGTCACCACATGGACCAGCCAACCATCATTTTCGATGTAGCCAAGCACGTGCACTTGAGACCTCGCTTCTTCATGAATGTTACACCCCTTGTCTCTGCTCCCCACCTCAGTATCCACCAGAGAATCCACCCTACAGGGGAAAGACCCTATAAATACCTAACTGTGGAGAAAACCTCAGTGTGAGTCTCAGACTTAGTATGCATGAAAGAACACAAATAGTTCCCACCCCCACTTCACTTGCAGTTGGGAGGGGAGAGGAAGGTATGAATAGTAGAGTTCACTTGGGAGGCGGAATGGGGCAGAATAATTAGAAAGCAGCACAGGAGACTTAAAAGTTAGATACTCAACAACACTGACAGTGCTGAATTTCCAATTCTTCACCCCAGACCAGCCCCTCCCATCCTTGCACTTATTTCCCCTACAAACACAGACCAGTCCCTCACTTCTCCCTCTCTTTACATACCCTGTTCCAGTCCATAATTTGTAAAATAAAATAAAATTTAAAAATGATTGGCCGAGACCCAAGCCAGCCTTAAAAGCCATGCCTCCTGTCCCAGAGCTTGTCATAGCAGGGAAATGAACCCTTGTCTTCAGACAGCAACCCAACCACTGGACAAACCTACCTCTCTACAGCCAAATATAAAAAAAGGTGTTCTTGTGATTTAATCTCTATGATGGTCAGAACAGGGGGTGGAGCAGGAAAGTCATTAATGAAAACCAAAATAAACAATCCAGTTTTTTTCTGGCTTTCATTTCCAACCTTAAATGGTGTAACCAATGTCTCTCAAATGGGGGGGCACTTTCCTTTTCATGGGGGCACAAGTAGGAGGAGGGCAAAAGCAGACAGATAGGAGAAAATGAATGGGGGGGCACTGAATTTGAATAGGGACACAGTCCCCCCACTCCATCCCACCCCCATGGTTACACCCCTGGCAATGGCCAATATTCACCTTTTCCTGGTCTTTCACATTTTGAGGTGCACACTCCTACGTGGAACACTTTCTCTGGCTCAGCCCCACCTTGAATGTGTTAAGTCCTGCTGTGTTCCAAAGCAACACTTAAAGATTTAATCCAAGGGCTGCTTGCCTGCAAGGACAGGGCTGATTGGGGACTGACCCACACTGGTGCATCCAGGACCTTTTATTTTGCCTGCTGTAGAGTTGCCAAAGCCAGAAGAACTCCAGACAGAGGTGGACTATCTTAGTTAAAGTACAGTTTAAACAGACATTTTTTGTATCTAGAAACTGCAGGCAATTAGAGGTGAGAATCCTGGCACATACTAAAATAAATGGCCTGGAATGCCCATTGGAAACAGGAGGAGGAAACAAATGCCAGTTGACCAATAAGAGACACATGTGAACAACAAATATGCTTTAATGGAGCTGCATCTCCAACAGGGAATGGGAATAATAGGGAGAGAAGGGGTGGAATGAAAAGAGGAGCCAGGGAAAGGAGATGAAACAACAGGGAGGAGGCTAGAGGGTGTGGATGGAGTGACGAACTAGGTGGCTTGATAAAAAGAGGACATAAGAGTGGTTGGAATGAAGAGGGACCAGGTGGAATGATAGGGAGGTGGGTATAAGGACTGGGTGCAATAGCAAGGGATTGGGTGGAATGCCTCCTGATAGGACAAATGCCATGACAAGAAGGTAGAATGACAAGGTTCTTTGTGAAATGATAAGTGACTGGAATGACAAGGATACCATGGGGAGCATTCCTGTCATTCAACTCACTCTCCCTGGTGCCATCCCATTGCCCTACCATAGATGCAGCTTTACTGTATTGCTTTGTAGCCAATTAAAACCCATTATCGTTCACTGATCCATTGCTGCCATCATTTCCAGTGGATTTGTCATTCATTCCCAGATTATTATCATCATCAAACATTTATGTAACACTTTCAGTGTCCTTCCTGCAAGCTCCAAGACCAAGGAACAAGGGAAAAAAATCCTTAAGATCCCAAGATTCCCAGTAACATCAGACTAACAGGACTACCACAACAAAAAATATCAGTACTTTCCCCACCTTTCAGAAACACCTACACAAGGCTGCATGAAAATCAAGTAGTTTGAAGTTTTCACCCTGTATCAAAAAGACTGAATATAGTAAATCAGCAATTAATCCTTTGAAAAAACTTCAATTCTGCCTACATCTTTCCCACTTCACTCAGTGAGTCCAGAAAATATAACACATTTGATTAACATTCAGAATTCAGCAAAAAGTTTGTCAAGTATCCCCCCCCCTTGTCAAGTATCCCCCCCCCTTCTGTTGCCCCATCCCCCTGCCCTGTTGTTGTTGCCCCCTGTTGCTGGTTCCCTGTTTCATTAAAGGTGTTTGTGTTCCTTCCCCGTGTGTCCGTGTTGTGCTTTGCTTTGACCTCTCCCCTTGTGTGGGTGCCTCTGGGGGGGTGTTGCGGGTTTGCCTTTCCCCCCTTCCCCCCCCCGTGAGCCCATCCCTGCGTGCTTCTGTTGCCTGCTGTGTGGGGGCTGCTCTGCTGGAGGGGCGGGCCTGGTGCCAGGCTGTCCGGGCTCGGGGCCAGGGCTGCGTGGGGCCGGCTCCTTTGTAGTGACTGTCATCCCATCTCCCTCCCGCCCCGCCCGCGTGGGTCCTGGCAGCTCAGGGGTGGGGTCACATTGCGTGGCTTTGTTTGCCCTCGGTCGGCCATGTTGTGCCATTGCTGTGCCGGGCGGGGCTTCCCCGCCAGTCCTGGCTGTCTGTGTACTTGCACGGGTGTTTCCCAGGATGGGTGTTTGGCTGCTGGGTGTTTTCCGGCCCCTCCCCTTCCCACATCCCCCTGTGGCGCTGTCTGTGTAACTGTCTCCCTGCTCAGCGCCACCGGGTGTTCACTGGGTGTGCTCACCCACCCATCCACACCCATCTCCACCCATCGGCGCTGCTGTGCTGTCCGTGTAAAAATGTCCATAGATCAAGAACCTCTTACGAGAAAATTTGTAAAGTATTATCTTTATACACCTTTAGAAAGCACTACAAAATTCACGTTAACCTCAGCTGAGGCAACCTTTGACCACAAAATTCTGTAAAGCATTTTTTTTCACTTGTTTTTTCTGCACATTGTGTTTTTTCTTCTATAATGTTTGAGTTTGTTCTCTGCTTGATCATTTAGGGTTATGATTTAGACACTGCTTTTCCACCCACATTTGGATCAGCTTTGATACATTCCAGCGTTCTAGACTGGAGTCCAAGAGATTTGTAGAGAAAGGAAAATTGGGTTATTTACCCAGCAATTTTCCTTCCAAGAAGCTCATGGATAGCAATCTACGCGCTCCTTCTTGTTGGTTGGCTTAGACCCAGGGCTTGATAACTAAGGCTCAGCTCAGTCATTCTCAGATGTTCTTTCAAATCAATCCATTTAACGATCAATTAGAAATATAGACAGTTATATTATCAGCTTGGACATCAAGCGACTGTTTCCTAGTGGTAGGGGCATCTCCCCCAGCCGAAGCTTCAGCTCTAATTTTCCTCCTGTAGGAAGATAAGGAAGAGCAGTCCAATATTCTGGCTTGCTGTCCATGAGTTTCTAACAAGGAAAATTCCTTGATAAAGTAATTCAATCTTTCTTTTTCCCCCTCCAGTGCCAGATTTATGAGTTTTTGACCCCAAGGCCCTTCTCAGGCTGCTGCCCCACCCAAGTGAAGCCCCCGCCCCCAGCAAAGCCCAGCCCCCACCATGCAAAACAGACAGACAGGTGTACAAAATATGCAAGATATACAGAGTTGAACACAGACAGAGCATAAGGCAATGCACCAGGCCTGGCCTCTGGCCTCCCCTTACAGCCAGCCTATGCCACCAGTAGTGCAACCAGGCCATTCCCCACTAGGGGTACTAGACCATTTCTTCTGGGCCTTGGGCCCCAATACCTAAGTGTACTCTATGCAGCCCTGCAACATGCATGATGGGTGGGGAGGCACTGGCCTTATAATACTCTGAGTTGATTCAGCCTGGGATTTCCCTCTCTGCAGTTCAAACCTTCTCAAGCCCTACAGAAACAGTAGCTAACTAGCCACACTAAAGGGGCAGGGAATGAGCTGAGCATCTGTCTGGAAACCACTCCCCCAGGACAGCTTGACAAACAGACTCACTCAGCTGTAGTGTCTGTAGAGCAGAAGCAAATCAAGCACCTTTGCCAGCCTTATCACTCCCTGAAGGGCAAAGCATTTGGTGAAGGAGGACATTCCAGGACCTTCAGTATGACCTTCAGGAATTGATTTCAAAACTTATGAGAAGATCAGAGATAGGGGGGCAGCTGCAAGGATGTACCAGAGCCCCAAATTTCTCTTAAGAAGTCTGTCTCCACCAAGTTTAGGAGCTTGGGGTTTCTGCTCTAGCAGTGCAAATACCTGTGACCTTCTTCACCTGCTCATGCCCCTCCTCTCAAATACCCTGGCCTGGAAGAAGATCAGTGGGGAACTAGCCCTCATACTCCACATTATGGTTGCCACCTTTTGCCATTTGACCCCAGGACTCCCAGAGGCCAAATGGGAGTCTCAGGATCAGATTGCAAAAGGTGACAACTAGGGCAGATGTTTGGGGAATGTGTGTGGGGGAGGCATGTTGCAGGGCCTGCATTGATGACTAAGGTGCAAGTGCAGGTCCTGCAACATGTATTTTCCGTGAGTGTTCCTTGAACATTTGCATACATGGCAACCCTACTCCCATCCGCAACCCCTTGCAAATTGCCTATTCCACCCCTCCCCCAGATTCCTTTGTTTTCTACTCCCCGCCCCCAAGAGCACTCTGATTCCTCCCTCCAAATCCCACAATTTGAGGACACAAACTCGCTCCCCAAGTCAAACTCCTCCTCCCTCCCCCTTTCGGTTGGGGTCCCCCAAGGCTCTGTCCTTGGCCCTCTCCTCTTCTCTATTTACACCCTGTCCCTTGGCAAAGTTATTGCCTCCCATGGATTCCAATATAATCTCTACGCTGATGACACCCAACTCTATCTTTCTACCCCCTCTCTCTCTTCTTCTGTCCACTCATGCCTCAACAACTGCCTCTCTGATATCTCCGCCTGGATGTCCCGACGTCAACTCAAGCTCAACATGGCCAAGACCCAACTCCTCATTTTTCCTCCCTCCTCTTCCTCTCCCTCTAACCTGCCCATCTGCATCGATGGAGTCACCATCCATCCTGTTCTCCAAGCCTGTAGCTTGGGCTTCATCTTTGACACGCACCTCTCTTTTAAACCTTACATTGACTCTGTTGCCAAATCCTGCCGATTCGCCCTCGATAACATTGCTCGGATCTGCCCCTTTCTCTCTACCTCCTCGGCCAAAACCCTTGTTCATGCCATGGTTATCTCTCGCCTCGATTACTGCAACCTCCTCCTTGCTGGCCTCCCTCGCTCTCACCTGTCCCCCCTTATCGCAATCCAAAACTCTGCTGCCAAGGTCATTCACTCTGCCCGTCGCTTCGACCATGTGCAGCCTCTCCTCTTCTCTCTTCACTGGCTCCCCCTTCCTGAACGTATCCTGTTTAAACTCCTGGTATTCACGTTCAAAACACTCCACAACCAAGTTCCCCCTTACCTCTCGGACCTAATCTCCCTACGCACTCCTGCACGCGCTCTCCGCTCTTCCTCTGTCCCCTCCCTCACTGTCCCTCATTTCTCCTGCTCACCTAACCCCTTCAACCCTTCTCCCTCGTTGCCCCTCATGCCGGGAACTCCCTCCCTAACCACATCCGCCTTGCCCGCTCCCTCCGCTCCTCAAATCTCTCCTCAAGACCCATTTTTTCCTCGCCGCCTTTCCCAATGCCTGCTAGTCATTCCCCATATGCTTACTGTCTGCCCTCCTCTGCAAACTGCTGCAACCAACCTGACTGTAACCAAGCCAAGCACACTTGACACTTCGCATCCACCTGAATGTTTGTTTGTCTTCTCCCCTGTCTCTCCCACTGTCTCTCCCTCCTGGTCTTTTAGATTGTAAGCCACAGGCAGGGACCGCATCTATTTCTATGTTCTGTACAGCGCCAGATACATGGCTGGCGCTATATAAATGTTTATAATAATAATAATAATAATAATAATAGGTCACTTGGAGGGAGACAAATTAAAAAGTCTTCAGACACATTTTAAAGGTGAGAAGGGAGGAACGGAGATGTACATCTGGAGGGAGCAAGTTCCAAATTGAGGGATCCGCCACAGCAAAGGCCGAATCACCCACCAACTTAAGGCACAATGGCTGAATCCCCAAACAGCAGCTGGTTAAAACAGCCATCTGGATGAGGTTCCAAGAGCAATTCTTCACCCAGTAACTTGAGAAGATCTCACAGGAATTGTTTGAGGTGCTTTAAACTCCTGAAGTCTCTTTGCAAGAGTGCATTTCCCAACTGTGTTGCCAGGAGGGCCTTTACAGAGTCTCTGTGTAGGAATGTGATGGAGCATGAGTGTAGCACACAGAAGTAAGTTAGCCTAAAATCCTGATTTCAGGCAAACCTGTCACATTATGCTAGGTAGGGTACCCTAACTAGCTACCCTAAGATAGGGTAGAGAAACGGTCCCATCCTGAGAGCCTCTTTGAAAATTAGTACAAGCTCTGAGGTCCACGCAGAATTTACCAGTGGGGGTGCTTAAGGACTACACACTAGGGCTGAAATGAAATTTTGCTAAAACAGGAAATCCCATTGAAATCCCGATTCCCAATATCATCTAGGTCGAATTGAGAACTGCTTGGTGATGGCTTGACCTACATTTTGTTTCTCAATTTACTGACTTTTTGCTTCCAGGATCCTATTTATTTATTTGTTCATTCGAATTTATATGCCGCCCTTCCCATAGAGGCTCAGGGCAGCTTACAATTCATAAAACAATGACAGTAAAATGCAAACAATAAAAACAACTCCCACCATCCTCCATAACCCTACCCAAAACCCAACCAACCCTACCCAAAACCCACCAATTTTTTTTTCAAATAAAAATGTTTTACATTGCCTCTGGAAGACACTTAAGCTCAGGCTCAAGTAAACCTCCTAGGGAAAACTGGAGCAGTAAGAATGGTCTCTTTCACATCCCTGTCCCACAGACAAGGATAACAGATGGAACCTGCAAAAGGGTGTTCCTGGATGACTGTAGACGTCACAATGGGACATGGTAGGACAGGTAGTCTTTCAGATATATGGGACCATTAACTGGTCAAAAGCAGCACCTTGAATTGTGCCTGGAAAGTTAGAGAGAGCCAACGTAGACTTCGGAGCACCAGCGTAACATGCTCCTGGTGACTCGTCCCCAAAAGGAGCCGAGCAAATGCATTCTGCACCAGCTGCAGCTTCTGAACAGTCATCAAGGGCAGCCCCAGTTAGAACGTGTTGCCGTAATCTAACCTCGAGGTGATGAAACATTGATGGTCATGGCCATATCTGAGTAAGAAAGAAAAGGCCGTAGTCTCCTCACCAGATGGAGATGGTGAAAAGCACTCCTGGGCACCACCACCACCTGGTATTCTAGGTGCAATGAGAGATCCAAAAGCACTCCAAGGCTTCCTGATCGGCCAGAGGAAGCTGGACTCCATCAACAACAGGTGTCCCAATCCCCTTCAAGCACAAGACCAGCCAACCATCATCACTTCAGTCTTATCAGGATTCAGCTTCAGCCGGCTCACCTTCATCCAGTCCCCTACAGCATCTAGGCATCGAGTAAGCATCAACACTGCAGGGTCTGGGTCAGATGAAGAAGAGTTGTAGAGCTAAGGGCACTTTTAAACAATCCCGCTCACAAACAGGATCGTTCAATACCAGCATTGGGCACCCGCCTTCCTCTCTACACCGTGTCTGATGTTCAGAAGAGCATCAGACACAGTGTAGAGTGTATGTGCGCATGCGCACCCTTCTGCGCGTGCGCAATCTGGGAAGGAACCCGGAAGAGCAGCGTGAAGCCGGCACAGCGGCGATCCACCTTGAAGGGGGCAGGATCGCTGGGCTGGCTTCACGCGGCAGAGATCCGACATTACAGCACGCCGGGGATTTAGACGAGCAGCAACAATGGCGGCTGATAAAGGGCTCAGCCGCCATTTCCATCTCGTCTAAAAGCGCCCTTAGTGTCATCAGCATATTGATGACATCTCACCCCAAACCTCTGAATGACCTTGCCCAGCGGCCTCAGATACACATTGAGCAAGAGGGGAGACAATAGAACTCTGCAGGACACCACAGGGCAGGTCCTGAGGGAACAATGAGCAATCACCACCCACTGGGACCTCCAAGAAAGAGCAGAACCACTCAAGAGTGGTCCCATACAGCCCCACCAGGTCCCACAGTTCAGCCGTGTAAACAACACCCCATGATCGACTGTATCAAAGGCTGCTGAAAGATCTAACAAGATCAACAAGGCAAAATCCAGATGTCTATTTCAAGGCACAGATCATTGACCAAAGCCACAAGCACAGTCTCTGTGTCATACCCAGGATGAAAACCTGACTGAAACGGGTCCAGGAATCTGATAGCATTGAGATGAGCCTGGAGCTGTTGGGCAACCACCCGTTCAATAACCTTCCCTAAAAAGGGAAGATTAGAGACAGGCTAATAGCTGGCTGGGGAGTCAGCGTCCAAAGATGGTTTCAGAAGCAGGGGCTGGAAAGGGTGTTTGACACCCTCCCCTCCAGTAGGGAGGCATTGACAACCCCAGCTTTCATCAGTCAGGACAAGCAAGGATCTAATTCATTATATTGCCCTCATCAACCCAAGCACTTCTCACACATTGGTGGGCAATACTAATTGAAACTGATTTTTAAAAATAAAAAATAAAACAGGACAAAACTGAGCTTCCATAACCCCAAACTCTGACTCTGCAGTTGAAATGGAAGCACCCAAGTCATGGTGCAGTAGAGTAATTTTGTCTGCAAAGTAATTAATACAAATGCCACAGCAAGCATTAAATGACTATTTCCTGGCAGTCACAGCGTGGGTTAACCAGGCCTCTCAACACAAATTTACCACTTTGCCATCCATTTCAAATCCCAAAAGGTAATACAGATGCAATACCGCATTTCTTGCACTCGGTTTTCCCTTGTACTTCCTTGTAACTCATTGGCTGGTACGCAGATTCCTTTACTAATCTGCAATCCAGTTGCAGATTGGTCAAAGCAAAGGGAACATAAAACAACAATTCTAACTGCGGGCACTGAAGTGGAGGTTAAGAGGTACTGGGGGGAGGTTAAGGGGCAAGCACAGTGATTGGCTAAGAAATGTGGAAACAACAAACCTGGAAGTAAAGTGGTACCCTCAGCAATGTGGTAAGCAGTAAATGAATAGGGATGGGCGAACAGATCGCGGTTTGGGTTCGGCTGTTCGGTTCGGCTGCGTTCAGTTCGTCCGTTCGGTTCGGCAGTTCAGTTCGGCTATGTTTGGTTCGTCCGTTCGGTTTGGCGGTTCGGCTAGTTCGCCGAGTTCGGGTTCGGCTGTTCGGTTCGGTCGTCCGAACAGGCCGTTCGGATAGGCCGTTCGGCTGTTTGGTTCGGCCGTTCAGCTGTTCGGGAAGTGTTGTTATGGGTGGTTTTTTGTGTTTTTATATGTTTTTTGTTTTTTTATTAGGTTTTATATGGTTTTCTTTTGTTTTTTATTTGGTTTTTTTGTTTTTATATGGTGTTTGGATATATATATATATATATATGGAGATATATATATCCATATATCCATATATATGGATATATATACATCCCATATATATGGGATGGGGGGGAATCACAAACAGAAGAGGAGTCTAGTGAAATACATACATTACATACTCAATGAGTCTGTACAGTGCATAACACAAAGTTTCAGTTTATGGTCTAAGTTTCATTTCATTACAAAAGTGAAATGAAACTTAAAGCAATCTAAAAATCCCACTCAGCGCCTGCTGTTCAGGAACAGTGACTAGCTCAGAAGGTGTTGGGAAGGGGGGAGGCAGGTAATTAGTTTCGTTTCTTGCAAGCCTCTCCACCCCTGGTGCCTGGAAGTCTGCTCCCCAGTGCAGACCACTTCCTTGCCTCTTTCAACATTTCCCACTGTCCCCCCTCCTCTTCCCCTTCTCTACGCCCCTTCCGTGACCTTCAAGCTATTGATCCCCTGGACTTTGCCTCCTCTCTCTC